>JAUIMM010000374.1:5530000-6038314 GCA_031769625.1 Taudactylus pleione | reverse complement strand
CTCCCAGTACTGTCCCTCCTCAGTAGCAGTACCTCCCAGTACTGTCCCCCACAGTAGCAGTCCCTCCCAGTACTGTCCCCCCCAGTAGCAGTCTCTCCCAGTACTGTCCCCCCCAGTAGCAACCTCCCCCCAGTACTGTCACCCACAGTAGCAGTCCCCCCCAGTACTGTAACCCCCAGTAGCAGTCCCTCCCAGTACTGTAACCCCGAGTAGCAGTCCCTCCCAGTACTGTCCCCCCCATAGCAGTCCCTCCAAGTACTTTCCACCCCCAGTACTGTCCCCCCTGTAGCAGTTCCCCCCAAGAGCAGTCCCTCCAAGTACTAATCCCCCCAGTAGCAGTCCTCCCCAGTACTGTCCCCCCCCAGTAGCAGTCCCTCCCGGTACTGTCCCCCCCAGTAGCAGTCCCCCCCAGTACTGTCCCCCCCCAGTAGCAGTCCCTCAGAGTACTAATCCCCCCAGTACTGTCCCCCCCATTAGCAGTCCAACCCAGTACTGTCCCACCCAATACTGATCCCTCCAGTACTGTCCCCTCCCAGTACTAATCCCCCCACTACTGTACCCTCCCAGTAATAATCCCCCCAGTACTGTCCCCCCCCAGTAGCAGTCCCTCCAAGTAGTAATCCCCCAGTACTGTCCCCCCCAGTAGCAGTACCCGCCAGTACTGTCCCCCCCAGTAGCAGTCCCTCCCAGTACTAATCCCCCAGTACTGTCCCCCCCAGTAGCAGTCCCCCCCAGTACTAATCCCCCCAGTACTGTACCCTCCCAGTACTAGTCCCCCCAGTACTGTCCCCTCCCTGTTGCAGTCCCTCCCAGTACTAATCCCCCAGTACTGTCCCCCCCGTACTGTCCCCCCCAGTAGCAGTCCCCCCCAGTAGCAGTCCCCACCCAATACTAATCCCCCCAGTACTGTCCCCTCCCTGTACTAATCCCCCAGTACTGTCGCACCCAGTACTCTCCCCCCCAGTAGCAGTCCCCCCCAGTAGCAGTCCCCTCCCAGTACTATTCCCCCCAGTACTGTCCACCCCTGTAGCTGTCCCTCCCAGTACTAATCTCCCCAGGACTGTCCCCCCCTGTACGGTAGTCCCCCCTGTACTGTCCCCAACAAAAGCAGTCCCCCCTAGTACTGTCCCCCCCTGTAGCAGTCCCTCCCAGTACAGTCCCCCACCCCCACAGTACTGTCCCCCCCAGTAGCAGTCCCCCCCCAGTACTGTCCCCCCCAGTACTATCCCCCCCAGTAGCAGTCCCTCCCAGTACTGTCCCCTCTCAGTACTAATCCCCCCAGTACTGTCCCCTCCCAGTACTAATCCCCCCAGGTACTGTCCCCTCCCAGTACTAATCCCCCCAGTACTGTCCCCTCCCAGTACTAATCCCCCCAGTACTGTCCCCTCCCAGTACTAATCCCCCCAGTACTGTCCCCTCCCATTACTAATCTCCCCAGTCCTGTCCCCTCCCAGTACTAATCCCCCCAGTCCTGTCCCCTCCCAGTACTAATCCCCCCAGTCCTGTCCCCTCCCAGTACTAATCCCCCCAGTAATAATCCCCCCAGTAATGTCCCCTCCCAGTACTATTCCCCCCAGTACTGTCCCCTCACAGTACTAATCCCCCCAGTACTGTCCCCTCACAGTACTAATCCCCCCAGCACTGTCCCCCTCGCAGTACTAATCCCCCCAGTACTGTCCCCTCCCAGTACTAATCCCCCCAGTACTGTCCCCTCCCAGTACTAATCCCCCCAGTACTGTCCCCTACCAGTACTAATCCCCCCAGTACTGTCACTCCCAGTACTAATCCCCTCCCAGTACTAATCCCCCCAGTACTGTCCCCTTCCCAGTACTAATCCCCCCAGTACTAATCCCCCAGTACTGTCCCCACCCAGTACTAATCCCCCCAGTACTGTCCCCTCCCAGTACTAATCCCCCAAGTACTGTCCCCTCCCAGTACTAAATCCCCCCAGTACTGTCCCCTCCCAGTACTAATCCCCCCAGTACTGTCCCCTACCAGTACTAATCCCCCAGTACGGTCCCCTACCAGTACTAATCCCCCCAGTAACGGTCCCCTACCAGTACTAATCCCCCCCAGTACGGTCCCCTACCAGTACTAATCCCCCAGTACTGTCCCCTCCCAGTACTAATCCCCCCAGTACTGTCCCCTCCCAGTACTAATCCCCCCAGTACTGTCCCCTCCCAGTACTAATCCCCCCAGTACTAATCCCCCCAGTACTGTCCCATCCCAGTACTGTTCCCCCCAGTACTGTCCCCCCTTAGTAGCAGTCCCCCCAAGTAGCAGTCCTCCTCCCAGTACAAATCCCCCCCAGTAGCAGTCCCCCCAGTACTAATCCCCCCCAGAAGCAGTCCCCCCCAGAAGCAGTCCCCTCCTGTACAAATCCCCCCAGTAGCAGTCCTCCCCAGTACAAATCCCCCCCAGTATCAGTCCTCTCCAGTACTAATCCCCCCTGTACTGTCCCCCCCAGTAGCAGTTCCCTCCAGTACTAATTCCCCCAGTACTGTCCCCCCCAGTAGCTGTCCCCTCCAGTACTGTACCCCCCAGTACTGTCCCCTCCCAGTACTGTCCCCTCCCAGTACTAATCCCCCCAGTACTGTCCCCTCCCAGTACTGTCCCGTCCCAGGACTGTCCCCCCCAGTACTGTCCCCCCTTAGTAGGCAGTCCCCCCCAGTACTAATCCCCCCAGTAGCAGTCCCCCCCCAGTACTAATCCCCCCAGTAGCAGTCCCCCCAGTATCAGTCCTCTCCAGTACTAATCCCCCCCAGAAGCAATCCCCCCAGTATCAGTCCCCCTCCTGTACAAATCCCCCCAGTAGCAGTCCTCCCCAGTACAAATCCCCCCCAGTATCAGTCCCCTCCAGTACTAATCCCCCCAGTACTGTCCCCCCCAGTAGCAGTCCCCTCCAGTACTAATTCCCCCAGTACTGTCCCCCCCAGTAGCAGTCCCCTCCAGTACTAATTCCCCCCAGTACTGACCCCCCCAGTATGGTCCCCCCAAGTAGCAGTCCCTCCCAGTACTGTCCCCCCAGTAGCAGTCCCTCCCAGTACTGTCCCCACAAGTAGCAGTCCCCCCCAGTACTGTCCCCTCCCAGTACTAATCCCCCAGTACTGTCCCCTCCCAGAACTAATCCCCCCAGTACTGTACCCTCCCAGTACTAATCCCCCCAGTACTGTCCCCTCCCTGTACTAATCCCCCCAGTACAGTCCCCCCCAGTAGCAGTCCCCCTCCAGTACTAATCCCCCCCGTACTGTCCCCCCCAGTAGCAGTCCCCTCCAGTAGCAGTCCCCTCCATTAGCAGTCCCCTCCAGTACTAATCCCCCCAGTACTGTCCCCCCCAGTAGTAGTCCCCTCCAGAACTAATCCCCCCAGTACTGTCCCCTCAGTCCCCTCCAGTACCAATCCCCCCAATACTGTCCCCCCCTGTAGCAGTCCCCTCCAGTACTAATTCCCCCAGTAGCAGTCCCCCCAGTACTAATTCCCCCCAGTACTGTCCCCCCAAGTTGCAGTCCCTCGCAGTACTGTCCCCCCCAGGAGCAGTCCCTCCCAGTACTGTCCCAGCCAGTAGCAGTCCCTCCCAGTACTGTCCCCGCCAGTAGCAGTCCCTCCCCAGTACTGTCCCCTCTCAGTACTAATCCCCCCAGTACTGTCCCCTCCAGTACTAATCCCCCCAGTACTGTCCCCTCCCAGTACTAATCCCCCCAGTACTGTCCCCTCCCAGTACTATTCCCCCCAGTACTGTCCCCTCCCAGTACTAATCCCCCCAGTACTGTCCCCTCCCATTACTAATCCCCCAGTCCTGTCCCCTCCCAGTACTAATCCCCCCAGTCCTGTCCCCTCCCAGTACTAATCCCCCCAGCCCTGTCCCCTCCCAGTACTAATCCCCCAGTAATAATCCCCCCAGTACTGTCCCCCTCCCAGTACTATTCCCCCCAGTACTGTCCCCTCACAGTACTAATCCCCCCAGTACTGTCCCCTCACAGTACTAATCCCCCCAGCACTGTCCCCTCGCAGTACTAATCCCCCCAGTACTGTCCCCTCCCAGTACTAATCCCCCCAGTACTGTCCCCTCCCAGTACTAATCCCCCCAGTACTGTCCCCTCCCAGTACTAATCCCCCCAGTACTGTCACTCCCAGTACTAATCCCCTCCCAGTACTAATCCCCCCAGTACTGTCCCCCTCCCAGTACTAATCCCCCCAGTACTGTCCCCACCCAGTACTGTCCCCTCCCAGTACTAATCCCCCAAGTACTGTCCCCTCCCAGTACTAATCCCCCCAGTACTGTCCCCTCCCAGTACTAATCCCCCCAGTACTGTCCCCTACCAGTACTAATCCCCCCAGTACGGTCCCCTACCAGTACTAATCCCCCCAGTACGGTCCCCTACCAGTACTAATCCCCCAGTACTGTCCCCTCCCAGTACTAATCCCCCCAGTACTGTCCCCTCCCAGTAACTAATCCCCCCAGTACTGTCCCCTCCCAGTACTAATCCCCCCAGTACTAATCCCCCCAGTACTGTCCCATCCCAGTACTGTTCCCCCCAGTACTGTCCCCCCTTAGTAGCAGTCCCCCCAAGTAGCAGTCCTCCCCAGTACAAATCCCCCCCAGTAGCAGTCCCCCCAGTACTAATCCCCCCCAGAAGCAGTCCCCCCCAGAAGCAGTCCCCTCCTGTACAAATCCCCCCAGTAGCAGTCCTCCCCAGTACAAATCCCCCCCAGTATCAGTCCCCTCCAGTACTAATCCCCCTGTACTGTCCCCCCCAGTAGCAGTTCCCTCCAGTACTAATTCCCCCAATACTGTCCCCCCCAGTAGCTGTCCCCTCCAGTACTGTACCCCCCAGTACTGTCCCCTCCCAGTACTGTCCCCTCCCAGTACTAATCCCCCCAGTACTGTCCCGTCCCAGGACTGTCCCCCCCAGTACTGTCCCACCTTAGTAGCAGTCCCCCCCAGTACTAATCCCCCCAGTAGCAGTCCCCCCAGTACTAATCCCCCCAGTAGCAGTCCCACCAGTATCAGTCCCCTCCAGTACTAATCCCCCCCAGAAGCAATCCCCCCCAGTATCAGTCCCCTCCTGTACAAATCCCCCCAGTAGCAGTCCTCCCCAGTACAAATCCCCCCCAGTATCAGTCCCCTCCAGTACTAATCCCCCCAGTACTGTCCCCCCCAGTAGCAGTCCCCTCCAGTACTAATTCCCCCAGTACTGTCCCCCCCAGTAGCAGTCCCTCCAGTACTAATTCCCCCCAGTACTGACCCCCCCAGTATGGTCCCCCCAAGTAGCAGTCCCTCCCAGTACTGTCCCCCCAGTAGCAGTCCCTCCCAGTACTGTCCCCACAAGTAGCAGTCCCCCCCCATTACTGTCCCCTCCCAGTACTAATCCCCCCAGTACTGTCCCCTCCCAGAACTAATCCCCCCAGTACTGTCCCCTCCCAGTACTAATCCCCCCAGTACTGTCCCCTCCCTGTACTAATCCCCCCAGTACAGTCCCCCCCAGTAGCAGTCCCCCTCCAGTACTGAATCCCCCCAGTACTGTCCCCCCCAGTAGCAGTCCCCTCCAGTACTAATCCCCCCAGTACTGTCCCCCCCAGTAGCAGTCCCCTCCAGAACTAATCCCCCCAGTACTGTCCCCTCAGTCCCCTCCAGTACCAATCCCCCCAATACTGTCCCCCCCAGTAGCAGTCCCCTCCTGTACTAATCCCCCCAGTACTGTCCCCCCTGTAGCAGTCCCCTCCAGTACTAATTCCCCCCAGTAGCAGTCCCCCCAGTACTAATTCCCCCCCAGTACTGTCCCCCCAAGTTGCAGTCCCTCCCAGTACTGTCCCCCCCAGGAGCAGTCCCTCCCAGTACTGTCCCAGCCAGTAGCAGTCCCTCCCAGTACTGTCCCCGCCAGTAGCAGTCCCTCCCAGTACTGTCCCCGCCAGTAGCAGTCCCCCCCCAGTAGCAGTCCCTCCCAGTACTGTCCCCTCCTAGTACTAATCCCCCCAGTACTGTCCCCTCCCAGTACTAATCCCCCCAGTACTGCCCCCTCCCAGTACTAATCCCCCAAGTACTGCCCCCTCCAAGTACTGTCCCTTCCCATTACTGTCCCCTCCCAGTACTAATCCCCCCAGTGCTGTCCCCTCCCAGTACTAATCCCCCCAGTACTGTCCCCTCCCAGTACTAATCCCCCCAGTACTGTCCCCTCCCAGTACTGCCCCCTCCCAGTGCTAATCCCACAAGTACTGCCCCCTTCAAGTACTGTCACTTCCCATTACTGTCCCCTCCCAGTACTAATCCCCCCAGTACTGTCCCCTCCCAGTACTAATCCCCCCAGTACTGTCCCCTCCCAGTACTAATCCCCCCAGTACTGTCCCCTCCCAGTACTTATCCCCCAAGTACTGTCCCCTCCCAGTACTTATCCCCCCCAGTACTGTCCCCTCCCAGTACTAATCCCACCAGTACTGTCCCCTCCCAGTACTGCCCCTCACTGTACTAATCCCCCCAGTACTGTCCCCTCCCAGTACTAATCCCCCCAGTACTGTCCCCTCCCAGTACTAATCCCCCCAGTACTGTCCCCTCCCAGTACTAATCCCCCCAGTACTGTCCCCTCCCAGTACTAATCCCCCCATTACTGTCCCCCTCCCAGTACTAATCCCCCCATTACTGTCCCCTCCCAGTACAGTCCCCCTCCCAGTACTAATCCCCCCAGTACTGTCCCCTCCCTGTACTAATCCCCCCTGTACTATCCCCTACCAGTACTAATCCCCCCAGTACTGTCCCCTACCAGTACTAATCCCCCCAGTACGGTCCCCTCCCAGTACTAATCCCCCAGTACTGTCCCCTCCCAGTACTAATCCCCCCAGGACTGTCCCCTCCCAGTACTAATCCCCCCAGTACTGTCCCCTCCCAGTACTAATCCCCCCAGTACTGTCCCCTCCCAGTACTAATCCCCCCAGTACTAATCCCCCCAGTACTGTCCCCTCCCAGTACTAATCCCCCCAGTACTAATCCCCCCAGTACTGTCCCCTCCCAGTACTGTTCTCCCCAGTACTGTCCCCCCTTAGTAGCAGTCCCCCCCAGTAGCAGTCCTCCCCAGTACTAATCCCCCCCAGTAGCAGTCCCCCCAGTATCAGTCCCCTCCAGTACTAATCCCCCCCAGAAGCAGTCCCCCCCAGAATCAGTCCCCTCCTGTACAAATCCCCCCAGTAGCAGTCCTCCCCAGTACAAATCCCCCCAGTATCAGTCCCCTCCAGTACTAATCCCCCGTGTACTGTCCCCCCCAGTAGCAGTCCCCTCCAGTACTAATTCCCCCAGTACTGTCCCCCCCAGTAGCAGTCCCCTCCTGTACTAATTCCCCCCAGTACTTTCCCCCCCAGTACTAATCCCCCCAGTAATGTCCCCTCCCAGTACTAATCCCCCCAGTACTGTCCCGTCCCAGGACTGTCCCCCCCAGTACTGTGCCCCCTTAGTAGCAGTCCCCCCCAGTAGCAGTCCTCCCCAGTACTAATCCCCCCCAGTAGCAGTCCCCCCCAGTACTAATCCCCGGAGTAGCAGTCCCCCCCCAATACTAATCCCCCCAGTACTGACCCCCCCAGTACTAATTACCTAGAGTACGGTCCCCCCCAAGTAGCAGTCCCTCCCAGTAATGTCCCCCCCAGTAGCAGTCCCTCCCAGTACTGTTCCCACAATTAGCAGTCCCCCCCAGTACTGTCCCCTCCCAGTACTAATCCCCCCAGTACTGTCCCCTCCCAGAACTAATCCCCCCAGTACTGTCCCCTCCCAGTACTAATCCCCCCAGTACTGTCCCCTCCCTGTACTAATCCCCCCCAGTACTGTCCCCCCCAGTAGCAGTCCCCTCCAGTACTAATCCCCCCCATACTATCCCCCCCAGTAGCAGTCCCCTCCAGTACTAATCCCCCCAGTACTGTCCCCTCCAGTAGCAGTCCCCTCCAGTACCAATCCCCCCAATACTGTCCCCCCCTAGTAGCAGTCCCCTCCTGTACTAATCCCCCCAGTACTGTCCCCCCCCTGTAGCAGTCCCCTCCAGTACTAATTCCCCCAGTAGCAGTCCCCCCAGTACTAACTCCCCCCAAGTTGCAGTCCCTCCCAGTACTGTCCCCCCCAGGAGCAGTCCCTCCCAGTACTGTCCCCCGCCAGTAGCAGTCCCTCCCAGTACTGTCCCCGCCAGTAGCAGTCCCTCTCAGTACTGTCCCCGCCAGTAGCAGTCCCCCCCCAGTAGCAGTCCCTCCCAGTACTGTCCCCTCCTAGTACTAATCCCCCCAGTACTGTCCCCTCCCAGTACTAATCCCCCCAGTACTGCCCCCCTCCCAGTACTAATCCCCCAAGTACTGCCCCCTCCAAGTACTGTCCCTTCCCATTACTGTCCCCTCCCAGTACTAATCCCCCCAGTGCTGTCCCCTCCCAGTACTAATCCCCCCAGTACTGTCCCCTCCCAGTACTAATCCCCCCAGTACTGTCCCCTCCCAGTACTAATCCCCCCAGTACTGTCCCCTCCCAGTACTTATCCCCCAACTACTGTCCCCTCCCAGTACTTATCCCCCAACTACTGTCCCCTCCCAGTACTTATCCCCCAGTACTGTCCCCTCCCAGTACTAATCCCCCCAGTACTGTCCCCCTCCCAGTACTGCCCCTCACTGTACTAATCCCCCCAGTACTGTCCCCTCCCAGTACTAATCCCCCCAGTACTGTCCCCTCCCAGTACTAATCCCCCCCAGTACTGTCCCCTCCCAGTAATAATCCCCCCAGTACTGTCCCTTCCCAGTACTAATCCCCCCAGTACTGTCCCCTCCCAGTACTAATCCCCCCAGTACTGTCCCCCCCCAGTACTAATCCCCCCATTACTGTCCCCCTCCCAGTACTAATCCCCCCATTACTGTCCCCTCCCAGTACTAATCCCCCCAGTACTGTCCCCCTCCCAGTACTAATCCCCACAGTACTGTCCCCTCCCAGTACTAATCCCCACAGTACTATCCCCCTCCCAGTACTAATCCCCACAGTACTGTCCCCTCCCAGTACTAATCCCCACAGTACTGTCCCCCTCCCAGTACTAATCCCCACAGTACTGTCCCCTCCCAGTACTAATCCCCCCAGTACTGTCCCCTCCCAGTTCTATTCCCCACAGTACTGTCCCCTCCCAGTACTGTCCCCCTCCCAGTACTAATCCCCCCAGTACTGTCCCCTCCCAGTACTAATCCCCCCCAGTAGCAGTTCCCATTAGCAGTCCCCTCCAGTACTAATCCCCCCCCAGTAGCAGTTCCCATTAGCAGTCCCCTCCAGTACTAATCCCCCCTGTACTGTCCCCTCCAGTAGCAGTCCCCCCCAGTAGCAGTCCCCTCCAGTACTGTCCCCGCCCAGTAGCTGTCCCCTCCAGTACTGTCCCCCCCAGTAGCTGTCCCCTCCAGTACTGTCCCCCTGAGTAGCAGTCCCCTCCAGTACTGTCCCCCCCAGTAGCAGTCCCCTCCAGTACTAATCCCCTCAGTACTGTCCCCTCCAGTGGCAGTCCCCCCCCAGTACTAATCCCCCCCAGTAGCATTCCCCATTAGCAGTCCCCTCCAGTACTAATCCCCCCAGTACTGTCCCCTCCAGTACTAATCCCCCCCAGTTGCAGTCCCCTCCAGTTCTAATCCCCCCAGTACTGTCCCCTCCAGTACTAATCCCCCCCTGTAGCAGTCCCCCCCAGTACTAATCCCCCCCCTGTAGCAGTCCCCCCCCAGTACTAATCCCCCCCTGTAGCAGTCCCCCCCAGTACTAATCCCCCCCTGTAGCAGTCCGCCCCCAGTACTAATCCCCCCAGTACTGTCCCCACCAGTACTAATCCCCCCAGTACTAATCCCCCCCTTTAGCAGTCCCCCCTGCACTAATCCCCCCTGTACTGTCCCCCCCCCCAGTAGCAGTCCCTCCCAGTTGCAGTCCTACCACAGTAGCAGTCCCCCCAAGTACTAATCCCCCCAGTAGCAGTCCCCCCAGTTCTAATCCCCCCAGTACTGTCCCCCCCAGTAGCAGTCCCCCCCAGTAGCAGTCCCACCCCAGTAGCAATCCCACCCCAGTAGCAATCCCACCCCAGTACTAATGCCCCCCAGTAGCAGCCCCTTCTCCAGTAGCAATCCCCCAGTACTTATCCCCCAGTAGCAGTCCCCTCTCCAGTAGAAATCCCCCAGTACTTATCCGCCAGTAGCAGTCCCCTCTCCAGTAGCAATCCCCCCAGTACTTTTCCCCCCAGTAGCAGTCCCCTCTCCAGTAGCAATCCCCCCAGGAGTAGTCACCCCCAGTAATTTTCCCCCCAGTAGCAGTCCCCCCCAGTATTAACCCCCCCAGTACTAATCCCCCCAGTAGCAGTCCCCCCAGTACTAATCCCCCCAGTAGCAGTCCCCCCCCTGTACTAATCCCCCCAGTAGCAGTCCCCTCCCTGTACTAATCCCCCCTGTATTAATCCCCCCAGTACTTATCCCCCCAGGACTAATCCACCGCAGTAGCAGCCCCCCCCAATACTAATCCCCCTTGTACTAATCCCCCCAGTAGCAGTCCCACCCAGTACTAATCCCCCCAGTAGCAGACCCCCAGTACTAATCCCCCCAATACTAATCCCCCCCAGAAGCAGTCCCCCTCAGTAGCAGTCCCCCCCAGTACTAATCCCCCCCAGTACTAATCCCCCCAGTGCTAATCCCCCATAGCAGTCCCCCCCAAGTACTAATCCCCTCCAGTACAAATCCCCCCCAGTAATAATCCCCCATAGCAGTCCCCCCCCAGTACGAATCCCCTCCAGTACTAATCCCCCCCTGTAGCAGTCCCCCCAGTTCTAATCCCCCCCAGTACTAATCCCCTCCTGTAGCAGTCCCCCCCAGTACTAATCCCCCCCAGTACTAATCCCCCGTAGCAGTCCCCCCAGAATTTATCCCACCAGTAGCAGTTCCCCCCAGTACTAATCCCCCCAGTTGCAGTTCCCCCCAGTACTAATCCCCCCAGTAGCAGTCCCCCCCCAGTACTAATCTCCCCTGTAGCAGTCCCCCCCAGTACTAATCCCCTGTAGCAGTCCCCCCCAGTACTTATCCCCTCCAGTACTAATCCCCCCCAGTACTAATCCCCCGTAGCAGTCCACCCCAGTACTAATCCCCTCCAGTAGGAGTCCCCCCCAGTACTAATCCCCCCAGTAGCAGTCCCCCCCAGTACTAATCACCCATAGCAGTCCCCCCCAGTACTTATCCCCTCCAGTACTAATCCCCCCAAGTACTAATCCCCCATAGCAGTCCCCCCAGTACTAATCCCCTCCAGTAGCAGTCCCCCCAGTATTAATCCCCTCCAGTAGCAGTCCCCCCCAGTACTAATCTCCCCAGTATTAATCCCCCCCTGTAGAAGTCCCCCCAGTACTAATCCCCCCAGTAGCAGTCCCCACCTGTACTAATTCCCCCAATAATAATCCCCCCCAGTAGCAGCCCCCCCAGAACTAATTCCCGCTATAGTAATACCCCAAGTAGCAGTCCCCCCAGTACTAATCCCCCCAGTAGCAGTCCCCCCAGTACTAATCCCCCCCAGTAGCAGTCCCACTCAAGTATTGTCCCCTCCAGTAGCAGTCCCCCCAGTACTAATCCCCCCCAGTAGCAGTCTCCCCCAGTACTAAGTCCCACCCAGTACTAATCCCCTCCAGTAGCTGTTTCCCCCAGTACTAATCCCCCCAGTAGCAGTCCCCCCCAGTACTAATCCCCAATAGCAGTCCCCCCCAGTACTTATCCCCTCCAGTACAAATCCCCCCAAGTACTAATCCCCCTTAGCAGTCCCCCCCCAGTACTAATCCCCTCCAGTAGCAGTCCCCCCAGTACTAATCCCCCCCTGTAGCAGTCCCCCCAGTACTAATCCCCCCAGTAGCAGTCCCCCCAGTACTAATTCCCCCAATAATAAACCCCCCAATAGCAGCCCCCCCAGTACTAATTCCCCCAATAGTAATCCACCCAGTAGCAGTCCCCCCCAGTACTAATCCCCCAAGTAGCAGTCCCCCCAAGTACTAATCCCCCCCAGTAGCAGTACCCCCCAGTAGCAGTCCCACTCCAGTATTGTCCCCTCCAGTAGCAGTCCCCCCCAGTAGCAGTCCCCCCAGTAGCAGTCCCACTCCAGTATTGACCCCTCCAGTAGCAGTCCCCCCAGTACTAATCTCCCCCAGTAGGAGTCCCCCCAGAACTAATCCCCCCCAGTAGGAGTCCTCCCCAGTACTAATCCCCCCAGTAGCAGTCCCCCCCAGTACTAATCCCCCCAGTAGCAGTCCCCCCCAGTACTAATCCCCCCAGTAGCAGTCCCGCCCAGTACTAATTCCCCCAATAATAATCCCCCCCAGTAGCAGCCCCCCCAGTACTAATTCCCCCAGTAGTAATCCCCCCAGTAGCAGTCCCCCCCAGTACTAATCCGCCCAGTAGCAGTCCCCCCCACTACTAATCCCCCCAGTAGCAGTCCCCCCCAGTACTAATCCCCCCCAGTAGCAGTCCCCCCCAGTAGCAGTCCCACTCCAGTATTGTCCCCTCCAGTAGCAGTCCCCCCCAGTACTAATTCCCCCAATAATAATCCCCCCCAGTAGCAGCCCCCCCAGTACTAATTCCCCCAATAGTAATCCCCTCAGTAGCAGTCCCCCCCAGTACTAATCCACCCAGTAGCAGTCCCCCCCCACTACTAATCCCCCCAGTAGCAGTCCCCCCAGTACTAATCCCCCCCAGTAGCAGTCCCACTCCAGTATTGTCCCCTCCAGTAGCAGTCCCCCCAGTACTAATCCCCATAGTAGGAGTCCTCCCCAGTACTATTCCCCCCAGTAGCAGTCCCCCCCAGTACTTATCCCCCCAGTAGCAGTCCCCCCAGTACTAATCCCCC
This sequence comes from Taudactylus pleione, assembly GCA_031769625.1. Taxonomy (NCBI): domain Eukaryota; kingdom Metazoa; phylum Chordata; class Amphibia; order Anura; family Myobatrachidae; genus Taudactylus; species Taudactylus pleione. The sequence continues at coordinate 6,025,476 of JAUIMM010000374.1, read as the reverse complement.
CAGTAGCAGTCCCCCCCAGTAGCAGTCCCCCCCCAGTAATAATCCCCCCAGTACTGTACCCTGCCAGTACTAATCCCCAAGTACTGTCCCCTCCCAGTACTAATCCCCAAGTACTGTCCCCCCAGTAGCAATCCCCCCCAGTAGCAGTCCCCCCCAGTAATAATCCCCCCAGTACTGTACCCTCCCAGTACTAATCCCCCCAGTACTGTCCCCCCCAGTAGCATTCCCCCCCATTAGCACTCCCTCCCTGTACTGTCCCCCCCAGTAGCAGTCCCCCCAGTACTGTCCCCCAGTAATGTCCCCCCCAGTAGCAGTCCCCCCCAGTAGCAGTCCCCCCCAGTAGCAGTCCCCCCCCAGTAGCAGTCCCCCCCAGCAGCAGTCCCCCCAAGCAGCAGTCCCCCCCAGCAGCAGTCCCCCCAAGCAGCAGTCCCCCCCCAGTAGCAGTCCCCCCCAGAACTAATCCCCCCAGTACTGTCCCTCCCAGTAGCAATCCCACCCAGTACTGTCCCCCCTAGTAGCAGTCCCCCCCCAGTAGCAGTCCCTCCCAGTACTGTCCCCCCCCAGCAGCAGTCCCTCCCAGTACTGTCCCCCCCTGAAATGTCCCCCCCCCAGTAGCAGTCCCTCCCAGTACTGTCCCCCCCAGTAGCAGTCTCTCTCAGTACTGTCCCCCCCAGTAGCAGTCCCCCCCCAGTACTAGTCCCCGCAGTAGCAGTATCCCCCAGTAGCAGTCCCCCCCAGCAGTCCCTCCCACTACTGTCCCCCCAGTACTGTCCCCCCCCAATACTGTCACCCCCCAGTACTGTCCCTCCCCAGTAGCAGAACCTCCCAGTAGCAGTCCTTCCCAGTACTGTCCCCCCCAGTAGCAGTCCCTCCCAGCACTGTACCCCCGCCAAGTAGCAGTCCCTCCCAGTACTGTCCCCCCCAGTAGCAGTCCCTCCCAGTACTGTCCCCCCCCAGTAGCAGTCCCTCTCAGTATTGTCCCCTCCCAGTACTGTCCCCTCCCAGTACTGTCCCCCCAGTACTGTCCCCTCTCAGTACTGTCCCCTCCCAGTAGCAGTCCCACCCAATACTAATCCGCCCAGTACTTTCCACCCCAGTAGTAGTCCCTCCCAGTACTAATCACATAGTACTGTCCCCCCCAGTAGCAGTCCCCCAGTACTGTAATCTCCCAGTAATAATCCCCCCAGTACTGTCCCCCCCCTGTAGCAGTCCCTCCCAGTACTAATCCCCCAGTACTGTCCCCCCCAGTAGCAGTCCCTCCCAGTACTAATCCCCCCCAGTAGCAGTCACCCCCAGTACTGTCCCCACCCAATACTAATCCCCCCAGTACTGTCCCCTCCCAGTGCTAATCCCCCCAGTACTGTAACCTCCCAGTAATAATCCCCCCAGTACTGTCCCCCCCTGTAGCAGTCCCTCCCAGTACTAATCCCCCAGTACTGTCCCCCCCCAGTAGCAATCCCCCCCAGTACTGTCCCCCCCCAGTAGCAGTCCCCCTCAGTAATAATCCCCCCTGTACTGTCCCCCCCCCAGTAGCAATCCCCCCCAGTACTGTCCCCCCCAGTAGAAGTCCCCCCCAGTAATAATCCCCCCAGTACTGTCCCCCCCAGTAGCAGTCCCCCCCCAGTACTAATCCCCCCTGTACTGTCCCCCCCAGAAGCAGTCCCCCCCAGTACTGTCCCCCCCAGTAGCAGTCCCCCCCAGTACTGTCCCCCCCCAGTACTGTCCCCCCCAGTAGCAGTCCCCCCCAGTACTGTCCCCCCCAGTAGCAGTCCCCGCCAGTACTGTCCCCCCCTGTGAGAGTCCCTCCCAGTACTGTCCCCCCCAGTAATGTCCCCCCCTGTGAGAGTCCATCCCAGTACTGTCCCCCCCAGTAATGTCCCCCCTCTGTAGCAGTCCCTCTCAGTACTGTCCGCCCCAGTAGCCGTCCCCCCCAGTACTGTCCCCCCCAGTAGCAGTCCCCCCCAGTAGCAGTCCCCCCAGTAGCATTCCCCCCCAGTAGCAGTCCCCCCCAGGAGCAGTCCCCCCCAGGAGCAGTCCCCCCCAGGAGCAGTCCCTCCCAGTACTGTCCCCCCAGTACTGTCCCTCCCCAGTAGCAGTCCCTCCCAGTAGCAGTACCTCCCAGTACTGTCCCCCACAGTAGCAGTCCCTCCCAGTACTGTCCCCCCCAGTACTGTCCCCCCCAGTAGCAATCTCCCCCCAGTACTGTCACCCTCAGTAGCAGTCCCCCCCAGTACTGTAACCCCCAGTAGCAGTCCCCCCCAGTACTGTAACCCCGAGTAGCAGTCCCTCCCAGTACTGTCCCCCCCCATAGCAGTCCCTCCCAGTACTGTCCCCCCCATAGCAGTCCCTCCAAGTACTTTCCCCCCCAGTACTGTCCCCCCTGTAGCAGTTCCCCCCAAGAGCAGTCCCTCCAAGTACTAATCCCCCCAGTAGCAGTCCTCCTCAGTACTGTCCCCCCCCAGTAGCAGTCCCTCACGGTACTGTCCCCCCCCAGTAGCAGTCCCTCCCGGTACTGTCCCCCCCCCAGTAGCAGTCCCTCCCGGTACTGTCCCCCCCCAGTAGCAGTCCCCCCCAGTAGCAGTCCCTCCGAGTACTAATCCCCCCAGTACTATCCCCCCATTAGCAGTCCAACCCAGTACTGTCCCACCCAATACTGATCCCTCCAGTACTGTCCCCTCCCAGTACTAATCCCCCCACTACTGTACCCTCCCAGTAATAATCCCCCCAGTACTGTCCCTCCCCAGTAGCAGTCCCTCCAAGTAGTAATCCCCCAGTACTGTCCCCCCCCAGTAGCAGTACCCGCCAGTACTGTCCCCCCCAGTAGCAGTCCCTCCCAGTACTAATCCCCCAGTACTGTCCCCCCCAGTAGCAGTCCCCCCCAGTACTAATCCCCCCAGTACTGTACCCTCCCAGTACTAGTCCCCCCAGTACTGTCCCCTCCCTGTTGCAGTCCCTCCCAGTACTAATCCCCCAGTACTGTCCCCCCAGTACTGTCCCCCCCAGTAGCAGTCCCCGCCCAATACTAATCCCCCCAGTACTGTCCCCTCCCTGTACTAATCCCCCAGTACTGTCGCACCCAGTACTCTCCACCCCAGTAGCAGTCCCTCCCAGTACTAATCCCCCCAGTACTGTCCACCCCTGTAGCTGTCCCTCCCAGTACTAATCTCCCCAGGACTGTCCCCCCCTGTACGGTAGTCCCCCCTGTACTGTCCCCAACAGTAGCAGTCCCGCCTAGTACTGTCCCCCCCAGTAGCAGTCCCTCCCAATACAGTCCCCCACCCCCCCAGTACTGTCCCCCCAGTAGCAGTCCCCCCCAGTACTGTCCCCCACCCCCCCAGTACTGTCCCCCCAGTAGCAGTCCCCCCCAGTACTATCCCCCCCAGTAGCAGTCCCTCCCAGTACTGTCCCCTCTCAGTACTAATCCCCCCATTACTGTCCCCTCCCAGTACTAATCCCCCCAGTCCTGTCCCCTCCCAGTACTAATCCCCCCAGTACTGTCCCCTCCCAGTACTAATCCCCCCAGTACTGTCCCCTCCCATTACTAATCCCCCCAGTACTTTCCCCTCCCAGTACTAATCCCCCCAGTCCTGTCCCCTCCCAGTACTAATCCCCCCAGTACTGTCCCCTCCCAGTACTAATCCCCCCAGTACTAATCCCCCCAGTAGTGTCCCCTCCCAGTACTATTCCCCCCAGTACTGTCCCTTCCCAGTACTAATCCCCCAGTACTGTCCCTTCCCAGTACTAATCCCCCAGTACTGTCCCCTCACAGTACTAATCCCCCCAGTACTGTCCCTTCACAGTACTAATCCCCCCAGTACTATCCCCTCCCAGTACTAATCCCCCCAGTACTGTCCCCTCCCAGTACTAATCCCCCCAGTACTGTCAATCCCAGTACTAATCCCCTCCCAGTACTAATCCCCCCAGTACTGTCCCCTCCCAGTACTAATCCCCCCAGTACTGTCACTCCCAGTACTAATCCCCTCCCAGTACTAATCCCCCCAGTACTGTCCCCTCCCAGTACTAATCCCCCCAGTACTGTCCCCTCCCAGTACTAATCCCCCCAGTACTGTCCCCTCCCAGTACTAATCCCCCCAGTACTAATCCCCCCAGTACTGTCCCATCCCAGTACTGTTCCCCCCAGTACTGTCCCCCCTTAGTAGCAGTCCCCCCCAGTAGCAGTCCTCCCCAGTACTAATCCCCCCCAGTAGCAGTCCCCCCAGTATCAGTCCCCTCCAGTACTAATCCCCCCCAGAAGCAGTCCCCCCCAGAAGCAGTCCCCTCCTGTACAAATACCCCCAGTAGCAGTCCTCCCCAGTACAAATCCCCCCCAGTATCAGTCCCCTCCAGTACTAATCCCCCCTGTACTGTCCCCCCCAGTAGCAGTCCCCTCCAGTACTAATTCCCCCAGTACTGTCCCCCCCAGTAGCTGTCCCCTCCAGTACTGTCCCCCCCAGTACTAATCCCCCCCCAGTACTGTCCCCTCCCAGTACTGTCCCCCAGTACTGTCCCCCCTTAGTAGCAGTCCCCCCCAGTACTAATCTCCCCCAGTAGCAGTCCCCTCCAGTACTAATCCCCCCAGTAGCAGTCCCCCCAGTATCAGTCCCCTCCTGTACAAATCTCCCCAGTAGCAGTCCTCCCCAGTACAAATCCCCCCCAGTATCAGTCCCCTCCAGTACTAATCCCCACAGTACTGTCCCCCCCAGTAGCAGTCCCCTCCAGTACTAATTCCCCCAGTACTGTCCCCCCCAGTAGCAGTCCCCTCCAGCACTAATTCCCCCCAGTACTGACCCCCCCAGTACGGTCCCCCCAAGTAGCAGTCCCTCCCAGTACTGTCCCCCCAGTAGCAGTCCCTCCCAGTACTGTCCCCACAAGTAGCAGTCCCCCCCAGTACTGTCCCCTCCCAGTACTAATCCCCCCAGTACTGTCCCCTCCCAGAACTAATCCCCCCAGTACTGTACCCTCCGAGTACTAATCCCCCCAGTACTGTCCCCTCCCTGTACTAATCCCCCCAGTACTGTCCCCCCCAGTAGCAGTCCCCTCCAGTACTAATCCCCCCCGTACTGTCCCCCCCAGTAGCAGTCCCCTCCAGTACTAATCCCCCCAGTACTGTCCCCTCCAGTAGCAGTCCCCTCCAGTACCAATCCCCCCAATACTGTCCCCCCCAGTAGCAGTCTCCTCCTGTACTAATCCCCCCAGTACTGTCCCCCCCTGTAGCAGTCCCCTCCAGTACTAATTCCCCCAGTAGCAGTCCCCCCAGTACTAATTCCCCCCAGTACTGTCCCCCCAAGTTGCAGTCCCTCCCAGTACTGTCCCCCCCAGGAGCAGTCCCTCCAGTACTGTCCCAGCCAGTAGCAGTCCCTCCCAGTACTGTCCCCGCCAGTAGCAGTCCCTCCCAGTACTGTACCCGCCAGTAGCAGTCCCCCCCAGTACTGTCCCCGCCAGTAGCAGTCCCCCCCCAGTAGCAGTCCCTCCCAGTACTGTCCCCTCCTAGTACTAATCCCCCCAGTACTGTCCCCTCCCAGTACTAATCCCCCCAGTACTGCCCCCTCCCAGGACTAATCCCCCAAGTACTGCCCCCTCCAAGTACTGTCCCTTCCCATTACTGTCCCCTCCCAGTACTAATCCCCCCAGTGCTGTCCCCTCCCAGTACTAATCCCCCCAGTACTGTCCCCTCCCAGTACTAATCCCACCAGTACTGTCCCCTCCCATTACTAATCCCCCCAGTACTGTCCCCTCCCAGTACTGCCCCCTCCCAGTACTAATCCCCCAAGTACTGCCCCCTCCAAGTACTGTCCTTTCCCATTACTGTCCCCTTCCAGTACTAATCCCCCCAGTACTGTCCCCTCCCAGTACTAATCCCCCCAGTACTGTCCCCTCCCAGTACTAATCCCCCCAGTACTGTCCCCTCCCAGTACTTATCCCCCAAGTACTGTCCCCTCCCAGTACTCATCCCCCCAGTACTGTCCCCTCCCAGTACTAATCCCCCCAGTACTGTCCCCTCCCAGTACTGCCCCTCACTGTACTAATCCCCCCAGTACTGTCCCCTCCCAGTACTAATCCCCCCAGTACTGTCCCCTCCCAGTACTAATCCCCCCAGTACTGTCCCCTCCCAGTACTAATCCCCCCAGTACTGTCCCCTCCCAGTACTAATCCCCCCAGTACTGTCCCCTCCCAGTACTAATCCCCCCAGTACTGTCCCCTCCCAGTACTAATCCCCCCAGTACTGTCCCCTCCCAGTACTAATCCCCCCATTACTGTCCCCTCCCAGCACTAATCCCCTCCCAGTACAAATCCCCCCAGTACTGTCCCCCTCCCAGTACTAATCCCCCCAGTCCTGTCCCCCTCCCAGTACTAATCCCACCAAGTTGCAGTCCCCCCAGTACTAATCCCCCCCTGTACTAATCCCCCCAGTACTGTCCCCCTCCCAGTACTAATCCCCCCAGTACTGTCCCCCTCCCAATACTAATCCCCACAGTTCTGTCCCCCTCCCAGTACTAATCCCCACAGTACTGTCCCCTCCCTGTACTAATCCCCACAGTACTGTCCCCTCCCAGTACTAATCCCCACAGTACTGTCCCCTCCCAGTACTAATCCCCCCAGTACTGTCCCCTCCCAGTACTAATCCCCCCAGTACTGTCCCCTCCCAGTACTAATCCCCCCAGTACTGTCCCCTCCCAGAACTAATCCCCCCCAGTAGCAGTTCCCTTTAGCAGTCCCCTCCAGTACTAATCCCCCCAAGTACTGTCCCCTCCAGTAGCAGTCCCCCCCAGTAGCAGTCCCCTCCAGTACTGTCCCCCCCCCAGTAGCAGTCCCCTCCAGTACTGTCCCCCCCAGTAGCAGTCCCCTCCATTACTGTCCCCCCCAGTAGCAGTCCCCTCCAGTACTAATCCCCTCAGTACTGTCCCCTCCAGTGGCAGTCCCTCCCAGTACTAATCCCCCCCAGTAGCATTCCCCATTAGCAGTCCCCTCCAGTACTAATCCCCCCAGTACTGTCCCCTCCAGTACTAATCCCCCCCCAGTAGCAGTCCCCTCCAGTTCTAATCCCCCCAGTACTGTCCCCTCCAGTATTAATCCCCCCCAGTAGCAGGCCCCTCCAGTACTGTCCCCCCCAGTACTAATCCCCCCCCAGTAGCAGTCCCCTCCAGTTCTAATCCCCCCAGTACTGTCCCCTCCAGTACTAATCCCCCCCAGTAGCAGGCCCCTCCAGTACTGTCCCCCCCAGTACTAATCCCCCCCAGTAGCAGTCCCCTCCAGTACTAATCCCCCCAGTACTGTCCCCCTCAGTAGCAGTCCCCTCCAGTACTAATCCCCCCAGTACTGTCCCCCCCAGTAGCAGTCCCCTCCGGTACTGTCCCCCCCAGTATCAGTCCCCTCCAGTACTAATCCCCCCTGTACTGTCCCCCCCAGTAGCAGTCCCCTCCAGTACTAATTCCCCCAGTACTGTCCCCCCCAGTAGCTGTCCCCTCCAGTACTGTCCCCCCCAGTACTAATCCCCCCCCAGTACTGTCCCCTCCCAGTACTGTCCCCCAGTACTGTCCCCCCTTAGTAGCAGTCCCCCCCAGTACTAATCTCCCCCAGTAGCAGTCCCCTCCAGTACTAATCCCCCCAGTAGCAGTCCCCCCAGTATCAGTCCCCTCCTGTACAAATCTCCCCAGTAGCAGTCCTCCCCAGTACAAATCCCCCCCAGTATCAGTCCCCTCCAGTACTAATCCCCACAGTACTGTCCCCCCCAGTAGCAGTCCCCTCCAGTACTAATTCCCCCAGTACTGTCCCCCCCAGTAGCAGTCCCCTCCAGCACTAATTCCCCCCAGTACTGACCCCCCCAGTACGGTCCCCCCAAGTAGCAGTCCCTCCCAGTACTGTCCCCCCAGTAGCAGTCCCTCCCAGTACTGTCCCCACAAGTAGCAGTCCCCCCCAGTACTGTCCCCTCCCAGTACTAATCCCCCCAGTACTGTCCCCTCCCAGAACTAATCCCCCCAGTACTGTACCCTCCGAGTACTAATCCCCCCAGTACTGTCCCCTCCCTGTACTAATCCCCCCAGTACTGTCCCCCCCAGTAGCAGTCCCCTCCAGTACTAATCCCCCCCGTACTGTCCCCCCCAGTAGCAGTCCCCTCCAGTACTAATCCCCCCAGTACTGTCCCCTCCAGTAGCAGTCCCCTCCAGTACCAATCCCCCCAATACTGTCCCCCCCAGTAGCAGTCTCCTCCTGTACTAATCCCCCCAGTACTGTCCCCCCCTGTAGCAGTCCCCTCCAGTACTAATTCCCCCAGTAGCAGTCCCCCCAGTACTAATTCCCCCCAGTACTGTCCCCCCAAGTTGCAGTCCCTCCCAGTACTGTCCCCCCCAGGAGCAGTCCCTCCAGTACTGTCCCAGCCAGTAGCAGTCCCTCCCAGTACTGTCCCCGCCAGTAGCAGTCCCTCCCAGTACTGTACCCGCCAGTAGCAGTCCCCCCCAGTACTGTCCCCGCCAGTAGCAGTCCCCCCCCAGTAGCAGTCCCTCCCAGTACTGTCCCCTCCTAGTACTAATCCCCCCAGTACTGTCCCCTCCCAGTACTAATCCCCCCAGTACTGCCCCCTCCCAGGACTAATCCCCCAAGTACTGCCCCCTCCAAGTACTGTCCCTTCCCATTACTGTCCCCTCCCAGTACTAATCCCCCCAGTGCTGTCCCCTCCCAGTACTAATCCCCCCAGTACTGTCCCCTCCCAGTACTAATCCCACCAGTACTGTCCCCTCCCATTACTAATCCCCCCAGTACTGTCCCCTCCCAGTACTGCCCCCTCCCAGTACTAATCCCCCAAGTACTGCCCCCTCCAAGTACTGTCCTTTCCCATTACTGTCCCCTCCCAGTACTAATCCCCCCAGTACTGTCCCCTCCCAGTACTAATCCCCCCAGTACTGTCCCCTCCCAGTACTAATCCCCCCAGTACTGTCCCCTCCCAGTACTTATCCCCCAAGTACTGTCCCCTCCCAGTACTCATCCCCCCAGTACTGTCCCCTCCCAGTACTAATCCCCCCAGTACTGTCCCCTCCCAGTACTGCCCCTCACTGTACTAATCCCCCCAGTACTGTCCCCTCCCAGTACTAATCCCCCCAGTACTGTCCCCTCCCAGTACTAATCCCCCCAGTACTGTCCCCTCCCAGTACTAATCCCCCCAGTACTGTCCCCTCCCAGTACTAATCCCCCCAGTACTGTCCCCTCCCAGTACTAATCCCCCCAGTACTGTCCCCTCCCAGTACTAATCCCCCCAGTACTGTCCCCTCCCAGTACTAATCCCCCCATTACTGTCCCCTCCCAGCACTAATCCCCTCCCAGTACAAATCCCCCCAGTACTGTCCCCCTCCCAGTACTAATCCCCCCAGTCCTGTCCCCCTCCCAGTACTAATCCCACCAAGTTGCAGTCCCCCCAGTACTAATCCCCCCCTGTACTAATCCCCCCAGTACTGTCCCCCTCCCAGTACTAATCCCCCCAGTACTGTCCCCCTCCCAATACTAATCCCCACAGTTCTGTCCCCCTCCCAGTACTAAGCCCCACAGTACTGTCCCCTCCCTGTACTAATCCCCACAGTACTGTCCCCTCCCAGTACTAATCCCCACAGTACTGTCCCCTCCCAGTACTAATCCCCCCAGTACTGTCCCCTCCCAGTACTAATCCCCCCAGTACTGTCCCCTCCCAGTACTAATCCCCCCAGTACTGTCCCCTCCCAGAACTAATCCCCCCCAGTAGCAGTTCCCTTTAGCAGTCCCCTCCAGTACTAATCCCCCCAAGTACTGTCCCCTCCAGTAGCAGTCCCCCCCAGTAGCAGTCCCCTCCAGTACTGTCCCCCCCCCAGTAGCAGTCCCCTCCAGTACTGTCCCCCCCAGTAGCAGTCCCCTCCATTACTGTCCCCCCCAGTAGCAGTCCCCTCCAGTACTAATCCCCTCAGTACTGTCCCCTCCAGTGGCAGTCCCTCCCAGTACTAATCCCCCCCAGTAGCATTCCCCATTAGCAGTCCCCTCCAGTACTAATCCCCCCAGTACTGTCCCCTCCAGTACTAATCCCCCCCCAGTAGCAGTCCCCTCCAGTTCTAATCCCCCCAGTACTGTCCCCTCCAGTATTAATCCCCCCCAGTAGCAGGCCCCTCCAGTACTGTCCCCCCCAGTACTAATCCCCCCCCAGTAGCAGTCCCCTCCAGTTCTAATCCCCCCAGTACTGTCCCCTCCAGTACTAATCCCCCCCAGTAGCAGGCCCCTCCAGTACTGTCCCCCCCAGTACTAATCCCCCCCAGTAGCAGTCCCCTCCAGTACTAATCCCCCCAGTACTGTCCCCCTCAGTAGCAGTCCCCTCCAGTACTAATCCCCCCAGTACTGTCCCCCCCAGTAGCAGTCCCCTCCGGTACTGTCCCCCCCAGTAGCAGTCCCCTCCAGTACTGTCCCCCCCAGTAGCAGTCACCTCCAGTACTAATCCCCCCAGTACTGTCCCCCCCAGTAGCAGTCCCCTCCAGTACTAGTTTGCCCCAGTACTGTACCCCCCAGTACTAATTCCCCCCAGTAGCAGTCCCCTCCAGTACTAAACCCCCAGTACTGTCCCCCCCAGTAGCAATCCCCTCCAGTACTAATCCCCCCTCTACTGTCCCCCCCAGTAGCAGTCCCCTCCAGTACTAATTCGCCCCAGTACTGTCCCCCCCAGTACTGCCCCCCCGTAGCAGTCCCCTCCAGTACTAATTCCCCCAGTAGTCCCCCCCAGCAGCAGTCCCCTCCAGTACTAATTCGCCCCAGTACTGTCCCCCCCAGTACTAATTCCCCCCAGTACTGCCCCACTAGTAGCAGTCCCCTCCAGTACTAATTCCCCCAGTAGTCCCCCCAGTACTAATTCCCCCCATTACTGTCCCCCCCAGTACTGCCCCCCCAGTAGCAGTCCCCTCCAGTACTAATTCCCCCAGTACTGTCCCACCCAGTAATAATTCCCCCCAGTACTGTCCCCCCCAGTACTAATCCCCCCAGTACTGTCCCCTCCCAGTACTAATCCCCTCCCAATACTAATTCGCCCCAGTACTGTCCCCCCCAGTACTAATCCCCCCAGTACTGTCCCCTCCCAGTACTAATCCCCTCCCAATACTAATCCCCTCCCAGTACTAATCCCCTCCCAATACTAATCCCCTCCCAGTACTAATCCCCCCAGCACTGTCCCCCTCCCAGTACTAATCCCCCCAGTACTGTCCCCCTCCCAGTACTAATCCCACCAAGTAGCAGTCACCCCAATACTAATCCCCCCCAGTAGCAGTCCCCCCCAGTACTAATCCCCCCAGTACTGTCCCCCTCCCAGTACTAATCCCCCCAGTACTGTCCCCCTCCCAGTACTAATCCCCCCAGTACTGTCCCCCTCCCAGTACTAATCCCCCCAGTACTGTCCCCCTCCCAGTACTAATCCCCCCAGTACTGTCCCCCTCCCAGTACTAATCCCCCCAGTACTGTCCCCCTCCCAGTACTAATCCCCCCAGTACTGTCCCCCCTCCCAGTACTAATCCCCACAGTACTGTCCCCCTCCCAGTACTAATCCCCCCAGTACTGTCCCCCTCCCAGTACTAATCCCCACAGTACTGTCCCCTCCCAGTACTAATCCCCACAGTACTGTCCCCCTCCCAATACTAATCCCCACAGTACTGTCCCCTCCCAGTACTGTCCCCTCCCAGTACTAATCCCCCCAGTACTGTCCCCTCCCAGTACTAATCCCCCCAGTACTGTCCCCTCCCAGTACTAATCCCCACAGTACTGTCCCCTCCCAGTACTAATCCCCACAGTACTGTCCCCTCCCAGTACTAATCCCCCCAGTACTGTCCCCTCCCAGTACTAATCCCCCAGTACTGTCCCCTCCCAGTACTAATCCCCCCAGTACTGTCCCCTCCCAGTTCTAATCCCCCCAGTACTGTCCCCTCCCAGTTCTAATCCCCCCAGTACTGTCCCCTCCCAGTACTAATCCTCCCAGTACTGTCCCCTCCCAGTACTAATCCCCCCAGTACTGTCCCCTCCCAGTACTAATCCCCCCAGTACTAATCCACCCCAGTACTAATTCACCCCAGTAGCAGTCCCCCCCAGTACTAAGCCCCCCCAGTACTAATCCCCCCAGTAGCAGTCCCCTCCAGTACTAATCCCCCCAGTAGCAGTCCCCCCAGTACTAATCCCCCCCAGTAGCAGTCCCCCCAGTACTAATCCCCCCCAGTAGCAGTTCCCATTAGCAGTCCCCTCCAGTACTAATCCCCCCAGTACTGTCCCCTCCAGTAGCAGTCCCCCCCAGTAGCAGTCCCCTCCAGTACTGTCCCCCCCAGTAGCAGTCCCCCCCAGTAGCAGTCCCCCCCCCAGTAGCAGTGCCCCCCAGCACTAATCCCCCCAGTACTGTCCTTCCCCAGTAGCAGTCCCCCCCAGTACTAATCCCCCGAGTACTGTCCCCCCCAGTAGCAGACCCCCCCAGTAGCATTCCCCCCCCAATAGCAGTCCCCCCCCAGTACTAATCCCCCCAGTACTGTCCCCCCAGTAGCAGTCCCCCCAGTTCTAATCCCCCAGTACTAATCTCCCCAGTAGCAGTCCTCCCCGTACTTATCCCCCCCAATAGCAGTCCCCCCCGTACTTATCCCCCCCAATAGCAGTCCCCCCTGTACTAATCCCCCCCAGTAGCAGTCCCCCCCAGTACTAATCCCCCCAGTACTAATCCCCCCTGTAGCAGTCCCCCCCAGTACTAATCCCCCCCAGTACTAATCCCCCCTGTAGCAGTCCCCCCCATACTAATCACCCCCAGTAGCAGTTGCCCCCATACAAATCCCCCCTGTAGCAGTCCCCCCCAGTACTAATCCCACCCCAGTAGCAGTCCCCCCCAGTACTAATCCCCCTGTACTGTCCCACCCAAGTAGCATTTCCACCCCAGTAGCAGTGCCACCCCAGTAGCAGTCCCCCAAGTACTAATCCCCCCAGTAGCAGTCCCCCCCTTACTAATACCCCCAGTACTGTCCCACCCCTGAAGCAGTCCCACCCCAGTAGCAGTGCCACCCCAGTAGCAATCCGCCCAGTACTAATCCCCCCAGCTGCAGTCCCACCAATAGCAGTCCCCCCCAGGACTAATCCCCCCTGTACTAATCCCCCCAGTAGCAGTAACCCCAGTACTAATCCCCCCCAGTACAAATCTCCCCAGTAGCAGTCCCCCCCAGTACTAATCCCCCCAGTAGCAGTCCCCCCAGTACTAATCCACCCATTACTAATCCCCCCATTACTTATCCCCCAGTACCAGTCCCCCCCAGTACTATTCCCACCCGTAGCAGTACCCCCCAGTACTAATCCCCCCAGTAGCAGTCCCCCCCATAGCAGTCCCCCCAGTTCTAATCCCCCCAGTAGCAGCCCCCCCAGTACTAATCCCCCCAGAAGCAGTCCCCCCCAGTACTAATCCCCCCATAGCAGTCCCCCCCAGTACTAATCCCCCCAGTAGTAATCCCCTCCAGTACTAATCCCCCCCAGTACTAATCCCATCCTGTAGCAGTCCCCCCAGTACTAATCCACTCCAGTACTAATCCCCCTAGTACTAATCCCCCCCTGTAGAAGTCCCCCAAGTACTAATCCCCTCCTGTAGCAGTCCCCCCAGTACTAATCCCCCCAGTACTAGTCCCCCCCAGTAGCAGTCCCCCCATTACTAATCCCCCCCAGTAATAATACCCCCCAGTAGCAATCCCCCAAAGTACAAATCCCCCCCGAGTACTTAATCCCTCCCCCCAGGAGTCCCCCCAGTATTTAACCCCAGTAGCAGTCCCCCCCAGTACTAATCCCCCCAGTATAGTCCCTACCAGTAGCAGTCCCCCCCATACTAATCCCCCCCAATAGTATTCCCCCCCATTCTAACCCCCCCTAGCAGTCACCCCCTGTACTAATCCCCCCCCCAGTAGCAGTCCCCCCAGTACTAATCCCCCCCTGTAGCAGTCCCCCCCAGTACTAATCCCCCCCTGTAGCAGTCCGCCCCCAGTACTAATCCCCCCAGTACTGTCCCCACCAGTACTAATCCCCCCCTTTAGCTGTCCCCCCCTGTAATAATCCCCCCAGTACTGTCCCCCCCCAGTAGCAGTCCCCCCCAGTTGCAGTCCCACCACAGTAGCAGTCCCCCCAAGTACTAATCCCCCCAGTAGCAGTCCCCCCAGTTCTAATCCCCCCAGTACTGTCCCCCCCAGTAGCAGTCCCCCCCAGTAGCAGTCCCACCCCAGTAGCAATCCCACCCCAGTAGCAGTCCCCCCAAGTACTAATGCCCCCCAGTAGCAGCCCCCTCTCCAGTAGCAATCCCCCAGTACTTATCAGCCAGTAGCAGTCCCCTCTCCAGTAGCAATCCCCCAGTACTTATCCCCCAGTAGCAGTCCCCTCTCCAGTAGCAATCCCCCCAGTACTTTTCCCCCCAGTAGCAGTCCCCTCTCCAGTAGCAATCCCCCCAGGAGTAGTCACCCCCAGTAATTTTCCCCCCAGTAGCAGTCCCCCCCAGTACTAATCCCCCCAGTAGCAGTCCCCCCAGTACTAATCCCCCCAGTAGCAGTCCCCCCCCAGTACTAATCCCCCCAGTAGCAGTCCCCTCCCAATACTAATCCCCCCTGTATTAATCCCCCCCAGTACTTATCCCCCCAGGACTAATCCACCGCAGTAGCAGCCCCCCCAGTACTAATCCCCCTTGTACTAATCCCCCCAGTAGCAGTCCCACCCAGTACTAATCCCCCCAGTAGCAGACCCCCAGTACTAATCCCCCCAGTACTAATCCCCCCCAGTAGCAGTCCCCCTCAGTAGCAGTCCCCCCCCCTACTAATCCCCCCAGTACTAATCCCCCATAGCAGTCCCCCCCAAGTACTAATCCCCTCCAGTACAAATCCCCGCCAGTACTAATCCCCCATAGCAGTCCCCCCCAGTACGAATCCCCTCCAGTACTAATCCCCCCCTGTAGCAGTCCCCCCAGTACTAATCCCCCCCAGTACTAATCCCCCCCAGTACTAATCCCCTCCTGTAGCAGTCCCCCCTAGTACTAATCCCCCGTAGCAGTCCCCCCCAGAATTTATCCCACCAGTAGCAGTTCCCCCCAGTACTAATCCCCCCAGTTGCAGTCCCCCCCAGTACTAATCCCCCCAGTAGCAGTCCCCCCCAGTACTTATCCCCCCAGTAGCAGTCCCCCCCAGTACTAATCCCCCCAGTAGCAGTCCCCCCCAGTACTAATCCCCCCTGTAGCAGTCCCCCCCAGTACTAATCCCCCAAAGCAGTCCCCCCCAGTACTTATCCCCTCCAGTACTAATCCCCCCCAGCAGTCCACCCCAGTACTAATCCCCTCAAGTAGCAGTCCCCCCCAGTACTAATCCCCCCAGTAGCAGTCCCCCCCAGTACTAATCCCCCATAGCAGTCCCCCCCAGTACTAATCCCCTCCAGTACTAATCCCCCCAAGTACTAATCCCCCGTAGCAGTCCCCCCAGTACTAATCCCCTCCAGAAGCAGTCCCCCCAGTATTAATCCCCTCCAGTAGCAGTCCCCCCAGTACTAATCTCCCCAGTATTAATCCCCCCCTGTAGCAGTCCCCCCAGTACTAATCCCCCCAGTAGCAGTCCCCCCCTTTACTAATTCCCCCAATAATAATCCCCCCCAGTAGCAGCCCCCCCAGTACTAATTCCCGCTATAGTAATCCCCCAGTAGCAGTCCCCCCAGTACTAATCCCCCCAGTACTAATCCCCCCCAGTAGCAGTCCCACTCCAGTATTGTCCCCTCCAGTAGCAGTCCCCCCAGTACTAATCCCCCCCCAGTAGCAGTCCCCCCCAGTACTAAATCCCACCCAGTACTAATCCCCTCCAGTAGCAGTCCCCCCCAGTACTAATCCCCCCAGTAGCAGTCCCCCCCAGTACTAATCCCCAATAGCAGTCCCCCCCAGTACTTATCCCCTCCAGTACAAATCCCCCCAAGTACTAATCCCCCTTAGCAGTCCCCCCCAGTACTAATCCCCTCCAGTAGCAGTCCCCCCAGTACTAATCCCCCCCCTGTAGCAGTCCCCCCAGTACTAATCCCCCCAGTAGCAGTCCCCCCCAGTACTAATTCCCCCAATAATAATCCTCCCAATAGCAGCCCCCCCAGTACTAATTCCCCCAATAGTAATCCACCCAGTAGCAGTCCCCCACAGTACTAATCCCCCCAGTAGCAGTCCCCCCAAGTACTAATCCCCCCCAGTAGCAGTCCCCCCCAGTAGCAGTCACACTCCAGTATTGTCCCCTCCAGTAGCAGTCCCCCCAGTAGCAGTCCCACTCCAGTATTGTCCCCTCCAGTAGCAGTCCCCCCAGTACTAATCCCCCCCAGTAGGAGTCCCCCCAGAACTAATCCCCCCCAGTAGGAGTCCTCCCCAGTACTAATCCCCCCAGTAGCAGTCCCCCCCAGTACTAATCCCCCCAGTAGCAGTCCCCCCCTGTACTAATCCCCCCAGTAGCAGTCCCCCCAGTACTAATTCCCCCAATAATAATCCCCCCCAGTAGCAGCCCCCCCAGTACTAATTCCCCCAATAGTAATCCCCCCAGTAGCAGTCCCCCCCAGTACTAATCCGCCCAGTAGCAGTCCCCCCCACTACTAATCCCCCCAGTAGCAGTCCCCCCAGTACTAATCCCCCCCGGTAGCAGTCCCCCCCAGTAGCAGTCCCACTCCAGTATTGTCCCCTCCAGTAGCAGTCCCCCTAGTACTAATCCCCCCAGTAGCAGTCCCCCCCAGTAATAATCCCCCCAGTACTGTACCCTCCCAGTACTAATCCCCCCAGTACAGTCCCCCCCAGTAGCAGTCCCCCCCAGTAGCAGTCCCCCCCCATTAGCACTCCCTCCCTGTACTGTCCCCCCCAGTAGCAGTCCCCCCAGTACTGTCCCCCCCAATAGCAGTCCCCCCAGTAGCAGTCCCCCCCCAGTAGCAGTCCCCCCCAGTAATAATCCCCCCCAGTACTGAACCCTCCCAGTACTAATCCCCAAGTACTGTCCCCCCCAGTAGCAATCCCCCCCAGTAGCAGTCCCCCCCAGTAATAATCCCCCCAGTACTGTACCCTCCCAGTACTAATCCCCCCAGTACAGTCCCCCCCAGTAGCAGTCCCCCCCAGTAGCAGTCCCCCCCAGTAATAATCCCCCCAGTACTGTACCCTCCCAGTACTAATCCCCCCAGTACAGTCCCCCCCAGTAGCAGTCCCCCCCAGTAGCAGTCCCCCCCAGTAGCAGTCCCCCCCAGTAATAATCCCCCCAGTACTGAACCCTCCCAGTACTAATCCCCAAGTACTGTCCCCCCCAGTAGCAATCCCCCCCAGTAGCAGTCCCCCCCAGTAATAATCCCCCCAGTACTGTACCCTCCCAGTACTAATCCCCCCAGTACAGTCCCCCCCAGTAGCAGTGCCCCCCAGTAGCAGTCCCCCCCAGTAATAATCCCCCCAGTACTGTACCCTCCCAGTACTAATCCCCCCAGTACAGTCCCCCCCAGTAGCAGTGCCCCCCAGTAGCAGTCCCCCCCATTAGCACTCCCTCCCTGTACTGTCCCCCCCAGTAGCAGTCCCCCCAGTACTGTCCCCCCCAATAGCAGTCCCCCCTGTAGCAGTCCCCCCCCAGTAGCAGTCCCCCCCCCAGTAGCAGTCCCCCCCCAGTAGCAGTCCCCCCCAGTAGCAGTCCCCCCCCCAGTAGCAGTCCCCCCCAGCAGCAGTCCCCCCCTGCAGCAGTCCCCCCCCAGTAGCAGTCCCCCCCCAGTACTAATCCCCCCAGTACTGTCCCTCCCAGTAGCAATCCCACCCAGTACTGTCCCCCCTAGTAGCAGTCCCTCCCAGTACTGTCCACCCCAGCAGCAGTCCCTCCCAGTACTGTCCCCCCCTGAAATGTCCCCCCCCAGTAGCAGTCCCTCCCAGTACTGTCCCCCCCAGTAGCAGTCCCTCTCAGTACTGTCCCCCCCAGTAGCAGTACCCCCCCAGTACTAGTCCCAGCAGTAGCAGTATCCCCCAATAGCAGTCCCCCCTAGGAGCAGTCCCTCCCACTACTGTCCCCCCAGTACTGTCCCCCTCCAGTACTGTCACCCCCCAGTACTGTCCCTCCCCAGTAGCAGTCCTTCCCAGTACTGTCCCCCCCCGTAGCAGTCCCTCCCAGTACTGTCCCCCACCTCACCAGTACTGTCCCTCCCAGTACTGTCCCCCCCAGTAGCAGTCCCTCCCAGTACTGTCCCCCCCAGTACTGTCCCCCCCAGTAGCAGTCCCTCCCAGTACTGTCCCCTCTCAGTACTAATCCCCCCAGTACTGTCCCCTCCCAGTACTAATCCCCCCAGTACTGTCCCCTCCCAGTACTAATCCCCCCAGTACTGTCCCCTCCCAGTGCTAATCCCCCCAGTACTGTCCCCTCCCAGTACTAATCCCCCCAGTACTGTCCCCTCCCATTACTAATCCCCCCAGTACTGTCCCCTCCCAGTACTAATCCCCCCAGTACTGTCCCCTCCCAGTACTAATCCCCCCAGTCCTGTCCCCTCCCAGTTCTAATCCCCCCAGTACTGTCCCCTCCCAGTACTAATCCCCCCAGTACTCTCCCCTCCCAGTACTAATCCCCCCAGTACTGTCCCCTCCCAGTACTATTCCCCCCAGTACTGTCCCCTCCCAGTACTAATCCCCCCAGTACTGTCCCCTCACAGTACTAATCCCCCCAGTACTATCCCCTCACAGTACTAATCCCCCCAGTACTGTCCCCTCACAGTACTAATCCCCCCAGTACTGTCCCCTCCCAGTACTAATCCCCCCAGTACTGTCCCCTCCCAGTACTAATCCCCCCAGTACTGTCCCCTACCAGTACTAATCCCCTCCCAGTACTAATCCCCCCAGTACTGTCCCCTCCCAGTACTAATCCCCCCAGTATTGTCCCCTCCCAGTACTAATCCCCCCAGTACTGTCCCCACCCAGTACTAATCGCCCAAGTACTGTCCCCTCCCAGTACTAATCCCCCCAGTACTGTCCCCTACCAGTACTAATCCCCCCCAGTACGGTCCCCTACCAGTTCTAATCCCCCCAGTACGGTCCCCTACCAGTACTAATCCCCCCAGTACGGTCCCCTACCAGTACTAATCCCCCAGTACTGTCCCCTCCCAGTACTAATCCCCCCAGTACTGTCCCCTCCCAGTACTAATCCCCCCAGTACTGTCCCCTCCCAGTACTAATCCCCCCAGTTCTGTCCCCTCCCAGTACTAATCCCCCCAGTACTGTCCCCTCCCAGTACTAATCCCCCCAGTACTAATCCCCCCAGTACTGTCCCCTCCCAGTACTAATCCCCCCAGTACTGTCCCCTCCCAGTACTAAATCCCCCCAGTACTGTCCCCCCCAGTACTAATCCCCCCAGTACTGTCCCCTCCCAGTACTAATCCCCCCAGTACTGTCCCCTCCCAGTACTGTCCCCCCCAGTACTGTCCCCCCTTAGTAGCAGTCCCCCCCAGTAGCAGTCCTCCCCAGTTCTAATCCCCCCCAGTACTAATCCCCCCAGTAGCAGTCCCCTCCAGTACTAATCCCCCCCAGAAGCAATCCCCCCCAGTATCAGTCCCCTCCTGTACAAATCCCCCCAGTAGCAGTCCTCCCCAGTACAAATCCCCCCCAGTATCAGTCCCCTCCAGTACTAATCCTCCCAGTACTGTCCCCCCCAGTAGCAGACCCCTCCAGTACTAATTCCCCCAGTACTGTCCCCCCCAGTAGCAGTCCCCTCCAGTACTAATTCCCCCCAGTACTGACCCCCCCAGTACTAATTACCCCCAGTACGGTCCCCCCAAGTAGCAGTCCCTCCCAGTACTGTCCCCCCAGTAGCAGTCCCTCCCAGTACTGTCCCCACAAGTAGCAGTCCCCCCCAGTACTGTCCCCTCCCAGTACTAATCCCCCCAGTACTGTCCCCTCCCAGTAGCAGTCCCCTCCAGTACTAATCCCCCCGTACTGTCCCCCCCAGTAGCAGTCCCCTCCAGTAGCAGTCCCCTCCAGTACTAATACCCCCAGTACTGTCCCCCCCAGTAGCAGTCCCCTCCAGTAGCAGTCCCCTCCAGTACTAATCCCCCCAGTACTGTCCCCTCCAGTAGCAGTCCCCTCTAGTACCAATCCCCCCAATACTGTCCCCTCC
The DNA here is from genome assembly GCA_031769625.1 of Taudactylus pleione. Lineage (NCBI taxonomy): Eukaryota > Metazoa > Chordata > Amphibia > Anura > Myobatrachidae > Taudactylus > Taudactylus pleione. Next base: position 6,005,371 of record JAUIMM010000374.1, on the reverse strand, counting down.
AGTAGCAGTCCCCTCCAGTACCAATCCCCCCAATACTGTCCCCCCAAGTTGCAGTCCCTCCCAGTACTGTCCCCCCCAGGAGCAGTCCCTCCCAGTACTGTCCCCGCCAGTAGCAGTCCCTCCCAGTACTGTCCCCGCCAGTAGCAGCCCCTCCCAGTACTGTCCCTGCCAGTAGCAGTCCCCCCCAGTTGCAGTCCCTCCCAGTATTGTCCCCTCCTAGTACTAATCCCCCCAGTACTGTCCCCTCCCAGTACTAATCCCCCAAGTACTGCCCCCTCCAAGTACTGTCCCTTCCCATTACTGTCCCCTCCCAGTACTAATCCCCCCAGTGCTGTCCCCTCCCAGTACTAATCCCCCCAGTACTGTCCCCTCCCAGTACTAATCCCCCCAGTACTGTCCACTCCCAGTACTAATCCCCCCAGTACTGTCCCCTCCCAGTACTAATCCCCCCAGTACTGTCCCCTCCCAGTACTTATCCCCCCCGTACTGTCCCCTCCCAGTACTAATCCCCCCAGTACTGTCCCCTCCCAGTACTAATCCCCCCAGTACTGTCCCCTCCCAGTACTTATCCCCCCCGTACTGTCCCCTCCCAGTACTAATCCCCCCAGTATTGTCCCCTCCCAGTACTGTCCCTCACTGTACTAATCCCCCCAGTACTGTCCCCTCCCTGTACTAATCCCCCCAGTACTGTCCCCTCCCAGTAATAATCCCCCAGTACTGTCCCCTCCCAGTAATAATCCCCCAGTACTGTCCCCTCCCAGTAATAATCCCCCCAGTACTGTCCCCTCCCAGTACTAATCCCCCCAGTACTGTCCTCTCCCAGTAATAATCCCCCCAGTACTGTCCCCTCCCAGTAATAATCCCCCCAGTACTGTCCCCTCCCAGTACTAATCCCCCCAGTACTGTCCCCTCCCAGTACTAATCCCCCCAGTACTGTCCCCTCCCAATACTAATCCCCCCATTACTGTCACCTCCCAGTACTAATCCCCCCATTACTGTCCCCTCCCAGTACTAATCCCCCCAGTACTGTCCCCTCCCAGTACTAATCCCCCCCAGTAGCAGTTCCCATTAGCAGTCCCCTCCAGTACTAGTCCCCCCAGTACTGTCCCCTCCAGTAGCAGTCCCCCCCAGTAGCAGTCCCCTCCAGTACTGTCCCCCCCCCAGTAGCAGTCCCCTCCAGTAGTGTCCCCCCCAGTAGCAGTCCCCTCCAGTACTAATTCACCCCAGTACTGTCCCCCCCCAGTACTAATTCCCCCCAGTAGCAGTCCCCTCCAGTACTAATTCGCCCCAGTACTGTCCCCCCCAGTACTAATTCCCCCCAGTACTGTCCCCCCCAGTACTGTCCCCCTCCCAGTACTAATCCCCCCAGTACTGTCCCCCTCCCAGTACTAATCCCCCCAGTACTGTCCCCCTCCCAGTACTAATCCCCACAGTACTGTCCCCCTCCCAGTACTAATCCCCACAGTACTGTCCCCCTCCCAGTACTAATCCCCCCAGTACTGTCCCCCTCCCAGTACTAATCCCCCCAGTACTGTCCCCTCCCAGTACTAATCCCCCCAGTACTGTCCCCTCCCAGTTCTAATCCCCCCAGTACTGTCCCCTCCCAGTACTAATCCCCCCAGTACTGTCCCCTCCCAGTACTAATCCCCCCAGTACTGTCCCCTCCCAGTACTAATCCCCCCAGTACTAATCCACCCCAGTAGCAGTCCCCCCCAGTACTAATCCCCCCCAGTAGCAGTCCCCTCCAGTACTAATCCCCCCAGTAGCAGTCCCCCCAGTACTAATCCCCCCCAGTAGCAGTCCCCCCAGTACTAATCCCCCCCAGTAGCAGTTCCCATTAGCAGTCCCCTCCAGTACTAATCCCCCCAGTACTGTCCCCTCCAGTAGCAGTCCCCCCCAGTAGCAGTCCCCTCCAGTACTGTCCCCCCCCCGAGTAGCAGTCCCCTCCAGTACTGTCCCCCCCAGTAGCAGTCCCCTCCAGTACTGTCCCCCCCCAGTAGCAGTCCCCTCCAGTACTAATCCCCTCAGTACTGTCCCCTCCAGTGGCAGTCCCCCCCAGTACAAATCCCCCCCAGTAGCATTCCCCATTAGCAGTCCCCTCCAGTACTAATCCCCCCAGTACTGTCCCCTCCAGTACTAATCCCCCCCAGTAGCAGTCCCCTCCAGTTCTAATCCCCCCAGTACTGTCCCCTCCAGTACTAATCCCCCCCAGTAGCAGTCCCCTCCAGTACTGTCCCCCCCAGTACTAATCCCCCTCAGTAGCAGTCCCCTCCAGTACTAATCCCCCCAGTACTGTCCCCCTCAGTAGCAGTCCCCTCCAGTACTAATCCCCCCAGTACTGTCCCCCCCAGTAGCAGTCCCCTCCAGTACTGTCCCCCCCAGTAGCAGTCCCCTCCAGTACTGTCCCCCCCAGTAGCAGTCCCCTCCAGTACTAATCCCCCCAGTACTGTCCCCCCCAGTAGCAGTCCCCTCCAGTACTAGTTCGCCCCAGTACTGTCCCCCCAGTACTAATTCCCCCCAGTAGCAGTCCACTCCAGTACTAATTCACCCCAGTACTGTCCCCCCCCAGTACTAATTCCCCCCAGTAGCAGTCCCCTCCAGTACTAATTCGCCCCAGTACTGTCCCCCCCAGTACTAATTCCCCCCAGTACTGCCCCCCCCAGTAGCAGTCCCCTCCAGTACTAATTCGCCCCAGTACTGTCCCCCCCAGTACTAATTCCCCCCAGTACTGCCCCCCCCAGTAGCAGTCCCCTCCATTACTAATTCCCCCAGTAGTCCCCCCCAGTACTAATTCCCCCCAGTACTGTCCCACCCAGTACTAATTCCCCCCAGTACTGTCCCCCCGAGTACTAATTCCCCCCTGTAGCAGTCCCCCCCAGTACTAATACCCCCCAGTAGCAGTCCCCCCCCAGTACTAATACCCCCCAGTACCTATCCCCCCCAGTAGCAGTCTCCCCCCAGTACTAATCCTGCCCAGTACTGTCCCCCCCAGTAGCAGTCCCCCCAGTACTAATCCCCCCCAGTACTTTCCTCCCCAGTAGCAGCCCCCCCCAGTACTGTCCCCCCCAGTAGCAATCCCCCCCAGTACTAATGCTCCCCAGTAGCAGTCCCCCCCAGTACTAATCCCCCCCAGTAGCGTCACCACCAGTAGCAGTCCCCCCCCAGTAGCAGCCTGTCTGCAAACTCAGATTGGCTCACGACCGGCACCAGATGGAAATTGCGCCAGCTCTAATTAGCTGGCGACCCAGCCCCAAATCCACACCTGCTGGATACTGATGACACAGTGGAGGCGACAGGCTGCTTGAGGAAGATGGGGAGGTGAGTGTCTGGGGGGGCATTACTTTCTGGCATGTTATAAGGGGCATAATTTGTATGGTGCACTACTATTGTATAGAATAATATGTTATATGGGGCATTACTATTATGTGGCATAATCTGTAAGGAGCATTACTGTGTGGCATAATGTATAAGGGGCCCTACTACTGCGTGACAATGTGTTTAAGGGGTACTACTGTGTGGCATAACATGAATGGGCTCTGTGTGGTGGCAAATGTATGTGTTTTTTTTTTTTACCTCTGAGGGGTGGACCCCACAGTTATAGCTTCGCCCTTGCAGGCAAACAGAGGGTAATCTAATATATATGGTCACTTCAAAAAAGGACTAACTCTGGATTTAATATGAACTTGCATGAGTCATAAAGTTTGACACTTGTTACTTTTGTAGCTTTCACACAGGTTTTTGGCAGAGTGCCAAATTCGACTTGAACCTGTGCAATTTGAGTGTCTCTATTTTTAGGGATTGTGTGACAGTGTGTGACCCTGAGGATGTTCAAACCAAAGCAATAACCTAATCCTGGTCAAACTACACTTCCCCGCCAAATTTGGTGGCACTAGGCCCAAAACACTGGCCATGCATAAAAGGACAGACAGAAAAGCTTTCTCGATTATTATATAGCTTTTCATTAATTTTTTTTATTTTGCTTTAAAGACATTTAAAACTTAAAATTAATACAAATATGCATTATGTATTTTATTTTGGAGTAAATTAAACCATGCCCTTTATCGTGGCAAAAGGAAATCTTGGACACATAGGGGCAGGGCTAACTAGGGTGGTGCACAGAGCACACATGTCCCTTGAGTTGAAACGGCGCCTCCAAATGCGATCACCCCCCACTAGCTCGCTTTCATCTACTGCGCGCTGCAATATATAATAGTAGTGTGCCTAGCTCCTTCTGACAGGTGCACCGCTACTAATACACATTACAGCGTGCAGCCCTGCAGCTGCCTGCCCTCTGTGCTCCGCCCCCTCCGTCTCCTGGGACTGGGAGACGTCATGACATCTGTTCCTTTTTACAATATGGGGGGGAGGGGCACCATTGCTCTATCTGGCACAGGGCACCAAAATGTCTAATTACGGCTCTTTACAGGGGCATATTCAATTGACATGTAAAAATTACACGAACCTCGCTACCAATTTTGGATAACCGCGGGTATCCAATTAGAAAAATACATTGCAGGCTTTTCTGCATTTAAAACCCAGGGGTGCGAGAATAAAAGAAAATAACTCGCCTACTCTGGATGATCTGCTGTTATCTGTGCCCAGCTGACAGCGGTTTCTAGTGTAGTTTGGGCGGTGCAGGGTGAGAAGTAATGTAGTGTAGTGTGGGTGAAAAGAAGGGTGCAGGGTGAGAGGTATTGAATATAAAGGGTCCACCTGTATCTTAGTCCTTTATACAGATGGTTATTTCTATATTTCTTGAACTTAAGGTGTATAAATGTATTATATAAATGTATTATGATAAGTATAATAAATGTTTTATTACCTTTGTTATTTCTTGAAATTAAGCTAATTATAAATGTATTATAATTACCTTAATTTCAAGAAATATAGAAATAAAGATCTGTTGGAGATAATAAAGGACTAATGGGTCATACACACTAGACCAGAGAGGTTCCCAAACTTTTTTGAATCAGGGCGCCCTACAGTATCGGCATTGTTTTCACGGCACCCCTAAGACAAATGTTTGTTATTGAGAAATTCAGAAAAAAATGTAGTAAAGTAATAAAGTAAAGTAAATTGTGCTTACCTGTCATCCTTAGGCTCAGTTATGTGGTGTTGGACAGGTTTGAGCTTCTGTTTGTCCACATATTTACATTACATTGACCATAAATAATTTGATTTGGTGCTGGACCACCAACCTGAGGCACCACTGCAAGTGTCCTGAGGCACCCCAGGGTGCCACGACGCACAGTTTGGGAACCACTGCACTAGACCATAAAAGTAATCGATAGCGATATTGTTCAACGATATAGAATTTATATCGTCCAGTGTGTATGCACGAAACGACCAACTATGCGCGCTCTCACAGGTCGTTAACAATGTTTGCTGACGAGCAAGCATGCAGGCCTGTTCAGGGATGTGGCAGGATGACGTCACTGAACGATATCGTTCACTATGTACACCCAATATCTTTCAGCACATCATCTAGTGTGTATGCCGTTTAAGGGGTCTATGTATATATAATCGAGGTACTGCCACAATTATTATCAGTCCACCTCACGTTTTTTATGAAAATATCCCGATATGTACAAAGGGGAACTCGCAGGGACAGCGTTTGCGGTAACCTCTGTCCCTGCGAGTTATAACCCTGGCAAATTGTAGAAATCTTTCAGAGAAGTGAAAGACTTCCCCGGGGGAAGCGGATACTGCGCATGCGCACAGTGTCAGCTTCCAGAGCCGGCCGGGGGCTGCAGGAAGAGATTGAAAGATCTCTCTCCTGCCCCTGGAGCCTCCATAGGCTCAAAGCAGTTTACAACATCTGAAGATGGTGTAAACTACCGGGGCTAAACTCAGAAAAGCTTTGCTTTTTGGAGTTTAGTACATAGGGGTCAGATCATAGTCCCATTTGATAATAATGGGGACTGCGATCTGCAGCGCTAATTAGCACTTTGCTGGAGATTTCTGTTAAATCTGCCTTGTGCTTTTAGTACATAGGAACACTGTACTAGGTACACTACATAAAATTATGCAGAAACTGCAGTTTCTGCATAATTCTATGGAAAAAAATGGCTTGATACATAGGTCCCTAAGATACAGGTGGACAATTTTATTTTAATTTTAGTTCACATTCTCATCTGATATCACCACTGTAGTTTATATTTCGCTGCTATTACAAATAAGGCCTATATTTTATGGATCAAATAAATAAAAGTTATGTTTTAAAGTATCCAATGAACAGTCACAACTGTATGCTTTTGTTGTATGTAAAAGAGGAGTAAGTGCACCCCTTTTTAAAGAAGCACCTTTTTTTATTTCTCTAAAGGGTATCAGTGGCACTCCAGTCCCATTGACAGGATTGGAATCATAATAATCAGTATCGGACATAAATATATCACATTTTCCAAATATTCCTAAATGCCACTTATTGAATTAAAGTGACTAGTTCAGTGCGTGAATCCACCCCCTTGTTTCTATTATTCCCAGAAGTGAATGGTGAATAAATTAATATATATATATATATATATATATATATATATATATATATATATAAAATCTCCATATATATATATATATATATATATATAAAATCTCCATTCAGAATTGGGGGAAAACAATATTGACATTTGAAGTAAAGAATTACAGCCATTCAGTGTGAACACTCCTAAATGTTTCAGAGTTTCCAGTAGACCCTATAGTGATGGTTACAGTATATTCACTAAGTGGCAAACTTAGGCCAAATCAAAGCTGCCATGGGTACAGGCATAGAGCCCTTCTGTATGAGCACAACGACATAATCATTGTATCCTCCAATGGGATTATTTCACAGGAATGGTGACTGCGGGTGGAGAATACTTTGTGCAAACAGCTCCTTAGATTGTTACATGATCATTTGTTTTATATATAAACCAACATGTATTTATGGTTTGGTGATCTTTTAACATTGTAATTTATATGGGCTACTTGCTCTATACTACAGTTGTTTATTGTTCTTCCTTTTTCAGTAGTTCTTTTTTTCATATTGCTATGATCTCCTAAGATATATTTATAAAGCTCCAGGTCATTTACAGCTATACAGGTCATTCGCAATTATGTAACCTAGTGAGGTGTCCTTTTTAGTCTATGATTAGGGCCTGAGCAACCTATTCTATTCAATCCCCTGCTCATCTGTTTTTTGCTTCACAAACTCCGCCATTAAAGTCCACGTTTTAAGGTTAACCATGCTTGAGCACATGTGACTTTATTATTACCTCAGTCAATTTGGTTTAACCATCTGGACAAGCATGGATATCCTTAAAATCTGGACTGTAAGTGTGGAGTTTGTGAAGCTCTGACCTAACCTATCAGAGTATGGAAATGTTTACACAGCAGCAGATTAGAGTGACCTATGCGTGTGTTCTTATATGTAAGGACAGTGTTGCATGTGACAGGAGCAATCTCATGTCGCCAGGAAGGGAATGGAGGCAATCAGGAAGCCACCTAGATAGTGGAAGGAGCAGAATACCCAATAACAGAGTATAAAAAAATTGGGATTGCTGATCCCTATGCTCGATACATTGTTTAACACATTCACTACTGTTTCCCCCACATCTCAATCAATTTCCAAGCATTTGTAAAAGAAAAGAAGAAACTATTCATAAAAATGTATTTGATATTTTATTTACAGCTTAATTCCAGACATCCTTTGCCAAAAAGAAAGAATAAATCATTTAAAGTTCATCTGTTCTTTACAGCAAATTATCCTCATAGCCAACAGCATAATTAACAAAATAGGAGTGGCACAGCTTCTTTGGAAAGAGATTTCGCATAGACTTTCTTCTTTAAATAAAAGATAACATAATAAACAAAATCACAGATCTGTTTAGTCTCTTGCCCGAAAGAACTGTACAAGGCAGCTATAGTATTCACAGAAGCCCCAGAATGCAGACTTATTCCAGAAGTAGTAGTTAAAAATACACCAATTACCTCCATTAATGTTTCATTTGCACATCTTCCCATTGCACATATTAATACACAAATTATTATGACATAAAGGAGTGAGTGGTCTGTCCTGCTTTCCATTAGGAGATCAATCATTGAATAGATGCCATCGAGTTAGATTCGACTAATGAACTGGAAAATAGTGTTAACCAGGGATGTTTAATGTTCAGCTGCCTCCACATCATGGGAATTGTAGTTCAGCAACAGCTGTGGTATGGAAGGAATTAAAGGTGAATAAAGCACTACATGTAATACATCTAATAACATAAATACAAAAAAAAAAAATAGATCAATTTACACCCACAATTGGGGAAAAGTTATGGTACGATGCTTGAAGTAATGCACTACAGTCTGGTTGTTATACCAAACTATTTTAAAATAGGTAATGCATATTATATAATTGATGTTATAAATTCTAGTTGGGAACATTATTAATAGCATGTAGTACCTTTTTTAGGCTACAGATGTCACTGCCACAATGCTTTAGATTAGAAACATCATGGCATGGAACAGTGCCACCTGCAGGTTGCAAATTTCATAGATGCGCTGATAATCTTCAAATGATGCATCACACAGCAATGGTAGAACCCTTGGTTTAGTCAGTGGCATGATCTCAACAATAGATGTATTGTTTCGGAATATGGGAAAAAAATAAACTGATAGATATGTATGTATAAAATGGAAAAAAGTCATAAGGAACTTTTTATTTCAGATGAAAGAAAGAAATCACCTGAAAAATGCACAAAATAAAATGGTTTATGTTTATACATTTGATGCAAAAAGTTTGCCTGTGATTTGGTGCAGACTGTTTTCTGTATTCCTTCAAAACTATAGAATGCAGCAAAACAGATTTCTCAGAATGTTAGTAGTACAATAGATTGTATTGGTAAGAGTGCTTGTAAGATGCATAACTAAAGTGAGTCCGTAAACAAGCCCTTAGCTTTAAGTGTAGAGTTGGCCAGTCTGGTATTTTTCCCCAAACTAAAAATGAGTATGTCCAACTAAAAGTCACTGAGAAACTGTATCCAGGGGATTAAGACAAAACACAGTTTAACAATATATTTGCGGTATAAACTAGAAAGAGGTAAACCTTTTAAGCAATGGTGATAATCTGCATAGTTTTATAGTCAACTATTGTATTTCCAATACTGGAAACATACTTAATTTAGAACTACTATAGTTCATTTATAACAAAATGAGCAGCATGATGGCACATTATGTAAGGGTCCTGTGCCCAGGGGCTGCTCTAGACCTGGAGTGAGAAATAATGGGCGAATCCACATGGCACTTAGAACGGTAAAAATGTACAAGTTTATTTTCATGCTAATCACGTATGATATATAGTAACATAAAATGACAGCTCATAACACTCAGCACAATAAGAAATGATACCTGCTGGTTCAAACATAAAATCAGTGGCCACCTGAGTAACAGGACATAGATTATGAGTGGGCAAACATAAGTTTCACCAGCAACACACCTTGTGCACAAATAGGAAAAGATAAATCAGTGGCTATGCTCAAACCTAACAAAGGACACATACTATACACTTGGGTCAAGCCCTGTAACGCTTCCAACCCTGGGCTCTCAGTTCTTGCAATGAGCCTCACGCTTACCACAGCTTAACACTATCCCCTACTTACAGCTTTGTCTAATGGTGCAGGGGTTCTGATTTGCTGCAGTGTTAACTATCACTGTCTCAATTAATTATCTATTAGATACATCCTGCTATATGTCTGCCTCAGTACTTTATCCAAGGACAGCAGTTTTCGGCAAATACTGTGAAACATATTTACTCAAACTAAAAACAAAATCAACTGCCCAACACAAATCATCTAAAAACAAAACATTAGACTGTTGCTGCAGTACTAAATGTTCTCTTCTATTTGTTTAGAATGTACCTTAATCACGTCTACCAAATGCCCTTGACTGTTTTTTTAATTTTTTTATTAAATACCTAATTAGTGTTTGTCCTGAGAAACTTCAATGCAGTTAGGAATGGTTTCAAAGTAATTATACTACCATTTGAAATCCGAGCAGTCCATTAGAAGATTGGAACGACCTTCCTCATAACTATGAGGTACAAAGCATTCAGAAATGCTGCAGGTTCCACTGTAATCTTGCTTATAAAATGTCCATAAGCAACATTTATATATGTTACTTCTTAATGATGCTGCTGATGAAACGCTGAACAGTATAAATGTCCCAACAGCCCATTCATTCATGTATATGACATTGCCAATCCAACTAGAGACCAAACATGTTACCGTGAAGAACCGATGGTGATCGATGACCATATAGAACATCTATAAATCCCCACTACAAGTAGTGGCAAGGCATCATGCAATTTCTCATCCAATGAGTCACACCTATTGTGGCTATACAGTGAACTAACATTCGTAAAGGAATATATAAATGGTGTATAAAATGGTTATATATGGGATGTAGAAAAAGCACCACCTGAATGACACACCATGCCAGCTGTATCTATATGGTACTATCACAGTAGCATGGGCGCACATCATCCACAATACCCTGTACCAGCCGTGGCTTACTGTGTGGCCATGGAATAACTTGTGCATTAGACCTGCTGGTGATATAGAGTAGTAATTGCTTTGTAAGGAGAAAAGAATATAAAATAATATAAAATTGTGTATCTATGGAATCGGTCACAGTACTGAGCCTTACGTAAACATATTAAAAACTAAAAAAAAAAGCCACCTGAATGTGCCAGCCACATTTGCCCACAGCAGACTGCCATAGCTAGTAAAGCTCTACAATGAAACCTGCACTCGCATTCAGAATGACGTTGCAGAATTATACATTATGCTACTGTATTTGTAACCAGTTTCCATACCACTAGTCTAAAATGAACATAAATTATAATACATCCATTTTTTTGTACTAATTTCGCCTGCTAGCTGCCTTTGCAAAGTATGATTGTGTTTACTTAACAAATATAAACCAAATGACATCTATTACATTCACTAGCAAATGATAACCTATTGTGAATTCCAAGTGGATTTATAAATTAAACCAAACAGCCTAAATAGAAACAGCAATGAGGCTTCAAATCTACATGGTCATTAGCCAACATGTATACACTGACTACATAGCTAGATTGTGGTATGCCATTTATAACACTATACAAGCCAGGGAAGAATCACTAGTCTGAAAACATTTACCTAAAAGCAGTCCTGGAGGAGTATGCGTTGTCATTTTATTAAGTGCTATTGCTGGATAATACATACATCCACAGCTAGAGATTGCCCATTATATGTCAGCAAGGGAAAATGGATGGGTCTATAAATGTACAATACAAAGTGGTAGCCCTGTGTGTGCTGTGGCTAGGAACTTTAGTGTTCCTTAAAATGTTTAGCAGCAAGAAATTGTGACCATTTATTTCTATATCAACGACCAACTGAAAATAATTTCTATTATATTATATGGGAAGCTCACAGGCCCTACCAGAGCCTTACTGTATAAACTGTAGTGGTAAGGTGGAAGGGCTGCCATTTAGGTTGATGCATCATTCATTTGGCAATAAGTGTTACAAATAGTAAATCACACAAATAGGATCAAGGTCTATCCATTCTGATTTAAAGTATGGCAGTAATTGCAGGAGTTTCTACATCATAACTGATGGCAGCATTCAATCACACCCCAAAATGCAGTTTTACCATCTCTTTCATATTAAGGCAGAATTCATCCTGTGTCCTATTCCTTATAGTACACTATAACCAGAATGGAAACAGTTTGCTGCTTTGTGCTCCAGAGTTTTGCAGTTTCTATTTTTATTGTTTGAGAATCAGACCTGACAGAATCAGTAGGACACTTATTATCTCGATTAAGGCACAAAGTTCTGGATTACAATGGCCCTGTCATGTGCCATTCCCTGCTTTATAGCAATATATCCTATGCAAATCAGCATTGCTGGGGATGGAGCGCAATCACTTTCTCTTCCAACTTTTTAGATTTGCGTGCAAGAGAGAGCCGGCTGGTGTAGTCAACCTAGTTTATTTCCACTTGTTCTGTAGAGGCCTACTGTTAACATAAACCATAATGTGATACAATCAGAAGACTCCGCTCTCATGCTGGTTTTGTTAAGAAATGTTTAAAGACCACTTATATGTCGGACCAACACCACATTGCACTTTTTATTTTCCCTATGGGAAACTTAAGAAAGGCGTCATTCTTTCCTCCTCCACGCTGAGGTTGATGCCTGCTGTGTTCAGAAATGTCCAGCAGGCTTCCAGTCATAACAGATCCCAAGAGCCACTTAATTTAATTCCTAGAATTCATGCAAACAAATTGCCAGGTTTTCAAAGTGCAAGAGAGTTCAGAGGACAAGTGCCCTCCAGCACAAGTTAGGTCATACTTGATTCCAGTCTCAGCCACTGTAAACCTTGCCTGGTGTAATGTACCAGTTCAGTCATAGTGCTGTTCAAAGCCAGGGGGCAAATCATTGCACTGAGGTCTGCAAAGAAATCTGAAGCAGAGAGAAGACAGCGTGAGAACATAGGACCACAAAATCTGTACATTTAACACCAATGCACACATTTTCTGATTATATATTATATAGATCTGTGAGAAAGTATATATTTATGCAGATTATAATAAACTGCGAGTGTTATCAGCTTTAGGTAGGATTTGTTACTTGGTTGTAAGGCTAGAGTAGATCTACCCTTAAACAAATAAAAGCCGTTTAGTACATTGGACTATACAGTCACCCTGTACATTTATAGTACAGCAATTATACACTGCAACTACAGTCAGTGTTTGCACTTATTATTTTATTCTTACTGAGGAACTGTAAATTTCACTTTACATACAATGAAAATATAGATATCACCTGATCACTTTAAAATGCAAGAAATTTCCAGTAAGTGCAACCAGTGTGTCTTATTTACCCCAGCCACAGAAAGACACTTTATAGACACACGGTGCATATATATTACAGACACTTAGAAAAAGATTCTACCTACGTCATTTCAGTAGCAGAACCTTGAAATGGGTGATTGGTCTCTGGTTTCTCGGGCTACCCACGGTAATGACATAGAACAGAATCAATCTGCGTCAACTGATTATGTCTGCTTAGCTTGACTTATTTGGTGGAAAAGTTGATCAGGTTTATTTTGTCAGATATCTAAAGGCACACATCCACTAAACGATTAAATTGAGTGATTGAACAATATCGATATTGTCCGATCGTTCGAAAATTGTTGGTCGTTTAGACATCTATCATCGTACAAATATGTTGTACAACCTGACGATATCGTCAGGTTCAACATGTTTGCAGATGATTGATGTGCCTTCACTGAACGACTGCTCGTTCAATGAGGGCACATCACAGAAAGACAAGACTGCACGATTACAATGTCGTAATCCTGCAGTCTTTTGCCTGTCGTCTAGTGGATGTGTGCCTTAACCCTCCGACCATTCGCCCAGGATAGCATTACTGTAAACCAGTAAAAAGCCCCTGAGAATGAAATTGACACTGAAAAGTCACAATGATACCACTTTTTACACTAGCGTTCTGGGGCCTGTGCAGAAAATCGCCTTATAGTGAAATTTACACAGTGAAATTGAAAATGGTGGGAAGTGTGTGTTGACATATATATTATTGTGAACTATATAAACCCCTCTGCCATTCTAGTGAGATCTACCTTACATATTTTCTAACCCAGTAACTCACTAATAAATACGTGCTGCATGAAAGGACAAGCATACATGCACAGATATGCCCTCATACACCCACCCTGGCGTCATTCCAGTGATGTGCACTTTTTCCTCAATTTTGCTACTTGGTGTACTTTGGATTAGGGCTTTTTGGCGCTAAGGAATTTCTATGCAGTTGTAGATAAATCATAATGCTTGGTGCAGGTCACTTGTATCGAACCTGTCTTTTACCGTAGATTGTGTACCTTTTCCTCAATTGTGCTACTTTTCCCTCCATTTTGTGCCTTACTTTGCTTATAGTTTACTTCGGTGTCTAATTCAGAGATGTACGCTAACCCGGTGGTTAGCGCACATCTCTGATAGTTGGAGGATTGCACATGTGCAGGATGTGTACTGTGCATGTGTAGCCCTCCATCTGTTAGTCCACTAGCAGTGTCTCCTAGCCACAGCATGTTGCCCCCATTTTCCTGGAGGGATGAGGTCAGGGTCTACGTTGCTGGAGGCAGACTTCCTGGCCTCATAACTGCCAGGCACTGGACAGGCTGAGGTAAGCTTCAGCTTACGCAGCCTGGCCAAAGGGGCAACCATTGCAACCAATGGTCGCTATGATTGCAATAGTGATTCAAGGCAGCGTCTATCTCTCAGATGCAGCAAGGAGGTGTCCATTTCCTCCAGATCCCACCTGCTGCATTTGCATTTTGTTGGACGGTATTGCACAGTTGCTTCTGTATGGCTGTGTAATACCGTCCATCTCTGAATCAGGCCCTTAGAATTAGTGTTTTGGTGCCGCTAAGTCACAAAGTACTTGGCACACTCAACATCGGCACACAAAGTATATACTGTACATAAACACTTTACATGGAAAGCAGCTGTCATACCTTTATGTTTCTTTGCCAGTAAATCAGCTTGTTCCCATATGTCATATGCATAGAGAAAGTAGGAGGTGATATTGACATACGATGATGCTATGTGATGTATCATCTGGGGGATGGTAACTGAAGAACCCTGGCTCCCGCTGTTGCTGGCACTGGACCCTGGCTGAGATCCCGCAGAGCTGGCAGGAGAAGGAGTTGGGGACAGAGGAGAAGGAGTACCGGTACTTCTAGCAGAAACAAGACATTGAGCAGCTCAGATAAGAAAGAAATCATGGACATGTTGTTTTAAAATATTATCGATTATTACAGAAACAGAGAAGTCCTATGCGTGCTAGTAGATATTTACTGTGGTCCACTCCACTTTTACTGGGAGCAACCACCTGTAATGTACACGGTCTGCATTACTTCCTGCTACAGGAGGAGCTCGTTTTCAGAGGTTAAAAGTAAAACCAGAGCGATTCTACATTCAGTCTTATGGTGGACAAAAGTGGAAATTTATATCTAGCGGTATGGTAATTGTAACTGAATGGTCAGGGTCCACCAATATCCTGAAGCTTTAGCGAATTTTTGAATTAGTTTTAGCCTTAATTTTAGTAAAACAAATAAAAACAAAGACATTAAGTGCTATTTCATCTGTGGCCCCCAACTCTACCATGTCTCTCACACGGAGACACACATAGAACAGAGACAGAAAACAACATAAAGCATGTAGACATCTGTCTCTATCCCTTCAGTTAATTAACATCCATCCATCCATCAACGTGTTTCTATTAATGACTGAGTTCTAGGCAGCCATTTTACTGGAGACCAAAACACTGAGGCTTATGTAAGTAACTAAAATACAATGGCTTTTGCATTAGAGATTTGTGTAAGAAGGCTGATCATTAAGTGGCAAGTTACACCAGCAATATGGTGGGAAGCTCCAGTATGACATACGATTGTTTACCGACCAACTTTGACCACTGTTACTATGCGACAATATTGAAACAACAGTTAAAAGCTAGTATTTTAATCACTGCTAAAGTCTGCAGCTAAATATGAGACTGCTGTACACATGTAAGCCCAATTAAATTTTGACAGTAAGGAAAAATAATGCAATCGTTAATACTTAAATTAACATATCTTACATATATGCAGACTAAATGGGAATGATCATCTAAAATAGATTTTTTTTATATCCAATAACTGATTTTCTCACTAACACTACTAGAGTGGGAGTCTTCTTATCACCCAAAATATTAATTCTACCAAACTTATTTGTATCCCTCTGTTTTGCAGATGATGGCAACTGCAAGCTAGGTCGCATTGTCTGAAAAATTAGAAGGCACCAAGAAACCACTAATTGACATCGATATCCGTATCACTGGAGGAACTGTGGGCCTGATTCAGATGTGAATGCTATTTTGATGAGCGATTATCAGTGGACTAAGGATTTATTCACTAGTGATAGACAGGGACCATTTTGTACTAGAGTGGAGGCAGACACATGCGCGTGTCGTGACCGTTTTCAGGGTGTGTATGTGCCTACATCTGAGATCCCGTACTCTGAAAATATGGCGCCAGTGTCTCAGTTCCCTTGGCCATTCTGCGTATTTGTATGCAGTTGCTAGGATCTGCGAGGCCTCCGGTAGGCGTTTCAATACATTTTTAGGCAGCTGTAGCATAAGCCTATGTTCGCACGGCAGCTGCGTACAAAATCTCAGCTGCTAATGTATTAGTGTCCACATCTAAATCAGGCCCTGTGTTTATACTGCTAGATGGGTGTAAATGGTAATAAGAAAGTTATGACCCTTATAAAAGAGAACCCTGAAACTAATTTAGCCAGTTACATCTAATTAGTACGGTTTACCTAGCAACACATGGAGAAGGTGCTTGTGCAGCTCTGGATGAACTCTGAGGTAAAACAAAAAATACATAATTAGTGAAGTGAATAATT
This sequence comes from Taudactylus pleione, assembly GCA_031769625.1. Taxonomy (NCBI): domain Eukaryota; kingdom Metazoa; phylum Chordata; class Amphibia; order Anura; family Myobatrachidae; genus Taudactylus; species Taudactylus pleione. The sequence goes on along the minus strand of JAUIMM010000374.1, from coordinate 5,988,904 downwards.
AACTGTCTGACTATCATTTGCAAATGAAGTGTCGTGATAAAAAATAACCAATAGCCAAGTACTGTGTTCTCTAAAAAATATATCGGGGGGAATTTAATTACATGCGGTAAATTACCGCAGGATAATTGTCTCCCCGGGGCTATTCAATTAGCCCCAAAGTGCGGCTGCCGGCAGCTATTATCGTGGCTATTTTTGGGACCTCAGCAGGTTCCAAGAAATCCAAGATAAATAGCCTGTTTATACGATGGCACCACTGAAAACACATAGGTCTGTGAACTTATCATGGTTTCTATATGTTTTCATATTGTTTGTGACTCCCAATCATTTTTCTCATGAGAAAAACAGACTCTAATTGAATTGTGCGCTTAAAAAATTGGTGATAAAAGAATAATAAAAAAACACGAGAAACCCACTTTTTTAGTATGCCAAAAATTATCGGGGCTTATTGATATCCCCCACATTCTACACAACATATGTAAAACAAATTTAATAGCTTTAATAGCACTAAAAACATCATTCACCTCTATCCCTCTACAGACTCCTCTATTTTACAGCTAGCTTTATACTTCAAGCGTAACAAAAACACTCAGTTCCTCTCAAAAGAGGATGGTTCTGGTTTTAACTAGAAAACATATGAGAGCAGAGAGAAAAGTTACTGTATCATCCAATCTAACCAGTACTTTTTTTATATTATGGAGCCTATTTATTACAACCCACAATTTTAATATGGATGTGATAAATATTTTTTGTGTAAATATGTATTGCGATAATTTATATTTTCACTGGAATTTACCATATCATCTGATCCCAATAAGAGCCCGTCCCAGGGGAAGAGCCGGAAGCAGTTTATGCTATCACTCTGCTTTCTGGTTCGGCATCTGTGGGCTTACTGTGCATACGCAGCCGTCGCCCAGCGCATCTTTTAGTGAGGGGACATGGAGAAAGGGTTCCGGAGGATCGTTCTCCAAAATAATCCTAGATACAGTAACCTATAGGCTACTGTATGCTACCGCCATCTTCAGATAACGTTAGCTACCGGGTCCAGGATTCATAATACTTCATATTCTAGAGCTTGGTAAATCCGATTGCATAGTAGTACTCATAGAAACCTAAGGGGGCTGCTTTGAGGTTGGAAATGGAGGGACAGAGGCCGATTATTGGAGATATTTGCTGTAGTCCCTCCATGGTAAATTTTAGGGATCCTTAATATTTGCGGGTACCTCCTGAAAACTGGTACTTTTGGGAACTATCCCGCAAATATTTTTGGAAAACAGGACTCTTCAATATTAAACTTCATTATTTTATTTGCATAGTTAATAAATATTAGCTAGTAATAATAGTAGCTGGACCTCTGACTGGTGGCCCTTTAAAGGTTATCTGACCAGATATCCTTAGTCATCATTAAATAATAAGCAGGACATTTAGAAAACCGTCCCTACAAAATATTAAATGTTGAATTACTGCAATGCTATATAATGACTAGCCATGTGTAAATACACAATTACATAAGAAAAAATATATAGTACCTTGAAGTGCTCCCCAAGAGTGCGGGAATACTTTAACGCAGTGTCTTTTTTGTAGCGAAACATTGCCATATACAGAACGGACTGGCAACGCATACTGAGATTACAAGAAAATATAAGTAAACAAGAGTACCCAAAATGTTAATCTCACACAGTGTAGTAAAGAAAAGAAAAAACTTCTTCACAGGGAAGGGAAAACATAAATCAGACATACTTACCATAAAACTGCAAATGCTCTCTCATGTGCAGGTGCTACGCAATCAGAGAAGTTCTTCAACTTCATAATAAATCTAGGTGACAAAACAAGTGACAGTGAAGCCTAATTTGGATGCAGCAGGTTGTGTTCTTTCAAAAAAAAATGCAAAAAAAAAAAAAAAGCCAGCACTTTGCTAATGAAGATATAACCAATATGCTAAATACGTTTTTCATTCAGCCACAAAGTCTTCTCAAATTTCACAACTGCCTGATAAAAGCCTTCTAACCAATTACATATAAGTATATAAATGAAATCAGGAGGCAATCATCGCTTTTACAATGTCGTAATCTGGTTTGTTTTTTCAAACACAGCCTGTGACATGGCAGTTAGGAGCGGATTGGCTGGTACCTTATCACCGTTCACTTTATCTCCTAATACAGCATAGTAAATAGATCCCTTAGTCCTCTGTTGGTCCAAAAAAAGCACTGTAGCACAATTTTGACCTTCAGAGGTCTTGTGGAGTCTATGCATGCAGTGGTCAGAGCTGTTTTGGCAGCAATATACCCTCCAGATAAAGTCCAGCTCTGTGTAGCTTAAGTGACGAAACGCGTTGAAGACTCATTCTCTCTCTCTCTCTGATGTCATCCTGCTGGCGTTGGGACAATCAGATAAGCACCTTCAATGTACAGTAATTATTTTTTTTTGTTTGTTGTATGGTGTGTATAATAAATTCTAAGAAAATACTACACCAGTAAGTGAATATTCTCTTTCTATATATGGGAATTCAATATTAATGGGTGAAATAACAACCGGATGACTGCCAAACAAGAGGGCTGATTGTGAATATCCTTGTAATGAGATCTAGGATCTCAAAGTCCTAGGATCTGTCCTAGGATCTCAAAGTCTTCAAAAGACACCATTATACGCTTGCTTATCAAGCATATACGGTGCACTCAATAATTACAAGTTATAAATATATTATATATATATATTTTCAGTAGTTGGCCACTCTGCTCAGCAGGTACATCAAATTAGGGTGCCAGAGACATCAACAGTATATGGTATAAAGATGCACAGCACGCCAATGTTTGTACAAAAACACCAATGTGTTTTTTAGGCTTAAAGCACAGCCAAAGATATCAGTAACATTTTGGGCGGTAGCTCTGCCCTTCATCAAGGTTTGATAAAGAGCAGAGCTATGCCCAAAATTATGTGGATTCCTCCTCTCTTAAGGGTATACAAATTGTCCCCTAAAATGAGAGAGGGTGTGATGGAGCGCGTTATTTATTAAAGCAAGAATAGTTCCTAATTTACAGCCTCAACAGATTAACTCCCAATGGATTAAGCGAAGGGATAGATGTAGTGTCCTTTTTGGAAACAAAGGTTTCAGCGTAGTGGTTTTTGAAATATAGGATCATTGTAAATGGGTGACCGTAGGGTTGTTTACAGCTCAATTTTATGTTCAATGCGGTCAGTGGAAAAGATGTAGTTAGAGGTTAGTGTATAACCACAATATTAATGAGGTGTAATTATGCTTCTATAGCTCTAGTTTACATCATCATGGGAACATATATTGTTTTAGTTGTAATGTATTTTTTATAATGCTAATATAAAAATGCATTTGCTATATAATTAGCAGGCTAAGACTCAGAAGCTTTTATGTAATTAACGATGAAGACAGTGTATTAGCTAGATGTAATGTATATCTTCACTGGCAGATAGATACAGGAGACAAAGACGCAAAATGTCAGCTAGTTATGTAGTTTCTCACTAGTGGATAAGTGTATTCTCACACTATTAGTGGTGGAGAGCCTGTTCATATTAATAAGTTGTAACCATTCATCTATGGTATTCGTTTATGTGATCATGGAATTGTACAATGGTTTATGGGAATTTTTATCTATACATGTTTATAAATGTGAAATGTGTTTAAAACTATGTTGTGTGTAAAACTACTGCTATATGTTGTTATACTATCACTTCCATTTTACTTTGATATAGATCTACTTATGATCACTAATTGTAAGTGATCGCAATCAGCTAATGGTGGGTACACACTTGCACAATATCGACCTGATTTAGGCAAATCGGAATGACAAATTGGGCATATATCATGCAGTGTGTATGCCAGACTGCGTGCTCCCACGGGTCGCATGCAATGTTGTGTGATTGGCCATGCTGCACGACCAATTACACGATATCGCATGCAAGACTGTACATAATAATGAAGGTCGGAACAGTCATTGCTCTGTCGTTCATTCAATATTTTAAGTTTGTACCGGCAATCTCCTTTGGAGTCGGGCGATGGGAAATCGCCACCTCCGTCGGCATGATTGCCGCTAGTACAAGTGTGTGGCCAGCCTTAGAGTTATGTGACAAATGTTAAAGTGATATATATATATACACATATATACAGTCCAAAGGGATTTGGTCGTTATTTTCTGTCCGGAGTGCCGCCCGTTGGACTGTATGTGTAGTGGACCTGTGGATACAGGTCGACTTTGGAAGGCACCTGGCAGAGAATACAATTTTTTCTGTGAGTGCCGGATTTTGGATATATATATATATATATATATATATATAAAGTTAGGGGTGGGAGGCCTCCCCTGCGTCTGTCCAAGCTGTGAGCAGTCTGGAGTCCCAATGATCTAATGATCAATATATCCAGGATCTGTGGAATTGTAAGCCGTGGACAGGAGCTCATGGAGCACTATGTTTGAGATGGGTTGGGTATGGGATGCCGTCGTACGGCATCCAGGTGGTCAGAATCCCGGCACCGGCTTCCTGTCAGGGTTAGGATACAGACACTTGTCGGTCAGTATCCTAATCCTCCACCTCTCCCTACCCCTCCCTAGTGTCTAAACCTACCCCCCCAGTGCCTTAACCTAACCTCCCCCTTCCAGCACCGTTAGTGCCTAACCCTCCCCTCTAGTGCCTAACACTAAACCTCCCCCTGGTGCCTAACCCTAACCCCAGTACTTACCATCAGGATGCCAGCGTCGAGATTCTGACAGATGTTGGGATTCCGGCACCGGCATTCAAAGCACCGGCATCCCGTCTGGATTTTCACCGGATCCCGTTTGAGGTAATGTTTTATCTTATTTAACGTGAGCACATTTTAAGCTCGTAAAAATTGTTACATAGTTTTCACGCTATGGAGGTCTGTTTGTGATTGATCTGTAGCATTGTTAGACCTTCCATCAAAGTACTGAAATCACCATTGAGATAATCACTTTACATTTATATTCAAAGTACGGGTCTAATTGGTTTAACTTACGCTTATTTACAATAGTACACTATGGGCTCTGAGCCTCACAAGGTTGTAGCTGCAGTTGTTTGATTGAAAACTGATACTGTAAAAAACAACTTCTTTGCACTGACAAGTATATACATGTATATAAAGACACATACATATATGCATACACACATACATGTGCATCACATTCTGCCCTTTATTATTACACATTCTATTCCTCATTCATCATAGTGAAGTGTTGTAGAATTCCAGAACAAAGTTCATGAAGACATGTGAAACTGCACTGTGCTTTTCAAGAGGCAATATGTTGGGGCAGAATTTATTTTGAGACAAGCCTGTAACCTTGAATGGAATAAACATGGGATAGCCATTACTACGTAAATTCTTCTGCCATCGACCTTTATATACTTAATGATCACGCTTTATACACCATAAGAGTCAGACTGGGATATAAATAATGAATTGACCTCTGGGGGAATACGTTGCAAACTCTCTCGTGGCCTGCACATCAGTGCACCATCGTTCCCTCTCCAGCATAAAAGGTCTAAAGTGACTTTGTATTGCCTGGGCTTTCCTACACTGGATACTCTACATGCCTGGTCCTGTTTGGCAACCTAATAAGTAAAATCTGTTAAGCTGGCCATACACCTGCGCAACCAGCATCAGATTCACCATCCGACTCCCCGGAGCTCCCTGGCAGTCCCGGCAGCATATTTGTTGTTTTTCTTAGCACAGGATCTGTCGTACGATCGATCGTGTGCCTCACACGCTCATCAGGGAAAAAGTAATTGAAATGACTTGAATGGACGCACGATCCATTGCATGCACAAAATGAACGGTACGAGCTGCACACCATAGGATGGAACATATGTGCTGCACATCTGATCATGCGACAGGAGCTGCAGGAGCGCGAATCGGATTGTATCTTACTGCAAAAATACACGATTTTCACAGGATCCATCTTAAGGACTCGTCGAAAATCGGGCAATCGGCCCGAAATCGTGCAGGTGCATGGCCAGCATTACTCTTACTCATAGCTCTGTGTCTGTTCTTTTCCTTCTCTGTACCAATTCAAATGATAATACAAGACTTTTTAAATTAAACGGAAAACATCACTGTAACACTTACTTAATGAGATCAACTGTTTCAGCAAACATAGTGTAGGCAGACTTCGGTGCCTGTACATCGGCTTCCATTGCAATACCACACTCAATGAAAAACATGGCAGCATCCAAGTAGTTAAATGATTTCCCAATTTTGTCCGACTAAAATGACATGCAAAAAGAAAAACAAAACAATTAAAAACTTCCAGTCAATACAATGAAATGAAAAGCCATTCCTCAAACATTTTGCATACAAAACAAGGCATTAATTCTTCTCCTTAATGATTCTAATCAGAAACCATTGGCTAGTCAATAAGTGTAATCAGCCAGTGGCATGTCATTTGGTGTCTGAAACACAATGCTATTTGTGGGATTTATGGGTAATCCCATTACTGTAATGAGAGGCTCAATAAAAGTAGTCACTTCCTTGGTAAATAATTTTGAAGTCTATTAGCAACTTGTAGACCCCAATACACAGGTACTGTAGAGGAATTCAATAATGGCAGATAAGGCAAATTCCAGATATAGCATCGCAGAAAGCCACCCAGCATTACACCATAGATTTGTCATCATGTCAGTTAATTATCTGCTCTCAGAAAAAGATTATTATTTTTTTGTTATGTACAAAGGTTGATCCTGTCTGTAAATAGATATAACACGTGTCTAAAGGGGAGATGTATCCAGCCTTGGAGAGAGTTAAAGTGAAGAAGTTACCCAAAGCATATAAATCAGCTTCTGTCATTTCAAAGACTGTGCTAGATAAATGATTGGTTGCTTTGGGCAACTTCTCCACTATAATTTTCTCCAAGGCTTGATACATTTCCCCCTAAACTTACAGACCTCTAGCTTTGCCACAAGGAATAGTGAATCTGTCACACACCACTATTTCTGATCCGGTTGTTGTTGCTATTGTTGTGGACCATGCCCATGCTTTCACTGTACGACACAGCAGTACACAGCACACAACGTCTCTAAAGTCGTTAAATCATTTATTGCCATATTCGTGTACAGCTAAAAGCTCATACAGGGGAGTAGTTAATCTTTCTTGCAGGAATGTAAACAGTAAAGAGGGCAGACTGCCAGGAAACATATGGCAAACAGTCCCTATATCACACAAGCAGCTTTTGAGGAGAAAAAACATTTGGCTATACATTCTCTCTGAAAATCTTTTCACAATTGCTAGGATTAGTCAGTCTTAAAATCAACAGCTCCCATTATTACAACAAGCTCCAGAAAACAACATAATCTACATTAAACATGTCAGACTAATATTAGTTGTGACATGAAAACAACTAACATCCTAAACAGTGTACATTGACCTGAAGCGAAAAAAACAAGCAAAACCAATTGACTTTCCCCAGAAGTTGACTCCTGCTCAATCTGACAAAAAAAATTGAAGCCTCCACGGGCCTCCCTCTTTATTACGGCCCGTGGTGCGGCTGCCACCGCTGGTATACTATAATAAGTCAGCCTGACTAACTATAGTGCCTGGCTGGCCTGCTGATAATGCCGCCAGCTGCGGTCCCCACCGCTAGTTCCGCCCCTGGGATCCAGGATGCACAAAATCCAAGTGCATTAAAAGTGTAATACCAGACCTTTATAGCTGAACCAAGGCCCAGATTTATCAATAAGCGGTATTCTTGTTTTCACTTGTTACTCATCTTAAATGGTGCTGCAACCAATTAGCCCTTGTCATTTTTCAAACGCATGAAAGGAGCTGATTGGTTGGAGCACCATTTAAAACTAGTAACGAGTAATAACAAGAATATCACGCGATAAATCTGGGCCTGTGTGTCACATTTTTGGACTTTTTATGCAAGGCAATATCTATTATTGGGCCATTTGATCACGTGCAGACAGTGCTCTATGCTAAAATGACACAGTGATAGCTGGATAAACATGCATTGCAGTTTTAGAAAAGGGCAGACACAGAAATTGGCAATGGATAATTACAGATAAGAAGGTGCCAGGATCAGTTCAAAGTCAGTACCTGCAACTTCTGCACAGAAAATCCTGTGATGTCACAAGGATTGTCCCCAGCTATAGGCAGTCGGTTCCAGGGCAGACTTCTAGCCTTTTATTCCTGCTGGCTAGCACCATTAAATCCATATAAACTGACATTTCTAGTGCATCCTTTAGTGCTTGCAAAAAAGGCAGCAACAAAAAATAAGCAAAAGTCTCTCCAAAATTAAAAAAAATAAGAATAAATAAATACAATAAATGAAAGGGAAAAAATCCTATAATTTACAGCAGATCATTTTAAAATAAACTACACTATATGTAAAATGAACTACATATATACTTGGTAGAGCTGGTGGACTGCTTATAAAAGGTACATTCATGGGCTTGCACAGCCTGTGTAATATGTATAAAAGCTAAATCAAACAGTGTATTTCTTTAATTTTTACTATTTTTTCTTACATAAAAAAACAGATGCTCTGATATGCCCCCCCCCCCCAAAAAAAGTTTCTCTGAGAAACACAAAATTACATTAAAATTATTTGCAATGCAAAGGGCACACCTCAAACATAAAAACGTGGAGGGAAGAAAACCTTCCAGCGATATAGTAGTTAAGATGAATTTTACATCTATATTAACAGGGTTCCAAGCAGCAAAATGTCACCATTTATACAATCTTTGTCTTCTCCACTAAATCTTACAATCTGCATTCCTTGGGTTTTATAGTCCAGGAATAGAGCTGGGACAAGAAAGGTTAAACCATTCTGCAGTGTTGTATGGTTAGTGTAGGACTGGGAATACCTGAGGCCAAATTCCACAGAACAGTTCTGAGAATGTCACTGTTCTCTAACAAGCAGCACTAACCTAAATCACTGCAGTGCAGTGAGATAGAACAGCTTGGTATACACTGGCAACTGTAGTTTGCCGTCAGTCAAATGAAATAACTTGGATTTATCATCACATGCTGCATGTGACAGTACTGCCTATATTGTTTTATTTATATATATATATATATATATATATCATACATGCCTACCCTCCCGGTTTTCGCGGGAGGCTCCCGATTTTTCGGGTAACCCCCCGCACCCCCGGAAGGGTAGGCATTTCTCCTGCATTCTACCCACTTCCTAGTGAAGTGGGCAGAATGAGAATACCCGCGGCGATCGCGGGTCTCCGTGAAGGGGGCGGGGCTTAAGATGTGATTCTGCATGAATCACAGCATTTGGCCCCGCCCCTATGTAAATTTTATCCAAATCGCGGCAGTTTTGCAGTGAGGGGGCGGGGCTTAATGACGCGATTCGTTAGGCCCCGCCCCATCGGCCCCCTGCTGCTTCTCTTACCCAGGCTTCTCCCGGGAAGAGATTCTGAAAGATAGGTAAGTATGATATATATATATATATATATATATATATACATACATATATACACACACACAGACACACATATACATACAGGTTGAGTCTCCCATATCCAAATATTCCGAAATACAGAATATTGCGAAATACGGAATATTTTTAGCATGACTGAGATAATGAAACCTTTGATTTTTGATGGTTCAATGTACACAAACTTTGTCTAAGGCACAAATTATTCAAAATATTTTATAAAATTACCTTCAGGCTGTTTGTATAAGGTGTATATGAAACATAACTTAATTTAATTTCTGTACACAAACTTTGATTGAGCCCCAAAATTATTGAAAATATTCTATATAATATGATCTGCAGGCTGTGTGTATAAGGTGTATATAACACACAAATGCATTCTGTGTGTATATTGGGGTCCCATTCCCAATATATTTCATTATGGTATGCAATTATTCCATAATACGGAATATTCTGTTATTAAAAATACCCCTGGTCCCAAGCATTTTGAATATGGGAAACTCAACCTGTATATACACAGCAATGGGCGGCACTCCTGGCAACATCACAAAACACACAAACGCTTGTGATGTTAAGTTTAGTATCACGAGCGTTTGTGTGTTTTGTGAAGTCGCCGGGAGTGCCACCCATTGCTGCTTATATTTTTTCCTTCCCAACACAGGGATAGGTATTCTAGGAAGGCACCAGGCACATATTATATCTTTAGCCCTTTGGAGTGCCGGCCGTAATTGCTGTGTATAATATATATATATACATATATATATATATATATATATATATATACACACACACACACATATACATACATACACACACACACACATACATACATATTTACACACACAGCCATAATATGGTATAGGTGTCCCTTGTGCCGTCAAAACAGCTCTGACCACGTCGTGGCGTGGACTCAACAAGACCTCTGAAGGTGTCCTGTGGTATCTGGCACCAAGAACTAAGTCCTGTAAGTTGTGAGGTGAGGCCTTTATGTGTCAAAGTAACATCCACATCAATACCAGGACCTAAGCTTTCCCAGCAGAACATTGTCCAGAGCATCACATTGCCTCCACAGGCTTGCCAAAGTGCATCCAGGTGCCATCTCTTCCCTAGGCAAACAACGCACATACACACGGATGTATACGTATATGATGTAAATGAAAATGTTATTCATCCAGGCCACCTTCTTTCATTGCTCCATGGTGATGCTCATGCGCCCATTTTAGATACTTTCGGCGCTGGACAGGGGCTGTCTGACCAGTCTGCAGTTACGCAGCTCCATAAGCAGCAAGCTGCGATGCACTCTGTGTCCTGACACCTTTGTGACTTAGGTGTGCATCTGCTTCTCCCCCCTTCTTTTCTGCTGTAGAACTACAGGTCTCAGCATGGTAGCACCTATTATGATGTTTAAAATTAGGATGTGCAGCTCAGACCCTCCTTTTTTCCTATGTGTATGTGTTTATTTAAGATACATTTGAAGGCTCCAGGTGATTGTAGTTGGTATGGGTCCTTTGCATTGCAGTACACACATTTAATGGGCTCTATAAAAGGTAAGTCATAGATAAATTATTTAATGTGTCAGTATTAGGGATGTTAGGGACCCACCTTATAAGGTTCACCGTGACGTGGTAGGTGGGCAAACATCTTTGGCCAAGTATGTACTAGGAAACCTTACATTAAAAACTATGTTAATTATTATAAATATTTTGATTAGAATTCTTAATGCTTATAGTGTGCATCTGCTTATCTCCCTTCTTTTCTGCTGTAGAACAACAGGTCTCAGCATGGTAGCACCTATTATTATGTTTAATGGTGCATACGATTTTGTAGCCAACGATTTTCGTTCAGATTTTCTGTCAGATTTTACCTTGAAAAAGTAAACGATTTTTGAAGTGTAATGAACGACTTTTACAACGATGAACGAAAAATGTTCCTTCCCTTAATGAAAATCGTTATGTTGGACAGTCTGAAATGGACGATGTACGATAACTACAAACTACAAACGGGAGCGTGTTTGAACTATTATTGTTCATAGTTATAACTCAGAAACTGAACGATTTTTTGAACGATAATGACGTTAACGACAAATCGTTCAAAAAAATCGTTATGTGTGTATGCACCTTAAGATTATGATGTGTAGCCAAGCCACTTCTTTTTTACCTTTCTACCATAGCCAGCATTACCTTTTTCAGCAATTTGTGATACAGTAGCTCTCATGTGGAACAGGATCAGACGGGCTAGCCTTCACTCCCCATGCTCATCAATGAGCCTTGGACGCCTATGACCCTGTTGTCGGTTCACAGATTGTCCTTCCTTGGACCACTTTTGGTAGGTACTAACCACTGCATACCAGTAACACCCTACCCGTTTTGTAGATGCTCTGACCCAGTCGTCAAGCCATCACAACTTAAAGTAACTCAAAGTAACTCAGATCCTTACACTTGTCCATTGTCACGGCTAAAGTGTGTGCGTCTATATATCTATATCTCTATAAAGATGTGTCCTCATACACTATTGCTGCAGTCACCCCAAATTGGCCATACCCGACGAGCCAAACAGAAAATGCATCTAAGTCACAATCGGATGCGGCAAACTGTTTTAGGAGACTGTACTGATTAATTTGATATACGATACTTGTATGTTTGCGTGCAACGGAGTCTGAATTTGTATACAAAGTGCTATGATGCATCCACCACAGCGTTTTACCACGCCAAGATCCCTTGCGCTGCAAATACAGATTCAGTCGCACACAGATGTAAAAGTGTTGAATATCAAAAGAATTAGTGCAATCGCCCGAAGTGATTTGTTGCATCCGATTGCAATTAAGACACATTGTCTGGCAAAAATGAGTCGCAACGGCCCTGGCGGCATATATATATATATATATATATATATATATATATATATATATATACACACACACACACACACACACACACAGTACACACTGCTGCAACTTACAATTATAAGACTGGTTTGATCAGGTGTAAAACACTTACCATGGCATCAGCTTTATGTTTCAGTTTTTTGGCCTCCTTCATATAATATTCCGGTGAATGTAACCTAAAGGAAAGAGTGGAGAATTTAACAAACACACAATTCTTGCATGTCCCAGGATACAGACAATGAATACTGTTAGGGCAAGTTTAGCTAAGCATACTGAGAAGTAAGAACACAACAACGTACTTTTCTTCAAACTTCAGCTGAGGTCTTGTTGGCTTGGCATTACCATTTGGCAAAGAAGGCACTGGGAAAGGATTTGTGTTATTTTCTGTAGAACCCTGGAAATTTTTATAAAAAATTTAGTCCATAACTGTTAAGAAAGAGTACTATCACGTACTAGTATAAGCTGCATAACAATTTTTTTTTTTACCCGACTTAAAAATGTAAACAAGAATATAGAAAAATATTGAAGTTTAAATCTGTATTTGCAAGAAAAACCTGTAAAATGACTGATATACCACCTACATTTTGTTGTGGCTGGTATGCTCACTGTTTGACATATCAACACAGCTAAAATTCTTCTCCTATTCTATTCCTTAGCTCTAGAAATCTCAATCTTTCAATTACTTTTCATGATTAATGGTTATAATTGAACCTTAATACATGGCTTTGTAACATAGCGTTGCTTGTCTGGTATATTATCACCTATAAAGCGTTCCAGGACAGGATCATCATACTTCTGGTTCTGTGTCTCTTATTAAAAAAAAAAAAGTGCTGTATTAAATAGTTTTTCCTGTATTTTAATTGTCCTTAAGTAGGGCCTACTGGTAAATTTGTTATTGGAAGATGAATCACTGCTTGTTATTATATTGGACATATATGAATGATAGATTTCCTTATTTCTCAGCAGCAAAAAAAACAGACAAAAAAATTGGTGGCACCACATCAATGCGGGTTAAGAGAAACAACAAACAATATGCTTAGGTGCAAATTGACATTATTATGGAAATGTACCACTGATATCCCCATTCAGCACCAGGTAAGGATTAATAACTTTATTTATCGCACTAGATCATGGTCATCTAAAGCACACAAAACAATCAGACCATTTAGAGAGAAACCAATGCAACACTGCATTCTGTATGCTCATTCACAGAAGTACATTCCTCATTATGCCAGCATCAGCAAAATCTACCTGGTGGAATTTACAGCCATAAAGGCCGCTGAGAGATTAGAGAAGACTCCCAGTCCCAGTTCAATCAATATACATACCTTTTTGCTTTTTGTATGTTCCATGTTCTTTTCTTCCACCATCCTTTGTTTGGGAGTGGTTGTTTTTTTACTAGTACTTCTGCTACTTATTGAGGACTGCTGGCTACAGGTGCTGCTCTCACTGGGGCGCCTCTTCTGTGCTACCTTCTCAGATGTCTTATGTGTGTGCTGAGGGGGAGACATCGCTTTCTGCTGCCGATGTTCCTTTTCACTGTCCTCACAAGAGGTTTTAGGCACCCTGGGAATATATTTCATGTGACACTTAGATTTTTTTTTTTGCATATAAAAAATAAAACTAATCACAGGGATGTATATCTGATTCTTAGTGACATATTGTAAAAATAGGACATTCTGAACTCTCAAAAGATAATTATCAATCCCAGTGTTTAAATACTGGAGATAACCATATGCTTATCACTTATGCAATAACAGGACAGAATATGGAAAAATATCTACAGTTTATTTTATTTTTTTAGAGATGACCAGATGTAATTCTAACAAAGCAATAATCAAAAATGCTATTTTTTTTGTATTTCACTCACCACTACTTCAGCGCCAGTGACTATCAAGATGAATGAAAATAAGGATGTGGCATAAGTTTATTTCAAATGAATAGATAGTGATCACTGGCAAATATCGCTACAGGTTTGCAGCATGTGGCCAACATAAGAGGAATATATAGAGGATAATAATAAAAAAAGAAGCTAATTCTGCAAGGACCACTATAACTTAAATATATTTTGTTCCAGGAACTTAATTTAGCAGAATATACACAGCATATAATATATATATACTATAATGACAAAAGTATTTTAAGGCTTCGTAAATACGATCAACTTTAAAGCTACAGAGGTTTAGATTATATTGGGAATCATTGTACTTATTCTTTGTGTACCTAAGCAAATGCTATCTTTTTTTTTTTTTTTTCAGGACTTATTGGCCTTTACTGTAAAGTTATATTCGTTATATTCCAATAGATTACCAACACACTGCACATGATGACTTTGGGTGGACAGTAAATAACATGGCAGACCGTATTAAATATGGGCTTTTGAGAGACAAAAGTATTAATTTATATCTTAAGTGCTATGACATTTTATTGGGTACATATGCAACTTTTTTAGATGTCACTTACAAATAAGCACAATACCACAATTACAAATGTTTCATAGCCTAGGAGTAAATGCATTAAAACATTTCATAAAATCACATTATAAAGAACCCTTACTTTTTAGAGGATGGGTCTTTGCGACTAGAAGAGACCTTAGTGTCATTTTCCAACTTTATTTTCTTGTGTGTGCCATTTCTCTCGCTGTCCTCTACCTGGGAATATGCAAGCAGAAGGAGGGGGAAAACTACTTTAAAAAAAAATTACTTAGTGTGCAATCAAATTAGCAATGTAAAATAAATGTTCCTTGTAAACCTTATATATATATATATATATATATATATATATATATATATATATATATATACATACACACACATACACATACACACAGTAGCGACCTGCCCCAGCTTCACAGTGGAGTAATTTCATCTAGCCACATCACCCTTCATCTCATAACAACCTACGCCATGTCACCACAGTCCCTTGCATCTCACAACAGCCTCCTCCTTCCCACTCCTGCCCCCTGCATCTCACCACAGCCTCCTATATTTCACCACAGCCTCTTGCATCTCACCACAGGCCCCTGTTTCTCACTTCTGCCACTGGTTCTTACCACAACCCCTGCTTCTCACTCTTGCACCTGCATCTCAACAGTGTTATGACAATCCCCCTTGCTGGGGCCCAGCCACTGGGATTTGCCTGGAAGGGCAGGAGGATCATGGATGAGAGATTTGTATTGCAGCTACCGTAAGCATTATCAGCAGCATGTCCCCTGGGATGGGGAACCTGTGAATAATTCTGCAGCCTCCATGCGCACCCCTGCCCGGGGTGCGCACATGGCAATGAGTCATGTCCTCTTCGCACAGTGTACCATGTATTTCCAGGTCTTCCTGTTGAGCTTCACTGCCGTGGTGCCCCTGTCCAAGAACAGCACTCCATGAAAGTGTCTTCTATTCACTGAGGGCGTGTGGATGAGCAGGATCATCACACTGGAGATGGAGCACTTCATGGTGGTGGGGTTGTGGCTGAAAATCGCCTTCAGGTTCAGTGTAGGGATGGACATTGGAATCCGATGGTTACTAATCATCACTGTTTTTGTTCCGATGGTAGTGTTTTTATCATTTTTAAATCATTCAATGGTGCTCCGAAGGTTGTTTTTTTTTTTTAATTTGTGTTAGCTATGCCTCCCCTGGCTCCTTCCTGGCTACTGTGTCTGCATCAGGGCATCTTCATGGGTCAATTAGAGACTGTCTCTGACACTCTGTCTGCTTATGACGTGACCCTGCTCAGTCCCTGACTCCTTCCCTTCTCTAGGCTGCTACTAAGCAACAGGGCTAATTGCTAGCTCTAATTGGCTCTCACTGTCCCAGATAGCCAATCAGAGCACAGCCCTCGCACCTGCAGCAGCAGTCACTCACACAGCACAACAGTTTATTCTGTGACTTTGCTTCAGTAAAATCGTCACTGCTCAGCTCCCTTTTGTCACAGACTGACGGTTCATACACCTAAACCTTTCTCGACCAATGCTGTATAGGATAATGAAACTCCATCAAAATCCGTCCAGTGGTTCAAGAGATTAGCTTGAACGAACAGACAGTCGCCTAAACCGGGGACTTTATTTTTTTTACAATACATATATAAAAAATCCATGATGGCAGTACTGGGTACTGACTAAAATGCAACACAAAGCATTGAAACGTTGGTTTCATACAGCATCTCCCACAGAGTGTTGGCTTATGGAGGGCACCGGCTTATGTAACGTATTGCAGTATACATGTGGATTGAGGAGTGCTGCTTCATTTTATGAGAATATATATATACATACATACACATATACACACACAGACACACACACAGACACACACACATATATACATATACACACATATATACTAGCGATGTGCAGGCTTGGATAGGTTCAAATTTGCACGCCAAGTTCAGATTTTTCCCTCCAAAAAATGGGACTCAGAAAGAGGCAAAATGTCATCTTGCATGGACAAACATCATCATTCCTGGACAAAAGTCTGTATCTTTTTAGATCTGAAACTACCTTTTGTTAGAGACCTAAAATCGTATCTAAAAGATTCCACTAGTCTACTAAGATTTTTGAAAGACACTATATGGTTACCATCATACCTCTGGCTCACAATAGATGTGCAGGCCCTATATTCCTCTATTCCACATGCAAAAGGAATTCAAGCTATAGAGGAGACATTAAAAATCTCTGGAGAATCAAACCTTAAATAAAGGGATTTTATCTTAAAAAGTATAGCCTTTATTTTA
Organism: Taudactylus pleione; assembly: GCA_031769625.1. Taxonomy (NCBI): domain Eukaryota; kingdom Metazoa; phylum Chordata; class Amphibia; order Anura; family Myobatrachidae; genus Taudactylus; species Taudactylus pleione. The sequence continues at coordinate 5,971,876 of JAUIMM010000374.1, read as the reverse complement.
GAACATAATTTTTTTGAATTCGAGGGGGGAATTTTTTCTGCAAAGACAAGGTACAGCAATGGGCACTAAATTTTCCCCATCATATGCTAATATTTTGATGGGATCCTGGGAACGCCAATATATCTACAGGTCTGAATTTGAGGTTACCAATATAATTTTTTTCCATCGTTATATAGATTATCTTATCTTGATTTGGAAGGGCGATTTAGCCAGTATAGATAGATTTATAACATACATTAATAATAACAAATTCAACTTAAAATTTACTCAAACTACATAAAGAAACTATTGACTATTTAGATATAGTCTTGGAGGGGAAATTAAATGGCAAAATAGAGACAAACTTTTTTCAAGGAAGAAGATGCTAACAGCTTTATACCATCTTCAAGCTGTCATCTACCATACTGGATAAACAATGTACCATATGCTCAATTCGTGAGGATACGTAAGAATTGTAGCAATGAGAGTCAATATTGGGAACAGTCTACTATATTAAAAAAAAGATTTGAAGAAAGAGGATATGACAAAGGTAGGCTAACAGAAACAATGAGAAAAGCTTCCAAATTAGATAGGAATGCTCTCTTATAAGAGAAAAAAGACAAAACCAATGATCAAAGCCTACAAGTCAAGCCGTTTATTACCCAATATAATAGAGAGAGTAATAAGATAAAAAACATCCTAAAACACCATTGGACTATATTATTGAAAGATCCCATATTGGGCCCAGAATTCCCTCAAGAACCTAGAATGATTTACAGCAGAGCAGCTAACATGAAGAGTATACTAGTACCTAGTAAATAAAAAATGGCAGAAAAAGTGACAGATAAAGAGGGAAAATAATAGGATGTTTCCCTTGTGGCAAATGCATATGCTGCAAGCATATGGAAAATAATTATTTTGTTCTCCCTAACAAAAATAAATGTAACATGAAATACACTATTAGAGATGTTATCACATGTGACACTACATTTGTGATATATAGAATCACATGTAACTGTGGAAAAACGTATATAGGGAAAACTAAAAGACCACTAAAAATCCGCATCCAAGAACATCTGCGAAACATTCGTAACAAAATTTTAACACACAGTCTACCTAGACATTTTAAAGAGGTACACCAATCAAATATTAAGGGATTAACTTTTACAGCTTTGGAGCACATTAGGGCTAATGCCAGAGATGGGAGTTGAGAATTAGAATTATCCAAAAGGGAATCTTTTTGGATATGTACGTTAGACACATCATGTACAGCAGGTCTAAATGAAAATATTGATGTAGTGGCATTTATCTAAATAAGCAGAAAATCTGGTTGTACTTCTTAGATTTTTAAGATATTCATTAATTTTATAATGGAGGATTGACCCGTAATTTTTTTTGAAAATATATATGTTTTGGGATACTTTTTTGGTAAATTAGATTATTAGTATTTATATATTCTACTAATTAAGAAGAACATGTAAACTATTGTACAGTATAAATAATAATTATTTAGAGAAATAAATAGGGTTCCATAGTCAATATATAGGGGAACTAAAAAGAGTAGTACAGCTTTGTAATCATATATTAGAAATTGAAGTTAGGAAAAAATATATACATTTGTATGTGTGTATATATATATATATATATATATATACATACACACAAACACACAGGTGAATAGTACACTAGAACTAAGAGAAAATATTATTGGGGATTGTTGTAAAACCAAAAAGCATTTTATAGAATTGAAATAGTAAAATAATGAGCATAATCACACTTCTGTAATATAAGGATATATTATTAATTTTAGGAAAGTATTAATCACTTCACAAATTTAAGGGGGGGGCAAATAAAGGTATATTATTGCACATTTATATAAAAAAGATTTACCTTACATCATTATTCATAGTTAGTTTATAACAAGTGCACTACACATATTTATATTTTAGTAGTTTAATCATCACTTTATATTAATAGATTAATGATATGGATTGCACACAAATTAAGTTTGATAATTTTAGATAAATTCAATTATATGAAATACAGTCCTTCTCCTTAAAAATAATCACTGTAAAAGTTAAAATAAAATAGTTTTAGCAGTCTGACATCATTTAACATTATAAAGCTCAAATTAATATGTTCTCCAACAAAATGGCCGCAGCTAATGATTTAACTAAATGATTATTTATAGTCTCTGTTCTCCAATCTAAACTCCCATATGATGGCTGTATATGTAGAATTTTCTATCTAATTAATGCCCGTGTTTAAAAGTTTGTTATTAAATATCCCTTTGTCTCTATATTGTGTTATAACAGAATAGTCATCCCCAAAATGGCTGCCACTATATCGATCGGTAGCTTCTAATAAATGGCCGATAACAGAAAGCTAATTGTCCCCTAGTGCCCACGTTTGGCTGAACACGTGCGGGCTATGTTAAGTATGCAACTGATTAAACAGGTGCATGTGATGAATCCATTGGTGCCGCGATCCAGCAGGGACACGTGGTCGACGGCGACCACGTGACCTGCTGCTGGAACGCATGCCGCAAACCAGGAAATAAAATGACACGCAGAGAGGGCGTGATGGATAATTACGTTTTTTTTTTTGTTTTTTTGGGGGAAAGAAAAAAAAAGGAGAAAAAAAATACCCATTACGTTTTTTAAGGGGAAAAAAAAAAAAGAGAACAGCCTTATAACGATATATCCTACTAATTAAGTGCACACATCCAATCAGTTACTATATAAATATATCTATATATAGAGTAGTTACGTGCCGTATGCAAACAAATAGATATTTTATTGCATTTACGGCCACAGGAAATTGCAATTACAGGAAGTGAGGTCATCTAGCTAAGGTAAACAAATAGGAAGCCATAGACTCCATTAGCCATGTGCTGATCACTGCTGTGGGACTGATCATACAGGTTCAGGTAAGATACATATATGTTATATTTTATCTTCTCCACAATGCTTGCGGTTACAATCATTGTTTGTATACTATTTGGAATTTGCCAATAATTGGGAATAGCTTTTGCACATTATATACATTATGCTATAAATGTTATCATTTTTAAAATTGTGAAAACCTGCTGCATATGTTATCATTATTATTATTGTGAAAACTTCTAAGATTTAATACATCTAAGGATAAAGTAATAAGTTCTATTCCCTACTCCAATTGAATGTTTATATCTACATCATTAGAGTGACTAATACTAAAAGTTAAAGATCGGATATATTAAACATATATATATATATATATATATATATATATATATCTCCCATCTTTATACATATATTTCTTAACCCATCACTTAGACATATATAGGAACAAGCAATTTTTAAAAAAAACACTATCATGCACTAGGGCTTTCTCAAGATGTTTCTGGTTAAGAACATTATGTGTATATTATTTAGATTATGTCTGCAATTAAGATTAATATTTGCGATATCATATGGATTATGCTATGAATGTTAATTACTAATAGTAACACTGTGAAAGCCTTTGAGATTAAATACGTTGTTGTTGTGAGGATAAGGTAATAAGTATTACTGTAAGCTTTTATCGAGTGTTGTTATCAATATTATTTAAGATAATTTTTTCTTAAGAACTAAGAGGGGTCATATTCATATTTTAATTTTTGACCCATTCCTTAGGTATCTGTTTGGTTCACACATATTTACACAAAAATCATCATCAGATATCTATACTCCGATTTGGTATATATTTGTGAGTATGATATAAAATTGTATATACTAGCATCTAAGTTCAATTACCATATTCCTGAGAAATTCTCCCTGCTGGTTGTAGGCATGATATCACAGAAATTTGGATTCCAGAGAATCCCTATTTGTTTGCTGGTGAGGCATTATTTCTTATGGTATGTATTTTTTATTTTTATTTTATATAAAAAAAAGTTTCATCTATCGAATGTATAGAAATCACAGATATATTTTGTGATCCATAAGAATGATCTGTTTGAGAAAAATAATTCATATGAAATCTAAACTTGTTTCCAGTATCAGCTATATATATCTGTACAAAATTAACCCACTCACACCGCTAATTTGACATCCTTGTTTTATGGTTATGTAGTAGTACATTGTTTCCCCTGAAGAAGTCTGTATAGGACAAAACGCGTCGGGTAAAGATTGGGCATACCTGTTTGGGGTCCCACAGATGTGGAGTATAGAATTCTAAGGTGGGAGAGTTTTTCTCACTATACCCCCAATCTGAATTGTGTTAAGCCTTGCTGCATGTTTTTACTGTCAAGTGTTTTAAAGATTGTTATCTTAAATAAATATACATATGCGCATCAGAATTTTTATTTATTATTCTTTGGGCGTCTTCCCTTGGTGTGAGGGTTTATTTCTCTAGAGAAGGATAATACTCCAAAAGGAGGAACGCACTGGATAAAAAAAAGCTTTGTTTGCTTCTATGCGTTTTGAGAACAAGTCTCCATTTGGACATTTACTCTTTCAAGCTAAAGAATCTAATGTGGAACACATAGCTTGAAGATCAACTACGTGATCTGTGGGTCTTCATTGATTTCTCCTCCACAAGACTTAAGGTGCATACACACTAGACGATATGCTCCCTGAGCGATATCGTCTAGTGTGTCCCCGGCAGGCTGTGCTCAATGTCGTTCATGACATTGAGCACAGCCGCTGAACGATATCATTAACGATATCGTTCAGCGCCGGGCTCTCTCCCCCATTCCCTTACATGCAGCAACCTGACGAGATCGTCAGGTTTGCCTGCATGTCAGCCCGATGAACGATGATGACGAACGACCCGCGGGAACGCGCGTCGTCGTCATCGTTCATCTTTTGGGGCTTAAAAATGGACGATAAAGTGGACGACTGAACGATAACGATATAGTTATCGTTCAGTCGTCCACTTTATCGCCCAGTGTGTACGCACCATTTGTCTTTCCCAACACATTGGATTGAAAAAAGAATCTATTTGAGATCAAATATTACCTAAAGACAAATAATAATAGCGCCCTCTTTCATATATTTGTTGTGTATATATATGTATATTATAATCAAGGTTTAAAGTGGGCCAGAACTGGGCATCCGTTCTATTTGGAGACTAAACCAGATGACTAACAAAATGTCAGTGGGCGCCCGGCTCCTTCCCCACAGCGGCAGCCTGAGTTCACTCCTGAGCTCTGGCTTCTGGCTCCCGCAGTGTGCACTATGGGAGAGACATCATGACGTCTCTCCTATAGTTCTGAGGAGCCGCCAGTCGGGCGACAACGGACGCAGGAGCGGGACTTAAGGTAAGTATTGTTTTTTTTGTGTAAGGGGCACTACTACAGGAAAAACTACCACTGGGGGCATTACTACAGTGGGCATTACCACTGGAGGCACTGCATAAATATTTTAACGGTTTACAAACTTCGTCTAGTACAGGATAATGTTTTTTTTAGAAAAAAGTGTATTATCTGTCATGTCATACTGGGCTTGATACTGACGTGTGCAGCAGCGTCTATTGGTATGGTGTTAATTCTAGCACCATACATCTGTCACAAACCATGCAGATCCTATTTCCTGCCTGGGGTGTCGCTCTCTGCTTTACCGTTTCTAGCACACACAGCTGATGCAACAAACTTCTGAGATGTATCTGTAGACCAGCATGTGCTAGAAGCACCAGAGCAGAGAATGAAACCCCAGACAGGAAAAAGGAACTGCATTGGTTGTGACAGGAGCAGGTGCTAGAATGAACACTAGTGGTAGTCGTCCATCTGTCAGGTTATGCACTTGGCCTACAATCTCCTTCCCTTGTATATATCTGTGCGGCCGAATGTGCAAGGACCGAGACGCTCACTGTTAGCACCCGTGCACGCTGTAATACCGATTGGTGTGTCCATTTACACCATCGGTCTCACCATGAAATCTTCCACCAGCCCAATGGCTGTTTAATCTCTGTCTAGAATGGACATCTATGTGAGGGGCCGAGCGTATGGGAACACAGCCACTTGCATTGACACGCCTGCGATACTCCCATAATACGCCCACTGAGTGGACCATGTTTGCATGCACTACTAGCCACCGGCCAGGAGCGCTAATCATTCCGCAACACTTCCGTTACAAGGTCTGTATCGCTGGTAACGGCACCTTTGTGCATACGCTCTGTAGAACACAGTCGCTGTAGGGGTTTTCTGAAATTTTTGAACCGTTGCAAATAAACGCTCCACTACGTGAACATCAGTATTGCGTATGGATTGCATGACTCAGAAACAGGCCCAATGTGAGAATACTATCACTCCATAATGAGGGAATTATGGGACAAAGCCACATAAAAAGCATTGTACTGTAAGAAGCAACTGGTATTCAATAATCACTGTTAGAAGACACATGAAACCAAGTAATGTGCTGGCCACACACCGTTTGAGCTTTAGGATCACGGTCTAACCTGCAATTTGAATAAGACCTCATCTACAAGATAGGAGTGATCATTTTTCAAACACATGTTCAGTAAAAATTCTTCCATTTTCGGATTATTATGAATGATGAGATTTGGGAAAAAAAAAAAAAAACACTGTTAGTGTGCATGTGTATTTAGATGATAAATGATACAGTGTCCGTGCGACTAGTGTACAAGAAGAAATAATAAATGGCTCAACTGAAACATATGTTTTAAATGTTTCCAATGAACAGAGGCAGGGAAACAGGTCATGAGAGGAAGCCAGGCACAGGGTGCTAGTGCTATATGAGTGCTTACTCAAAAGATCAGGTGTAGCTTGTCTAAAGTACCAAAATTCCCAAACACAACTGGACTGAGGGCCTAATTCAGCAGTGCACACTAGTGGGGGCGGCGATGCCCTCCATTTCCCAAAAAAGAGGCATGTCGTTGCCGTTGTGGGGGCGGGAAGGAGCCAGGATCTCCGTCAGCTGACGGTGATTTCATGGCCTCTTCCTCTAAACTGCGGCGGCCGGCTGCGGGACCCCATGGGTCACTGCAGCCGGCCGATAGTACACAGATTATCCGATGCTGTGTTGGACAACGCAGCTCGGATAAGTAATGCACAGGGGGCGTGATGCCTCCTGCTGCATTACCATATCTGCAGGGATCACAATTGAAAACCTGCCTGCGTGCACACATCATATATCTATAGCCTGCGTGCAGTTTTGCAATCCTTGCAGAATCAGGCCCTGTGTCCCTTATATGATCCATCAGCAGTAGGACACGTAGGAAAAGCTGCAGATATTCAGTCTCCCACTTTCAATTATCCATCAACTCTGGATAAAAAGAATAACCATAAAAAGAATTATGCAGTACTACCTGCAAATCATGGCCATATGTGAATTGCAAACTGGGGTTATTGTACCTACATGCACTAAAAAGACAAATGTTTATGTTGCACTCCAGCATAAAAATAAAAAAGTAAAAATAAATAGTGTCACGAAAGTAAAAAATATGTGCTCCTGCTACTCCTGCTGTGCTGACAAAACTGCTACATATATATATATATATATATATATATATATACACACATATATATACACACACACACACACGCAGGTTGAGTCTCCCATATCCGAAATGCTCGGGACCAGGAGCATTTCGGATATTGGGTTGTTTCGGTTTCAGAATACCTGAGGCCAGGGTGCTGTGTGAGTCTGGGAGTGTCACGGGAGGCCTAGCGGGAGTCGCGGGGGGGTCCGGCGGGTGCCGCAGTGGGTCCAGTCTGTGGTGCAGGTGTAACAGGAGGGTGGACGTATGCTGCAGGGGCTCTGGCGAGTGTCAGAGGGATTTCCGGCGGGTGCCGCTGCTGTGTAACAGGAGGCTGCAGGGGGTCCGGCGTTTGTCACTGGAATTTCCGGCGAGTGCATTCGGTCCGGCGGGCGCTTCGGGTATCACTGCAGGATCCGGTGAGTGACGTGCTGTCTGGAGTGTACCGTGGTGGAGATCCGGCATGTGGAGGAGAAGAAGACTCATATTTTCTGGTGAGAAAATGCCTCTGAAGCCACACCCACCTTCTAGTCATTGGCCATTGACACTAGTGACGTCATGACGTCACGGCTGCCCCGAAATATTCCGGTTTTTGGAATATTTTGGTTTTTAGAATATACGGTTATGGGAGACTCAACCTGTAAATTTATATATATATATATATATATATATATATATATATATATATATATTTTTTTTTTTTTGCCCTGAAACTTGGCATGCAGCACCGAGCGACAGTAGTTATTATTACCATTTATTTATATAGCGCACACATATTTCGCAGCGCTTTACAGAGAATAGTTGGCCATTCACATCAGTCCCTGCCCCATTGGAGCTTGCAATCTATGTTCCCTATCACATGCGCGCGCACGCACGTACGCACGCACACATACACACTAGGGATAATTTTTTTGTTTGGAGCCAATTAACCTACCAGTATATTTTTGGAGTGTGGGAGGAAACCAGAGCACCTGGAGGAAACCCACGCAAGCACAGGGAGAATATACAAACTCCGCACAGTTAGAGCCGTGGTGGGAATCGAACCCACGACCTCAGTGCTGTGAGGCAGTAATAATGCTAACCATTACACCGTCTGTGCTGCCCGAGGACAGTTCTACCCGTCCATTCCAACTTTCAGCTCGGTATGTCCAAAAGCTTTTGAGGTGTAGCCCCTTAAACACCATGCCCCCCTCAGGAATTATCTATGGGAGAATTCAGTTTTTTTCGATTCAGCCTTAATATAAAGGGCACGTGCCCTTATAATACATACACACACCCACATAATCCATGTTCACATGTATCAGGTTACAAAAAAAATCATAATAAAATACAGTTGCATGTGCAGCTTCTGCAGCAAAAGAGTCAGAGTCTCTAAACTTTGTAAAAAGCTACTGAACCAAGGGTAACTCACTAGAATCCTCTACTCCAAAAATTTTATTTTGCCCCCTGGGAAAGTGGAGGAAAAGAGTTAGGAGCACAGACGTGGAAAATTGTGTGGAGGAAAATATAATCGAGATTTAGGATAAATCACAGCATGCTTGTTGACTATATTACATGCATTTTTGTCCTGTATATTCCTATCCTCTATACCAGGGGTTCCCAACCACGGTCCTCAAGGCACACTAACAGTCCAGGTTTTAGGGATAGCCATACTTGAGCACAAGTGACTTAATTAGTACCTCAGTTATTTTGATTTAACCATCTGTGCACAATCATGGATATAACTAAAACCAGGACTGTTAGTGTGCCTTGAGGACCGAGGTTGGGAATCACTGCTCTATACACTAGTTTGGTTCACCATGTAGTAAACGTATTGTCAAGCTACATAAAAGTGAGACGCACCAAATATCCTGTATGTATACATTTATAAAATTACCTTTCTCTTTGTCTGCTCTCTGCTAGGATTACGTGGATGTGCCTCCTCAGACCTCTCCTTGTTCTTGTGGTGAGGTTCATGACTGCTCATCTTTTTACTCTTTGACTCGCTGACTTTACAGGGACCTCTTGGTATCCTAGACAGCAATGCCAATTCTATTTTGACAACAAGAGCAAGGGGTTTTTGACTGTTCTTCAATGGTGGCAGCAATCGGTTGTCTCCTATGGGCAATAAAACTTTGTTCCTGTGAGAGTCTTCACGCACAACAACTGCGGGATGAGTTATGTTAGTTCTGTGGTTGGCTTTGCTTTGACTAGGCACCTTTGGATTGTGGGTGGACTGCAGGAGTGAAGGGGCACTTTGGTGCCTGTCTGTTTGAGTGCTTGGACACTTTTTGGAGCTACTACTGTGGTGAGAGCTCTTGTGCTTCTTCTTCTCACTGGGATGTGCAATGCTTGTACTTGGTTCCTTATGGTCATTTGATTTGGTTTTCACTTTCGTTTTCACAGTTGGCTTCTCTTTGGAAGGCTGGTCTCTTGGCCTGTATGGTGCAGGCTCACTTTCGACTGTAAGACCTCCCTTTGGCTCTTCTTGAAATGAGGCCTTCACAGGTCTCCTGGGCTGTTTAATACCAACAGTCTGCCTGGGAGTAACAGTTTCTTTGGCTACGGGGGATTCTGGGAAAGAGGGTTTGTTCTGCAGGTCTTCCCGAGATGTCCAAATAGCTGTTTTATGTTGAGGCTCAACAGTCTTTGGAGATTCCGGAGGAGGAGGTGTACAACATTCATGTTCCTTATCCTCCCAATGGCTTGCTTGTTCATGATCCACATTATTTTGGTTCTCAGCTAGCGGTGCAGGTTGGCTACCTTTGACCAAAAAGTTCCCCAGCTGCCATATACCAGTTGATGAAGTATCATGCTGCAAAAGGGTAAGAAAGGTAAACTAAGTAGAATAAACAAAAAAAGAAAAAAAAACACACCAACTGTCTCTGCTTATGCAAATGAAAAATATAATTTTTCAATGGAAAGAGATTTTAAACTATAAGGGGTATATTTACTAAAGGTTGATTTTAATCGATTTAAAATCAATAAAATTTGATCAACGTCGATACTATGTTTCTGGGGCTGAAGCACACATTTACTAACAGAATTTTTTTTCTCTCTTATGTATTAGTAAATCTGTGATTAAGTCCCAGAAACACATTAATTAAAATTGACCTTTAGTAAATATACCCCTAATTTTTAAGCATGTTTCAATAGGAGTCCTTATATGGAGTTTTAGGCTGAACTATAAAGGAACCTTTTTGAAAAATAAAGAGTAAAAGTTCTCATAGTGACCAAAAACCATTGCCATACGACAGAATGCTTAAAAGTATTGTAGACAACCTGCTTAAATGGCAATTACAGTTTTGGTTGCGAGGCTCTTTGCACCAATCTTAGGCCAACTACTATGGCACCTGAACCCCTACCCACCTGAATTTTCTCTTTTTCTTCAGCTCATCGTTATAAGGATATTTAATTGGTCAAAATGCTTAATATGCTCATTTTTAGGTTCCGGAGCTTAAAAACGAAGATTTAAAATATTTAAATCTACAGGTCTCTAAAAGATTTTTTTTCCTGTTCACACACTATGCTTCCTTGACATAACTTGCCAATTATTTTTCAAATTAAGGACTCTGTTTTGTTTAAGGTGGCTTTAAAAGAGCAGAGCATAATTGTTCCACTTTTAAATGATTTGAAAAAAAAAAACCATGAAGTCCCATGTTCGGATTTGTTAGGGAATCCATTAAGTCTCGTTTTGGCACATTCTGGTATGCAGAATACATGGATTAGTTTATGTTAAAGAGCACTATGCTTAACATACTTAACGTACAAATGAAACGTACTATACAAATTTGTGGCATTCAAAAAGATCATCTATATATCATTTGTATATCTAAAAGTACCCGATTTCTTTACAGATATAATTACATGGAGAACTTTTAGCTGGTTATGTGGAACTCTATGGCCCTCATTCAGAGCCGTTCGCTATTTGCGGTCGTTCGTTCAAAAACAAGGGGTGGCTATTCAAATGATCCGTTCGCACATTGCAGTCTGTTCACACCTCTAAGTCTGAACGAGCGAGCAAAACATACGCTCGTTTATTTGATAAAAACGCCCCTTGGCCGTTCGCACCATACGTCATGTCCGCTATTTATTAGATTAATCGAGTACATCGTACAGCTTATGAACTGCTCGCTATTCTTGTGGTTGGTTTTTTCAACCGCTATTTTGCGAGCAGTTCTGAGTTAAAAAAAAACCAAGTGACGTGGTCAATGACGCTGCTGCATTAATTATGCACTCCCTTAAAACGCCCGTTTTGACCTTTAAGCACGCCTGCGTTCGAATTCCACTCCCCCGTTTTCAAGCACCTTCCCCTGTTACCACCCACAGACGCCTCATTCTGTCACTCAAAATAGCAGGCACTCGCTATATAGCGTACAAACGATTTTCGGCCGCACTGACTGGTTCGCGCATGCGTACTAAAAACCGTATGCATGCGCAGATGTGCGAACATCGCTCGGAAAGAGCGTACTGCCGCTAGCGAGCGGCTCTGAATGAGGGCCTATAACAACTTATTCAGACATGATGCCTACTGACTGCTTTGTATAATTGTTTAAATGTAATTACACAAACGAGCAATAGGAAGCCTAATGTGAATAGAAAAAATAAACTATTAGGCTACGCCATGAAAAGTTATTACAAATTATACATAGAATTGTGTGTTGCTAGCAGGTTCACATATATTTCTATCGTTGGGTTACTTTTCTTTTAAAGATTCAATAAAGCATATTGTGCTTTTGTATGTGGTGTTAGTTTCTTATCTGTTATATGAGTTATTGCTTTTCGTGGGAGTTGTTCAACCGCAGCAGCCTGTGTTCAGACTATCAGACAGAGTTTGTTGCATTACCACTGGGCTAGGAGATCGCCGTGGAACATTGACTTCACTGTCACTGGAACCACTGTCACTCTCAGAGTCTGAAGAGCTGTCCGATTCACTTCCCTCGGTTTCCACGCTGCCGGAATGTGCTGAGGCCACACTGTCCACCTGAGACTGCACAACACTGACAAGCAACCACGAGAAATTAGAAAGCCTGGAAACATTGTGATGTAATATTAATATAATTAACCATAGTAGTACATTATTTCTTCTTTACTCAGTCACAAAACTCCATGAGGAATTGTACTAGCTTCCAAATGTACGGGATGAATTACATGTATTGAGAAACTCATTATTTTTATTGGGGGTAGGCAACCTGTCACACTCCAGCTGCTGTGGAACTACACCTCCCAGCATGCCCTGTCAGAGCTTTAGCATGTCTTAACAGAAAAATTGTGGAAAGGCAAGCTGGGAGGTGTAGTTTCACACCAGCTGCAGTGCCACAGGTTGCACACCCCTGATCTATATCACAGTGTGGTATCAGTCATTGGTAAGGGTTGCAATTCGTAAATCCCCTACACAGAAAGCCGGCCGCTGCCATAAAGCATCCAGCAGCTTCTTGCATGTAAAACTGTGGTATACTGCTCCTCCATGTCAATGTTACACTGGGAGGGTGGCTCTTAGTTGTGATGTTGCAGCCAAGTCTGACACTCCCATTCCCAGGAGGAAGGGAGGCAATCCCTACCTGCTAAGGTAAGCAGTAGGGGAGCTAGGTCCTTGGGCATCTGCTGGGATAGCATTTACCCCATATTTGATGGGGGTGGCAAACCGGGCAAAAGTGTTTAACCAATTATCCTGTTTGCATGACCATTGGTTTGAATTATGGAAAAATTATCATCATTGCAAGTTGAAGATTTTCTGTGGAGAAAATAAGATTATGGTGGGACTGAGAAATCCCTAACACATTGCACTCTAGTCATAGGCACATTCATCCAGAACATGGATGATATGAAGATCAGTACATCATCTATTATAATGAAACTGCACCAATGTTTATAATATGCTCTAATTGAGAAGATGATTTTGGATAATTTTTTTTCTACTGTTATGAGGTGGATCTAAATGACCTATTTAAGCTACAGTTAATATAGTTAAAACTGACCAGCCAACCATTATCAGCTGAGTTTAAAGAAACACTAGTCTGAACTTCTAGAACCATTTCATCTGACATTGGCTTGCAGTACGAATATTAATATTGGTGCATTAAAAATAAAGTTTATCGATTGGGAGACATTTATGAAGATGCTAGCTAATTATTCTTTAATAACATTTCTACAAAATAAATATTAGAAGACTCAACTTTTGATGCAGAGAGATCATAGCACGCAGGCCCCGATTCAGAAACGGACGCTCTGAAAGAGCGCTCGCTCTGAATCTGGGCGTGTTTTTTTTTTTTTTTTTTGTGCGGCCTTCTGGCCGCTTGCATAGCTGTGGGTGACCACCCACAGCTATTGCGAGCTGCCAGGATGATGGTCTTGACCATCGCGACTATCGTGGCTTGCAACGAGACCCTTGTGGTAGGGTCTCGTGGCCGCAAGCCCCAGAGAGCTTCTGGCTCTGATAGAGCCGGAAGCTCTATCACTGACATCACTGGTGATGTCAGTGGGGCCGCCCACAAACGGCAGGCGTTCGCTTGGGAACGCCTCCGTTTGGGAAGCCACCCCCCCCGCCACGCCTACAAAATGGGGCGAGCTGTCGATCAACATCGACAGCCGCCCCTTTTGTAGTGAGCCACGGAGCAAGAGATTTTCTCTCTCTCTCCGGGGCTTGCGCACGCGCAGTGCGGCCGCCGCACGTGCGCAGAGCACACCATCGACCTGCTCGTGAGCGCTCAAGCGCTTGCGAGCGGGTCTGAATCAGGCCCACAGACCACATATCATTCTAGTAGTAATTAAATAATTTACCCCGTTGGCCATGTGACAACATCTTCCACTACAGTTTTGATTTCTTGAGCTGGGTACATACATACGACAGGGTGATTGTGTGTGTGCCATACACATTGCACGCAGGGACGCAGAGAGGGGGGGGGGCAGAGCGGGTACTAATTACTCAAAGTGCCCCTCTCCAAGCGGGTTACGGCAATGCCTCCGGCGATTAGGCCACGTTCCCTTCCCCCTGGGCCCGGCACGGCTCTTGATGTCCCTGATTGCACAATCATGTGTTTGACGGCGCAAAAGTAACGTTACATGCTGCATGTAATAGCACCGCGTCATTCACTGCATCATCAAAGCGGATTGGACGATGCAATGAACGATGACCGGGAACAACGGATCGAACATACACACTCTACGATGTGTACTATATATAGTGCCGATCTACGTTGGAACAATATATTGTACACTACATCGTATAGTGTGTAACCAGTTTTAGATAAACACTGGTTTTTCGATATAATAGAATAGGAAAACAAATATTTTTCTACTGGGGAGTAGGAAATGTATTTATTTTTTCTTAATTATAATTATCTTTCATACATAAATAGTAGTTGATATCGCTCCTTGCGAAAGTGCTACAATAAAAAGAAACAAATTAAACACCATCTGCTTGCCATCTTCAATGTCTCCATTCAAAATCCAAAGATGGTAATGCAGAAAGAAAGTATGACTATATTCTAATCACTCCCGACACTGACCTGTAAACATCTGCTATTACCAAACATATCCCCCAGCAATGCCACCATCTCAGACACACAAGTCACTGTCTGGTACAGCATGTATCTAGTTTCCACAGTTCTATGAGACAGAAGGTAACTCAAGAAGGATCGTGCTGTAACTCGTCATGTGGCCTAGCAAAGTACTGTAACTACAAAATATTTTTCATCAGAATTTGTTACTGGTTTAGTCCATGCTTTGCTTTTCCTTCCACAATGAACATGTGAACAATGCCTGTTTTAGCATAGCATAGGGATCAGTGATCCCTATGTCTGCATTTTCATTTTTGTGTGCTAAGAAAACAATAAGAGGAACACCACAAAAGCATTTATGCAGGTGAGCGGTTATAACAACTTGTTTCAGAAAGGCGAATGTGATTGGCACAAGAGAAACTGCTTGTATGTACATTTTTAGAAGACTTCTCTGTGTATTAGAAATGATGGGTGGTGTGGCGGTAATGCCAGCATCGGAGCAATAATGTGACTAAAGGGGGGTATCCACTAGACGATAAAATCGTTCGATAATCGTTTGAAAATTTGGTCCTTTAGACATCTATCATCGTTCAAACATGCTGGTCAACCTGACGATATCGTCAGGTTCAGCATGTTTGCAGATGATTGATTGTGCCTGCACTGAACGACATATTGTTCAGTGTGGGCACTCTGCAGTGTAGTGAACGACTGAACGATAACGATATCGTTATCGTTCAGTCTTTTCACTGTCGGGTAGTGGACCCGCCTTTATTTGTTAAGGTTTGACAAATGCGTAGCGAAATTCCCCTCCTACTGACATACAATATGCAAAAATGAGCTCTCAGAGTGGTCATACACAATACACAGAGATTTTAGAAGTACCTTGATGGAGCAGAGGAGGAAAGCGGCTTTTCAGTGATCTGGAGAATTTAACGAACACAAAAGTGTATTATTTTTATCGCTGAAGTATGCTTGGCAGCAGTACATCACTAGCTATTATACAACAAGATAATAATACTATAATAGTGGGACAAGTTTTTATTTGTCACACGTAGGAGCTGAAAGTGGTGACATACCTCCTCTTCCTCACTGTCCTCACTGATGTCGAGGTCATCCTCCAACATGCTGGTAGAAAGAGAAGGTTTTGTAAAGATTAGCTACTTTTAAGCATACATAAAAATTGGTACCCACATTTTTTGAAAAGGTACAAAAACTATGTTTTAAAAATGATATAGTGAAACTCACACAGACAAAAATTATATAGAAAATATATAACAAACATAGCCCTCCTTACTATATAAACCATTCAATCTCACAAGAGAATTTCAAGAGTTAAGACAGTATTCAGCACAAAAAAAAACAGAGTGCCAATGATATGGAACATTTCCCACTGTGTATACAATTATGCCACCTTAAATGAAGTGTCTGTGGCTATGAAAAATGGCTTCTTCCTACAGCTGTATTACCCCTAAGGGCAAAGCATCCTGTGACAAACAGAGAAAAAACAAAATCCAAACCAAAGACAACGGGATCATGAGAAGGAACAAGGGTGCAAGTCTGAAAATTCACAAAATCAGGGCAAACATTTCTTAGTTTAGGTAGAACATTAATTTAAATGTATAGAAAAAGTTAAACAAAACGGTGATATACATTAGAAGAAATGTCTGTCGTACCCGACACTAACAATAGTACAGGTGTTTAGTTATGTACATCAAAAGGTGGAGTTAGTAATTTTCATACCAGCATCAAGCTGACCCTGTAAAAAGTAATGAGCAAAAGATCTAATATACATATCTTCTAGGCACGGGTGCCAGTAAGTGTGCCATGGAGCTACACCATTCTTCTGTATACTTTACCAGGCCACAATGGGGAGAAATGTAGAGGTACTCATAGAAGAGGATCATGGTTAGAACTATATCCACTCCTGAAGTTGGCTGTGTAGTAAGTATGAGCCATGGACACCAAACAAATGGCAGATGCTAATGTCACTAATCGCAGCAAATAAAGAAGCACCAAGAAGTCCGTCCCAGGGTTACATACACTCCTGCTCTCACTGCCAGCCCTTCCCTTGAAAGCAAACATATGAAAGGAGTGTCTACGAGATTAAAAGTTAACTAGGAAAGTATATTGCGGTGTTCAGTTATTTATATCACATAGAACCATCACTTTAGATCTTGTGTTAAAATTAAACTAATATGATAATCTGTCAGGTGCCAAAAAAAGACTACAACCTTTTAAGGGGATGTAGTTAAAAGACCGGCGGACGAGATGCCGCCGGTCAATATCCCGACAACGAAAGCCCGACCGGGGACTTAAGATAGGCGTCTAAATAGGTTTAGGGACTCCCGAGGGAAGGGTTATGGTAAGGCTAGGGGGAGGGGGGTTAGGTGCCACTGGGGGGAGGTTAGTGTTAGGCACCCCCCCGGAAGGGTTAGGTTTAGGGTACGGGAAGGGAGACTTAGGGTTAGGCACAACAGCGGGAGTCTTAGGGTACTTACCAGCCTAGTCGCGATCTTGTCCTGTCGGACAAATATTGACTGCAATTTTTGGAAACCAATAGAAATGACTATGAAGTTATAATACAGCTGGCTTGTTTCCAGATGAAGGAGTGGTAGGAAATAATAAAAATACTTGAGACATTTTCACTTTAGCAATAAGCAATACGTAGCTATTCTACACTGCCAAGCAATTATTTGAAGGTGAAACAGGGCATGTACAGAATTAAATGAAAATATTAAATGTACAAGCTAAGCAAACATACACTTACGCACATTTCAGCATTGTCTGGGATTAACTCAATAGAGATACTCAGTTCATGTGTCTAGCCTCAAAACATGTGACGAACATCTTGACCTAAGTTTCCCATAATTACTTACACGTCTATTATTGAGCGACAATATGTTTATAGTTAATATTTACAATTCCACAAACTAAGCCTCAAGAGAAAATGTTACAAAACTAAAATTTTTAATTTTGTTATAATTTCTATTCCAATATATGATGACTTAAATTACTACCCATTTCTTTTCTTAGATGAATGATGATACAGAGTCATACAGATATGGCATTCCTTATCTGGAGATCCGACTTGCCAAAATGTATAAAAACCAGAAACAACAAATAAGAAACTGTTGCTGCTACGTGGTAATGTCATGCACACAGATATATGGGGGGAATGAGGCTGCATGGGATGGAAGCACAGCACAATGGGGGAAGGGGAGAAAAGCACAGCAATACCACACCCCCTCCATGAGGCCACACCCCTTTTTTCAGGATCCCATATGGGGTGGGGGCATCAACAAAAATCTTGCCTACAGCACTACTTTGGCTAGGGCCGGCTCTGCTTCTCACATACACACAGGCTGATACCAGGGTTTTAAGCCTGCAACCACAATCTCAACTTTCATTTAACTTCTTAGTAGTGCTTTATTAAACTATAAAAACATAAATACATGTATTTTATAACAAAAGTTTACATGGTCATCTCACTATGGAGTGTACATAATCACCTGTACGACCTAAACACTGCAAAACAATTCACACAAACTTAGGAAAATAGAGCTCAGAATTACTTACGATGATCCTTTTTGTGGGCTTGGCAAAACCTTTGGAGAGACGTCATAGTGTTCTGAAAGTGAAACAGATAATTGGTTTTCTCTACTGGAGAAGAACAAGTTAAGCCACATTTTAAACCAGGAAGATCATTTAAAAAGGATAATGTCTATGAATGAGCTCACAAACTATATCTAAAAAGTAAATAATTTTATACTCTATCATAATAATACAAAAATACATTTAGGAAAAGACGTACCTCAGAAATAAATATAAAAAAAATATATAGCAAATTTAAGAAATAAGCCAAAATACCACCATTAAACATTTACACATGGGCGTAACTACCATATTTGCAAGGGGTGCAGCTGCTACGGGGCCCAGAGCTGGGAGGGGCCCATCTTCCTTGCCAAAGTTGCATGTGTCATATACATTTGTCACCATTGGGTGATATATAGGGGCCCTCCCAAACTTTTGCTATGGGGCCTTCAAATACCTAGTTACGCCCATGAATGTACATGGAAATGTTACCTACGACTCAGTGGACACAGGGAATGTTTGTGCTGATTCAGGTTAATTTGTGAGTAACTGGTAGCATTGTTGAGGCATGACACATCTATGGTGTTAGTGACAAGTATATTTTAAAAATGGATTTATGGGGAGTGGGGTTTAAAAAATGTTTGAAACATTCAAAACCTGTGATTATCAATTTAGTTTTCTCAACAGTTCTGTACATGATGGATGGATATATACAGACAAGACTAAAGGGTATACACTTCTATTTGTGTAATAAATACTTTCATAACTTTTTATTAATGTTTAATAATTGTATATTTCCCATTGTGTATTCAAATAAATACATATTTTATTTCTGCAATTAAAAAAAAAACTGTTTAGGAGGTGCTACATTTTGTTATGAGTAAATGCAAGGTTTTGATTAGTCAAACTAAATTATCTTCTGTGTGACATTTTCATGACAGGATGCACCAAATAGTCCGCTAACAGATTCCAAAGCCTTATCTGGATGTTAAAATTAAGCAGATGGAGTTTAAATGGGAAAAAAAAAAAATATGCAACTCCTGTTATGCACTGAGCTCACAGGTAATTATGGAGAAATCCAGAAGATACTCAGGATACAGATTTTATATTAATAGTGCAGATAAATATTGTAATATTTCCAAAGCCTAACATTGTAAGGATTCTGAAAAAGTCAGGGACGAAAATAAATCCTGGTCTGGTACACTGAGATGCTCTGAAAATATTACAATCTCATCAAATAGTTGGGAAAAGAGCAATGACCCGCAGACGTCTACAGAAATGAGTGAACTGACATTTGTATACAATGTACAGGAGGATGGATCTCTTAAGAGTGGTGTATAAAGTTAGGCTGCAGGGGAAATAGGGGTCAAAGCACAATGGTGCCAGGGGTACGCGCTGGGTACTATGAGGAGCGGAAAAATGCTGTGTTCCCAGGACAGCGAGGGGAGTTAAAACCACAATTTTCAATTTGATCCCACCGACCCTGTGCAACAGTCCTGCCTTCACATAGAGATACTAGGTGCTCACTGCCTCACAAACATACCATTAGTGGAAGTTATAAATGTAAAAACATTTAAGATCATGAGGGTCATTATTGGTAGCAGTATACTCTCTCGCGCTCATTGCTTGTACAGTTATTTTAAGGGTTTTCTAATGGCTGCCTTCTACTTATGCCATGTATAGGGAACGTAACCTCTTCTCATAAATTCATACTATCCCTAGTATGGAAAGCTATTAGCATTGGAAAAATGAACACTCATGTAGGTGTAAGTTTATGCTTTGTGGCTATGCAGTGCATATGGTGTTTGCATAAGCTCTATTACAAAGAAGCCAGCCAATAGTAGAGTAATAATACATTAAACAGTAAGTGTGTTCTAAAAGTCAAACTAGGGAGCCTCATATTTTATATATGTATGTATGTAAAAAACATGTTAAATATATATACACTTCACTGAAGGTGGAATTATGCAACAAAAATGTCACACAGAGGTTTAAGAATTGTATAGAAAGATATTCTGTTTCTCACCCACCACCCCAGGCTCTCTTACACATCTAAGTTTATTATCACTCACTGTGGTTCACTTTGACAGAAGGAACGTGCTGACTTTCCTGAGGTGCAGCAGGAGAAAGTGAAGGAAATGTAAAAAAGCCTTTGTTAATATCAGCACAACAAACCCAAGCACACAACAACATTAATGACTACTAAGAGTAGAAATATCTGCCCATTTGAAGGTTATAAGCTTCACAAATTTTCACATCTGAATGTCCAAAAACGGAATTGTTACACCGCCAAACCAGCCAAGCTACCATATTGGTTCAGGTCGTTTTAGCTTTGTGCTATTTGTGCAATGGAAATTCATGCTAGATGGCCCCCATCTATTCTTCACCTTATAATCTCCCTCATTCTCTACTGGCTTCTCCACCTCCAGTGTTTTCTTATACCGACTTACCTCAAGCCATGTAAGAAGCTGCCAGACTTCAGTGAAAACATTTGTGCAAAAGTTTATGCACACAGTACTGACAGGCAGGAAAGGAGGAACCACTAGACGAGGCAAAGTTCACTTAGAAGATCGAGACATGTTAAAATGCCTCATCTCATTGCCAGCTAATAGCATTTTTAGTTTACATTTATGAATATACAACTTAATACTAAGCTCTTACTGGCTGCCCCTCCGGGTAGAAGGAGCCAGGTCGGCTCTGTGGGGGGGGGGGTTGGGGGTATGGGGGGACACAAGTCTGGCAAAATAGGCAGCATGGTGGGCATGATGGCGTGACCTGATACACAATGCTGCGATTTCCATGACTGTAAAGTGGGGGCGAGGCCATGATTACACAATTCAACATGAATTGCATCACCGGCCTCCTGGAGCGCCCATCATTGGCCAACCGGATCTCCCCCTGATTTTCGGGAGCCTCCCGGACATTCTGGGAGAGTAGGCGAGCGTGGCTTACATGAAATAAGTGGATACACATTTTAAAAGCAGTAATGCCAAATTCAAACATACGTATCTCTGCACATAATGCATAATTACAATTTACTGAATTTAAAACATAAAATAAAAAACTTTCCCACTATTGCGTAAAGAAATCTTCAGGCTCAGAAATATATTTAGGTCTTCTTGTATGCAAATAATATTTAAGTCTGAGGAATGAAGGCCAACCCAAAATTTTAGAACCCATTGTTTCTAATGTCACTATAACAATTCACGTTTTTACTAACTCATCTCGCTCTACAGTTTACCCTGCAGAGGTCTTGTTAACTTATTTTCACTTAAGAGATTCAGTAGAACATTCAATTTGACCAAACTTGTGAATATATCTGTAAATATCTACACACTTTTAAACATAAAAGGTTTACTTAAACAATTCCCAAATACTACTTAATATACATTCAAGAATGAAGAACAAACCTTAACAGGAAAAGCAAATTTGGAAGGTTCAGCGGTGCTTGGTGTGTGGATGGCTGTTAATGGTGGAGGCCATGAATGTGTCATTTCCTAAATAAACAAATATAGTCTAAGTGATGTATATAGCTTCTAAGCATTGTGAGGTCAAACAACACTTCATTCATCATAAAAACATCCACAAAGCAAAATGCCCTATATCAGAGAACAGATGGTATTATGCTGAAGACAATACATTGGTCATAAATTCATGCCCGTTACCTAGCAAACAATGATCTGTTCCCTATATTCTATATGCAAAAAAAATGAGGGGAATTAAATGTGTGCGCTTAATTCACCTTTGCTACCAATTCAGATAACTGCAATTAAAATGTTATGTAGGCAAAAATAATTATTTACAGATGGCATAGGGCACGTCTGGAAGTATGTCATTGTAAGGAATAAGCATGCTATTTTATGTAGCAAATGTATGGCAGGATTCTGCTAGTATAGAAAGTAGGTAGAGATTAATATGAAAATACAACAAAGACATTGCTTTGAATGTCCTCAATGCTTACAGTCATAAATACATATATCTGGCGAGAACATAAATTACACAAACACTGCATATTTTAAATATTTAAATGATTGTCAAATCTAGAAATTTAAAGTTTTATTATTTACCACTATAGTCACAAAATATGGAAATGTAACAGGAAGTCCTTTAAACTAACATAATAACAGCCTTCCTGCCTACTGAAAAAACTAGGATCCAGTCAGTCAGAATGAAACTGGATAATTAGAGTAATACAGCCAACACTCACGCCCCTTAACAAGTGTATATGTAAATTCATAGTTTCTACTATGTGCAGTAATATATGCAGATTTAAATGCTGACTATTCATGTGTGTTGGGATACGGTCATAATACCGACAGTCAGGAAGCCCGCACTTAGAATGCTGGTGCCGGAATCACGGTGGTAAGTACTAGGGTTAGTGTTGGGGGTTCGGTTGAGACACTAGGGCTAGTATTAGGGATAGGCACTAATGGGGGAGGGTTAGGTTTAGGCAGTGGGGAGGGAGGTTAGGATACTGACTGACAGGTGTCTATATCCTTACCCTGTCGGGATGCCGGCGTCGGGGATTCTGACCGCCGGCATTCATTCCGTGCCCTGGCATCCTGTTGGGTACAGAACGCCGTCGCTCGGGATCCCAACGGTCAGAACGCAGACGAAGGCATCCCAACAGGGTTAGGATACCGACACTTGTTGGTCAGTATCCTAACCCTCCCTTTCTGGTGCCTAAACCTAACCTCCCCCCTAGTGCCTAAACCTAACCTCCACCTGCCCACACCCTAAACATCCCCCCTTAGTGCCTAACCCTAACCCTCCCCATAACCCCATTACTTAGCGTTGTGTTTGCGGCAGTCGGGATGCCGGCGCCTGGATTCTGCCAGGTATCAGGATTCCAGCGCAAGCATTCTAAGTGCTGCAATCTTGATTGTTGGGTTTGTGACCGTATCCCCCAACCCATATGTGGTAACTGTATTTGAAGTTTAGGTCTGACATCACAGTATGTTAAGTTAACAAAAGGAGTTAATGCAGATTTTATTTTGCAGTTTAAACAGGTGAAAAGAAGGGAAACATCTTTATTTAAGGTAAAAATGTTGAGACTGAACCTTTGGTAAAAATAGCATGATTTGGTTAGGCTAAAATAATAATAATAATAATAATAAAAAAAAAATTAAAAAAAAAGGATGACATGTTAAAAGTCAACATTCTGAACATGTCAACATTTTAACCATGTTCATATCTACATATTGATCGTTGACCTAATGCTAACAAGCTTCTGGATGTCGACAAATTATACCACATCCCATGTATTTTTGGGGTGTTATATAAATGATAAACTAATTGATCTTGCAGATGGGAATTACAAGTATTTTTTTATCAATATAGAACAATTAGAAATCACATTACAAACATTTTTTTGCACCCCAAGATAATCTATAGGCTTTAATTTGGTGAAAAACACTTGCTATCATGTTTCTACTGTTAATATAAAAAGTTAAAGTCAGCCATTTGGTACTTTTAACCACTTGCCTGGCATGATCACATCATTTGCAACCACGCCAGGCTTTGCGTTACCCGACATGGTCGCACACAACGCAATTGGTGCACACTGGCAGTATGACCTCCTGGCCCCTCTGCATCCCTACACCCTCCCCCAGTGTCTGCCGACGAGATCTGAGAAAATGTATAATCATGATGGTTTGATCATCAATAGCCCAATATATCGCTGACCGATATGCAAAAAAACAAATGTTGTGTTCAAAAAAATAATATATATTTTATATATATTTTTTTAAATTGTGTTGAAAAAGTTATAAATAGATGCTTTTGACCTAATTCAATCATAAACTAACCTAACCATTTCTGAGAGTTTTTAAAAAAAATATTAGCCAGTTAATACTTTACTTATGGTCACTAATAGCCTTCTACACTGTTATCCAATCTTATTTGTCATTTTTTTATGGTTCAGGGTGATTTTCCCACTTTTTCATGTACTACTCCCAAATTACATGCTGTATAATTGCCGGAGGTTCCGCAAATAGGCTTTTACAGTTAAATTGCATGACGAATATAACCAGTGAAGTGCATAGTAATGTAACGAACAGCTTCCGTGGATGGAACTCGCAGTTATGATTATCATCCTCCTTTATTTATATGGCACCACAAGTGTTCCGCAGCGCCTTACGAAGTACATAAACAAATAAGTGAACAAGAAACCAGTGACTTACAGTACAATACAATGCAAGACAAGTACATGGTTTATACACAATGCTGCATTAGCAATTATAACACTCAAAATAAGCAGCAGGGAGTCAGCAATCAAATGTTAGGTGCCCTTGTGGGGAGTAAGGAGTAGAAGAAAGTACAAGTAAGGAGTAGCACAAGAGGGTAGAGGGCCCTGCTCATGTGAGATTACATTCTAAAGGGGAGGGGAAGATAAACCGGCATGACACAAATGGGGTAGACACGGAGGAAAGAACACGTAGTAGCAGGTTAGGATGAGAGCTGGAAGGCCTTGATGAAGTAGTATGTCTTGAGAGCCTGTTTGAAGATTTGTAGAGAGGTGGAGATTCTGATAGCAATAGATTTCCGGAGGCAGGGAGCAGCATGGGCAAAATCTTGGAGGCAGGAGTGGGAGGAAGCAATCAGTTGGCAGGACAGATGGCATGCATTTGTTGAGCGAAGTGGACGGGCAGGAGTGTGAAGGGAGATGAGGTCAGAGATGAAAATAGGAGAGGATTGGGCGAGGGCTTTGTAAGTTAATGTAACAACCATGAATTGGGTTCTGAAGCAGCAGGGAAGCCAGTGAAGGGCTTGAAGGAGAGGGAAGGCAGATGTAGAACGTTTGGAGAGGAAGATGAGTTGAGCAGCAGCATTGAGGACAGATTGGAGTGGAGATAGGTGGGAGTCAGGTAGGCCAGATAGGAGGAGGTGGCCCAATCTGGAGATGACCAGTGAGTGGATGAGGGTTTTAGTAGCATCCAGGGTGAGAAAGGGTCTGATCCTGGAAATATTTTTGCGATAGCAATGGTAGGACTGCGGGAAGTGCTGAATGTGAGGTTTGAAGGAGAAGAAGGAGTGCAGGATAACTCAAAGAAAGCGTATTTTGGGGCTAGAGGAGAGAGTTGTGCCATCAATTGATAATGAAATTGTGGGAAGTAAGGTTATGCCAGAGGGTGGGAAGATGATCAGCTCAGTCTAATGCTAGGTACACACTTAACGATGTGTACCTAGCCGATGTGTCGTGTAGCGGGTCCTGGTGGGGGTGCTGGCATTAGCACGTGTGTACACACTTGCCGATGCTGGGAGCAAAGGCGCGACAGCAGGGGCCATGCTGCATTCGGCAGCATGGCCCCCGCTGATATCACTTACGACACGTGTCAGCACGCATTATCAGCGACACAGCCGGTACACGCTGCCCAGGTCGGACAACATATCATCTAGTGTGTACCCGGCTTTAGACATTCTAAGTTTAAGAAAGATATGGTTGAGGAGAGAGGGGAAGAGGTCAGGGTAGGAAAAGTAGATCACGGTATCATCAGCATAGATGATATTGGAGGTCAAAAGAGTTGATGAGTTCACCTAAAGAGGACGTATATATGGAAAAAGAACAAAACCTTGTGGAACACCTACTGTTAGTGGAAGTGGGGGGGGGGAGAGGAGTCATGAGAGGAGACAGAGAAGGAATGGTCATATAGGCAACAGTAAGTTAATGAAATCAGATTGTTTTGTTGGTTGTATCGCCAACTGTTGTGACACTAGGTATTGTACACTGACCGTTGGTAAGGATTACATAAGAGCAGAAGTTTCCCGAACAACTAGTGACAATTTCTAAAACATGTTAATAGGTTAATATACCATAGTACAGATGTGTCCTCATACACCCTAGACTCAATATGCAACTCAACGCAAGACATCTGGTGCCAGTGACCCATCAGTTCCCACGTGACTGCCAGAGCCGAGCATCTTTTTGTCCAAAAATGCATCTTAGTCGCGATGCGATGCGACTAAGACGCACCATGAGACTGCACTGACTAATGTGATATGAACACTTGTATATCGGTATGTGACTAATATAAAGTGCTACGGTGCATCGGCTGCTGCTGCATTTTACCACACCAAGTTCCGTTGTGCTTCGTATACAGATTCAGTCGCACAGAGGCGCGAGACACCTAGCATATCTCACCTGTCAGGTGTCGCATATCAAATGCATCAGTGTAGTCTCGTGGTGTGTCTAAGTCGTGGTGCAACTAAGCCGCATTTTCAGGCGAAAAGGACATAAAAAAGATGCTCAGCACTAGCAGAGTCAATGTTTGGTGTGACTGCAGCAATAGAGTATGAGGAAATATTTGTACTTTGTGTCTATTAGTGTTCATCACACATAGGTAAAAGTTATTATTAATAGAACCCTCAAACTTTATGCTGAGGTACAATGAGGTACAATGAAAGACCATACATACATACATACAGTGTGAGAGAAAGAGAAAACTATATTTGTCACCTTCACCCTGTCTTTGACCATATTTTAAATTGTAGCTAAAGGGACTGATTCTGAGCTGGGCACAAAGCAAAAAAAAAGAGAAAGTAACCTTGGCAAAACCATGCTGCACTGCAGGTGGGGCAGATGGAAAATGTGCAGAGATATAAATGTGAGAGGAATTTAAAATGTAAATTGCAGTGTAAAAATAAAGCTGTCTGTCACTTCTTTGCTCCCAACTCAGAATCAGCCCCAAAAGGTAGTATATAAATCAATTTCACCTACACAGTTAAAAAGTTCTTTAAAGGTCTGGTGTCAAAATAGCTCATACTTGCCTACTCCCCCGATTTGGCCAGCAGCATCCCAAAAATAGTGCGGCACTCCCGGTCCCCCGGAAAAGTAGGCAAGCCTGCCGGCTGTGGGCCACCCCAAAAAAATTACAAACCCCGCAGCGGAGGGCGATGACGCGATTCCCGCTGAATGGCGTCATCATGACCCGTCCCCTGCTTCACAATGCTAGTAATCTCGACATTGTGTAGCTGGGGCGTGGCCAAAATGATGCACTCACGTGGCTACGCCCCTCTCCTCCAGGTAATATTCCCGGGCGCGCCCCGCCACGCTCCTCCGCTTGGCCGACCTCGCTGCCCCCTCCCGGAGTGGGCTGCCAGAATGTCGGCAAGCATGAAATAGCTACAGCATTTGGATGAATACCAAGTAAGAAAATTTGCACAAACCTTCAAAATTTCTTCAACACAATGGGCTTCATTGGTGAAGGTCTGAAAAAGAACATAAATAAAGTTACATTTTTTTTTCGAACAGCAAATATTTAAGGCAAGAAAAATCAAAATGCCACCAAAATTAAAACCTTTATTTGAATCATGCAACTGGAAATGTCTGTAGAGTTGCAGGTAGCAATGCATTGTTGGCTGTAAGATGTGTGTAGATAAGGTAGAAGTAGCTAGGAACTGCAGTGTAAACAAATTTTGCAGCATTGCACTACTCAATGATATCTAATACCCCTTTTCCACTAATATCCCGGGTCTGTCCCGGGATATGGAACACTGTTCCAAGTCGGGTGAGGCCCACACTGCACACGGGTGCAGTGCCGGGGTCTTAGAGATGATGTTATCACCAAGCGTCGGAAACTCCAGCTCTCCCCAGAATGCAAAAACAGAGCGGGCCAGTGACCAGGGGAGGGTGTTCTTTCGGGAGGCTGTGTGATGTCACCGCTGTCACCGGGGAGATGGGCAGGGAGAGATTACAGCCTCCCCATATGAAGCGGGGATGGGGTAAAAACCGGAATGGTCTGGACCATACAGGGAGGCTGTAATATCTCCCTCCCCGGTGACAGCTTGCGAATAGCATCACCATGTTGAAAACGGGTCCTGGTTTGGAAGACCTGGGTTTCCAGTTCCCACTGAGCCTGACCAAGGTTTTACCCACGTAAAACGCTGCTCGAGACCCGGGAAGAAATGCCGGGTCAAAAATCGACCTGGGATTTTTTTCCTAGGAGCCTTTTCCACTGAGCCGCTATTTGGGTTGACACAGCAATAACCCGGGAATTTTGGCCGGCGGAAAGGGGTATTAGGGTCAACACCTATGTATTTTAAGAGAATTAACATATTCCTGAACAGCTCAAATAAAACATACATACAATGTAAAACTCTATTAGGTACAAAACAGTAAAAGACACGGGAGTAAAAGAGATTTAGCCAACTATGCAAATAGAATTATACCACAATTAATAAATCCGATTTGATCTTTGAATGTATTCAAATGTACACTAAAGCATAAAAAACTCTTATTATGTAGCATACAATAAAGGATGAATCTTTATTATAGAGCAAGACCAGGATTGGAACATTCTTGGGAAGCAGCGTTCCCTCTGTACAATTCCACGAAATAGTGTCACCAAACAATAGTGCACTAATGTACAAAGTAAACATATATAAGTCCATCCATAAATAAAACAGCACTGAGAAAGCCCTCTCTAAGTACCAGAAACATTTCTCTCCCCAAGACACAGCTACAGTACTTGTGGGATTTTCAACCTTTCGGAGTCAGTTCGACATTAATCGATGGTGTACGTAGTTTGCATTTCTAATGGGACAGTTGGAGCGACCTGCTGCCCAGCCATCTACTCCATGCTGTCAACAAAACAACCAACTGAGGATTCAAAGCTTTGCATCTGTGCAAAAATTACAAGTCTTATTACAGTTCAAAGTTTGACTTCGTTTTCCTTTAATGTGTGTGCATATGTCCACAGGGCAGTGAACCGTAATTGAAACAAAATAAACTGATGTAGAAGCAATGCTACGGAACTGACCAAAGTGCAAGCAACCAGCAAATTGATGTTGTCATTCATGCTTATCAGAAAGGGCAGAAAAAATGAGACACGATTGTACAGTTAATAGATTTCATTTCGTAGAGATAAGTTATAGGTCAATAGGAAAAGAAGTTTGAAGTTTTAATGGCTGTTTGGGCTCCATTATGACAAATGCCAGCCAAAATAAACTCTGTTTAAGTAAAGCCAAAAGACCATGTGCTCTACATAGGGTAAGAAACAATACCCTTTTCTGATTCTGCACGGTGATCTGAAACCGTGCCTACTTCTATCTAATCAGTGAAATAAATCCACCTCAGTTTCACAGGAACTCTATGCTTAAATGATCACTTCCAGCAGATAAAGTGACCCACACTTGGATGATAATGGGGAAACATTCTGCTTCCTATTAACACTTATTTTAACATCATTAACAGACCTGCATTCATTTACAGAACTATAATGGATGTACTATCATCAGTAAAGAGACCTGCCCAACATTTACATATGTAGTAATCTAGGCAATTTGTATATGTAGTAATATAGGCCAATGGCCCAGTGGGGAGGTAGTTGAAAGGCTGTCGGTGCTCATAATGCCGGCGCCGGAATCCCGACACCAGTCAGAATCCCAGCCCTGGCATCCTGACGGTAAGTAGTGGGGTTAGGCACTAGGGGGTGGTGGTTAGGTTTAGGGTGCGAGGAGCAAGGTTTAGGGTTAGGATACTTACCGACAGGTGTCAGTATCCTAACCCTCTCGGGATGCCGGCATCGAGATTCTGACCAGCGGGATCCAGAGCGTCGGCATCCCGTACCCAACCCATCCAGTGTACTTTGCATTCAGACTAACCAATACATTTGTAGGTTTGAATTCCTACACCATATTACTGACACTATCATTTCATTTTCTAAATTTAGATTAGAGTCAAAAAGTGTGGTTGGAGTCTGCATGAAAATGTTACAATATGCATTGTGTGTTCATGTGGCTTTAATCAGCATTTACCTGCACACTGCATCAATGTAACGGATAGATTTCATTACATAAGCAAAGGTAAGTTATACACAGATCTTATATTTTCTCACAATTAAATATAAAAATTATTAGATCTTTAGATCAAATATTTAAGTGTATGACCACTACTAAACAAATTTTGCAAAATAAAAAAAAAAAGTAATTGTATGGATTTTTCTTTCAAATTAAAAAACAAATACAAATGACTTACTTTTCAACTGTTACAGATCATGAATGTCAAAGAAAAAAAAAAGTGAATGCAAAGCTTTTATTGGATTATACTGTATGAATGCAGAGATCCCTATGTATGAGTGGAAGATGGATCAAAGCAGTCACAGATAAAAGTACAAAACAGTAGTCCGTTTTATTTCAGCATCCTTCTGCTACAATTGACATGTGCACATATTTTTGCAAGTCTATGTTTTCAACATGAAAGCCCAATGGATTTTGTGAACATCTGCAGATAATTGCATGTAATTACTGATGTTTTATTCCATTCTCTGCTCTTGCTGTCTTCATCTGCTCACATCTGTTTAAATGACTGCAAAATATAGTTGAAGAATAGTTCATTACAGGTAGAAGACGTTCAGAGGACATAGTGGGTACCCTTATCTAAGCCATGTTTCCCATTCCCTCTACTGCTATGTCTTCTCAGCCCTTACAGTCACTGGCGCAATGAAAATATAAAATCTCATCCTTCCTGTATACTGAAATGGGCAGTAAAATGGAAGTATAGTTTACCGTGCACATGCATTTTTGGACCACTGAATGAACATAAAAACAACTCACATTAAACAGATTGTTATCACTATATGATGGTACTCTTGTTAAGTACATGCTTCAATAATACCCCTTTTACACCGACTGAAATATCCCGGGTTGATGCATGTGAACGCGCATAACCCCAGGATTTTAGTCGGTGTAAACTGATCAACCTGGGTCCAGTGACCTGGGGATCCAACCCTGCTTGATTGCAGGGTTGAGCACGGGTTGTTCCCGTGTCACCCTGCAATGTAAATGGCGCGGCCTGGCTCACGATGACCCGGGTCGCGCCGCATGCCACCTGATTGGCCGGCTTTATCTCCAAGCAGCCACTGCAAGCAGCACCTGCCCGAGCGGCATGAAGCAACGCACCCCATCTGCTCTCCCTGCCTCTGGACCGCTGCAGGATAAGGTAAGTAGGTCGTGGAGGGGGAGGTAGGGGAAAAAGCGCTGGTCACCTTCGCCGGACAGACGGGTCAGTGCTGACCTGGGTCAGGTGTGAATGGTGCCGACTCGGGCGTCGCAGTGTAAAAGGGGGTTGTCCCGGGTCTGATCCGGGTTGGAAACGTGTTCCAAATCCCGGGTCAGACCTGGGGAGTTTGGTGTAAAAGGGGTATAACATGTGGGCAAAACAAAAATCCCCGTCCAAGAGTTCCGAGTCTCCATTGATTAGAATGTACGCTACAGTCAGCGTACTGGCCATGACAAATGCTATCCCTCTGCTCCAGACCACATGAAGACTCCACTACATCAGTAGGAAGTGGTGGTGTGGAGTATAGGCCTGACGGGACAAAGGGCCTGAGACAGGGATGTAGGCCAATACCACAGCAGCTGTGAATTTGTATGTACCGGCTGTGCAGAAAAATGCAAATGTCACAGCAGCCAGTGCTTGTATTAAGACGCCCACCGGCGGCTTCGCAAATCCAAGCAACTGTGTACAAAGACCTATCAGTCGCAGATCAGTCGGCAATCAGCCTTCTGAGTAACCCTATGGTCGCGCAGAATGGCAGCAGGAACTGAGACACAGGAACTATTACTACTGAGTACGGAATCATAGTTGCAGGCCCTGAAAATGGTCGCGATACGCCAAGTCTCTACACCCCTCTCCCCATTGCCATTTACAAAAGGTACCTGCCTGTCAAACACTTTGTGAATGAATCTTAATTGTGAGAAACAATGGTAATGAAACATTGAATGTGCAGTGCGATGCACGCATAGATCACCGATATCGCTCAACTGCATAAACATCACGTGTCCATCTCTGAATCAGGCCCAAAGTCTTGCATAGTATGATATTAGTATATGTAATATCTATATTAAACAAGAGACGACCTGCCTAACTGATGGAAATGCAACACTGGAAATGGTGCACCATCCACTATACTATCAACACAAATATACACAGTCGAGTCACATTATTACGATCGACTCCTACATTTTACATCGGCAGCGCGTAGCCCATGAAGTAAGTCACATGCCATGCGCTGGCTTGGTGGGTATATAAGTTGTGCGATAGGCCGTCTGCACACATATCACTCGTGGCCGTCATGGGTAAAAGGGTCGATTTATCAGAGTTGAAAAAAGGGATGATTGGCTTTTGGGCCAAGGGTGGCAGTATTTCTGAAACAGCGCAGTTTGTGAACTGTTCGCATGCTGCAGTGGTGAAGGTTTATCGTGACTGGACAAATGGCACCATTGTAATGACCAAAGCGGAAACTGTGGAGCACCACGTGCCATTAATGCGAGATGAACGTCGGCCACAAAGGTGCGTGAGGGCCGACCGACAGACACACTACAGTGTAGCAGCTCACCTCAAAATGAACCTGGGGGCCACCAGACGTGTGTCTAAAAGGACAGCTTAGCGAACCCTGCTGCGTATGGGGATCCGAAGCAAACGGATGGTCACTGTACCTATGCTAAAGAAGGTGCATCGGCGGAAAAGGATTCAATTTTCACGCCTGTATCGGAATTGGAACTCCGCTGATTGGTGAAGGGTTGCCTTCTCCGATGAGTCATGTTTTCTGCTTCATTGAACGGATGGACGTTGGTGTGTCAGATGAGAAACATCAGAGAACAAACACCCTCAACACAAGCTGGTGGTGACAGCGTTATGGTCTGGGGGAATGTTTTCATGCCAATCTCTGGACCCACTCATCAATGTGGAAGGCACCCTCAATTGATTTGGTTTATTCAATCCATCCTTGCAGAGCACGTATATCCATACATGCGGATTGTCTTCCCTGAGGCAGATGGGATCTCCCAGCAAGACAATGAGACATGTCACATGGCTAGAAATGTCCGACAGTGGTTGGACGAGCACAACCAAGATTTTCAAGTACTTCCCTTGCCCCCTAATTCCCCAGACTTGTGTTCGCTCTATGGATACTCCACCACACACCCTCCAGCAGCTGTGGGATGCACTGCAGTCAGCATGGCTCCAGAGAACTGTGCCAACCTCCCAGCATCTTATTGAGTCACTCCCAGCCTGTCTAGCTGCTGTCCGTGCTGCACACGACAGTTACTCTGGCCATTAGCTGGTGGTCATAATAATGTGACTCGACTGTGTAAAAGCCATCATAGAAATCAAGACGTTGTGCTTTTTCTCTGGTTTTCGTGCAAAACAAAAAAGTTTTACAGTATATGAACCCTGCAAAAAGAAAAGCTGTGCTTTACCATGCATATGCTATGTTCACATAGCCACCTTTGCTTGCTGAACAATATGTCTTTCAAACTTAGGGGTGGCCACAAATACTGCAATATTGCAGCAGATATTGGGTATCGCAATATTATAGTGTTAGAGACCAAAAAACGGTGTTGCTAGAATATGATGCTATATAACTGATCTGAAGACTACCAATAACTGCCCAAGGGCCTGAATCAGACCTGACACTAAAACAAACTTTTTCCACTGAGCAATTGCTAAAATATGCCAATGTATCAGTCAGCGGAATTTGTATTGAGACGCCCACCTGAGACCTCACAGCTGCCCACAACAACATACAAAAACGCAGCATTGGACGCAGATCCTGAAAACATTGATTCCTTAAGTGAGTCCATGGCCACAGTAGCAGATGCTGGAGCTTTGTTCTCAGTGTGTGCGATCGCAGACGCTGGGTAGTACGCGTACAGGAAACGGCCTGACGCATCCGTGTTTTGCTCAGAACTCCCTGTAACCACCCACAAAAAACAGTCTCTTCCTGTCAATAAACTGCAAGTGAATCCTCACAGTGAGCTTGATCGCAGTTCATTCGCAGCGTGTGCGCAATGCGTCTGTGAAGCATGTGCAGACCACCGATAATCGATCAACTGCGCTCAACTCTGAATCAGGCCCAAAGTGCGTATTCATAATGTGCCAGACGACACAATGTGGAAGCTGTGGAGCCCCTCAAGAGACGATGCACAATCCCTTTGACTCCAGGATCAAAAGTGAAGATCAGCCCATGCGTGATCGATTTTCCAAAGTAGACAAACCTACACAATGTCGTCACATAATTTATTTTGAGAGGGTCTTATGAGGGCAACATGTACAGTTGCTGAAGACCAAATACAATTAGATATGTATGCTACCATGTCTTAGGAGAATGTCCCATCACTGTTAAATGCTTAACAAGGAAACGTTCTTGCATCAATCTTTACAAAATGATCTGTGAAGGAAATAGTTTAATGGCTGTAAGTGACTACATCTGATAACAAAATATACAGGTATTGGGCTCAATACAATTCGGCACAACCGCAAGTAAGTTTGGTTATATGCCACACTTACAGTTGCTCCGGACTCACTGATTTTGTTCTCGGCTCAATAGGGCCACGTACAATATCAGTGAGTCAGAGGAGACATCGGGCCGCAAGGGGGGCGAGTTCGGCAGCCGTTGCAAAAGCAAGTCATCCCTAATTGAAATGACCCCTTCATGTTTTGAAATAGCTGGGCATTTAAAATGCGGAATACGGTAACAAAAGGTGAGAAACTGGTTTGTTTTGTTCCAAGCTCTGTTGATTCTCCTTCAGGGCAAAGTGCAAAATTATCTTTTTTGGGTTGATTCCACAACACACAAGGTTATGTTTACATTTCCATCAAGAAAAAAAAAAAAAAGAACTTTACTGGGGTGTAGTATTTTTTCTTGCATGTTGGTTTCTCTAATATGTATGGAAAAGAGTGAAGTAAAATTATTAAATATAAAGGTGGGGGAAAATTACAGTAAGGTGTAAATTTACTAAAGTGAGTTTTTAGAAGTGGAGATGTTGCCCATAGCAACCAATAAGATTCTAGCTATTATCTTCGTGAAGGTGCTAGTTAAATGTTAAGTATAATTTGATTGGTTGAGCTGAGCAACATCTCCACTTCTAGAAACTCTCACTTTAGTATATATACCCCAAAATATATATACAAGGTGGGTGGAGGATTGAAACATGGTCAGTATCACATACACATATGCTTTTGCACAGGTGCATTACATTACTTTAAAAAAAGTTACACATTTGCTGCCCATCTGAAATTAGTGGATTACCTGTTGCTTATTGTTTTGTCCAGAAAAATAACCAACTCTTTACATTACTGTAATTACTTTCACAAAGAAAAGGTTAGAAATGAAGAGTTAAGTGCAAAAGTAGAAGTATGAGATAAAGCCTCAGGCTAGACCCTATACTTAGTTGCCGGATGTGAAAGGCACTTATTAGAGAAACTACTGCAAGGCAGTGACAATGGAGAACTACAGAAGTGAGAGCCTGTGATGGAAGATACCGGATTAACAACAGGGCATGCAGGGCAGTCACCCCTGGGCCCCCACACACTGGTGGTGGTGGAGGAGGAGCCCACACATAGCTACATTACTAGTGTGGGGTGCACTAGGGTTTCTGTGTGGTATAATTTGAACTGGACCCACTACAGTGTTTTAAACACATATGTGATTCTGGGAGCATTTACACATTATACTTTTTAATAGGGATGTAGTCGGCATCCCTTCACACACACACAAAGCCGGTGGTCAAAATCCCAGTGCCAGAATCCCGACAGCAGTCAGAATCCTGGCTCCAGAATAAGGACGGCTGCGATCCCAACGGTAAGTATTAAGGTTAGGCACTACTTGGAGGGGAGAGTTGGCTAGGGTTAAACTGCAGGAGGGTAGGGTTAGGATTAGGCTGCGGGAAAGGTGGGTTAGGGAAGGGTTAGCATGTGCCGGATTTCCACCATCGGGATTATGACCGCTGGCATGATCAACGCCGGGAACGCGTACCCAACCCTTTTTAATAACATCAGCAGCATATCATATTGACAATGTTATTGGAAGGGCCCCCCACAAGTTAGTTGCCCTGGGGCCCCCACAAACCTTGGTGTTACAAATGGTGCTATTTTAAGAAAGCCAAAAAGAACGTAGATCTGCCAAATGTCAAGCAATTTAAAAAACCACACTATTACTCCCCCAAAAGACGACAAACCCTATATGGAAAATATTTTTAGGTTCAATGCTTATAATTGTTTAAAATTTATTGAGATCTTTAAAAACAAGGTGTTAACATTTTTGGCATAACCGAGAGATAAAGAACAGGATTATCGAAATTTCAAATTTTTAAAGAGAACAAAAAAAGAAACTCTGTCTTAAAGTGTTCCTGTCACCAAGGGGCCTACTATGGATTCAAATGCATTTACTTATTAAAAAAAATCAAGCTTTATTACGTGGTGTACTTTAAAAATATATGAGGCATATACCATCACCCATAATACCGAGATATGATATATTGGAGCAGAATTTGTACTGGCACCCCCAGATATGCAGCCTATACGTTTTCATGGTGGTACCCTGCCACCAAATACACAATAAAACATTTTTTTTTTTTTTTTTTAAATCAAAGAAAGAAAACGTTCTTTGACGGTTTCTTTTTTTTTATCACCCATACTACCCACTCACCTATAGTATTACTCACCCATACTTTGAAGAAAGAGGCTTAATTGTATGCTTATTAGCTTACCTGGGCTACTTTACCACCCATACTTTGAACAGAGAGACTTAATTGTATGCTTATTAGCTTACCTGGGGACTACTACTCCTCCTTTGTCTGTGCTTCAGAACCAGTAAGAAGTGCTTAGAGGATTGATAACAGAGATATAAAGGTTGGGGCTGAGACACAGCGCTTACTATTGCAGTTATGGTATTATAGCACTTTCAGCCCAGAGACTCAAATTCTCCTAGGTAAATTAGTAAGGGCTCGAGCCTAGTGAATCATGTGTCAGATTCATGGAGTCCAATTACAGAAAGGCTGTTTTTAGGCTGAAGGTTCAACATCCATTTTGTGGGCTGACAAGATGATATTTTGTTGCCATCCAGCCTGCAAATTTAGTTTGAAGTGTTAATATCTCTTGTATGAATATTTTAAGTAGATCGCAAAGGGCTAGACCTGACTGAAATAAATAACGACCTTTGATTGTTTGCAAAACATCAGGCAGAAGATACGGCAGTAATGTGGTAGAAAGTCTTGTGGAGAGACAAGATCAAAGTGGAACTTTTTGGACTAATGCTTGGAGGTATGAATCAAATCAAACTACACAACAGAAGAGGTATGGTCATCCCCACTGCGAACTAGAACAGTTATAGAGTCATGAGATGTGTATGCTTTACAGTCACAAGTGCTCTTGTGAGTATTGATGGGGAGGTAAATGATGCATATTACAGACAAATTTTTAACAACCTGCTACAGTCTGTCAAAATGCTCAAACTGGGAAGGAAGTTTATCTTTCACCAGGAAAATAATCCAATGCACATTGCAAAGGCATGACTGGAACAGCTTTAAATGAAGGAAAGATGTCGTTGGACAGCCCAGTCAAAAAGCCAACATTAGTCTGGGTGTAAATCAGTGACAAGACCACAAACTTGCGAGTCCCCACTGTTTCTCATTTACCCTGACCTAGATTGAACAACTGATGAATGTACTTCTCCCCAGGCTGTTTGTTGGGCGCAACACCCGACAAAAAACAGCTACCGCCCGGCACTCCCCCCTGCCCCAATGCAACGACCCCTGCTCGGCACTCTTCCCCACCCCAATGCTGCGTCCCCTACCCGGCACTCCCCCCCCGCCTCAAAGTGTCGGGTCCCCCCTGTCGCTCAGTCACACTCAATCTGTCCTTGTTGCCACGGACCCCGGATGTGACGCCGACGTCACGTTCTTCACATCGGAAGCTCCGTGTCCGCCGGCAATAAGGTCACGTTAGTGAGGGTTCCGGGATGCGGCGCATTGGGGCAGGGGGGAATGCCGAGAAGGGGACGCGGCATTGGGAAGGGGGGCGGTGCCGTGACATTGGGGCGGGGGAGAGCGGCGGGCAGGGGATGCGGCATTGGGGAGGGGGAAAAGTTGTCCATCACAGTGCAGGGGCAGCGTCAGGCTGGAGGGCAAATATCCCTCCACCGGAATAAAAGCACGGGTGCACTGTTCAGACGGGAACAGTCGCCTGAACTGATTAAAGAGAGTAGACCTGCGTCTACTCTCTCTATGTTGAAGCTGAAAAAAAAAATCTGTGGGGACAGTATATGGGAGTCTGAAAGTTGGGACAGTATTTGGGATTCTGAATGTGGGGACAGTATCTGTGGAGCTGCTGAATAAAAAATATATTCTGTGTAGCCTGCAAGTGGGGACAGTATCTGTGGAGTTGCTGTATGAGATTTAATATATAAATTGCTATTTCAAGTTTAAATCATTATAAGGTAAGGATTTAAAACCTTTTATTATTGCGAAGACCCCCACCAGGCTACTTCTTTATGCCAACCAGCTGGAAAAAAATTCTGGGGGAGAACACTATTTTTATAGGTTTTTTTTGTTTGTTTTAATGAAGAATTTTCAATGTAAATAAGGAGAGAAAAAAGGGGAGGAGGGGGAGTAAAGAGGAAAAATATGGAAATCCCAACATCCATTATATTTGCATAGAAAGTAGCTCCACAACATCAAATGGCAAAAGTATATTTCAACAAAGTGTAAACTAGAACAATGAAGCAACATCATCACATAAAAGTAATAAGTTCCTAGCAAAGTCTAATCCATGACCGGGCCCAGGGGGAGAGCTACTCAATTGCCTTCAGGCCAAAAACATAAGTGGAGAGGTTCTGTAATAAACCAACCAAATTGACCATATATGTGATACTGATTAACTTTGTTTTCTATAATGCTGAAAGTCTGTTCCATTTCATATCACAGGTAAACGCAGGGGGGGTTTCCGTCTGCCTGGAAACCCCCTCCCCAGCCCACATCATGACCACAATAGAAATAGTAAAATAATGGAATTTTACTAGTGCTGCATGTTCTTCTCAGTATCATACATGAAATAAATAGCACCACCTGTGGATCTTTTAACATGTATCAGCCAGTAATAAATAACCTGTGCACCAATTAGGGGATTTGGAAAACATGCACTGTTAGGGATGCACTGCTATAGAGCCCAATATTTACATATACAGTCAGGTGCATAAATATTGGGACATTGTCAGAATTTTCATATTTTCGCCTCTATTCACCACCACAATGGCTTTGAAATGAAACAAACAAGATGTGCTTTAACTGCAGACTTTCAGATTTAATTTGAGGGTAATTACATCCAAATCAGGTGAACGGTGGAGGAATTACAACGGTTTCTATATATGCCTCCCACTTTTTCAGGGGCCAAAAGTAATGGGACTATCAACTCAAAAGCTATTTCATGGACAGGTGTGGACTATTCCCTCGTTATTTCATTATCAATTAAGCAGGTAAAAGGTCTGGAGTTGATTCTAGGTGTGACATTTGCATTTGGAATCAGTTGCTGTCCACTCTCAATATGAGATCAAAAGAGCTGTCACTATCAGTGAAGCAAGCCATCATTAGGCTGAAAAATCAAAACAAACCCATCAGAGAGATAGCAAAAACATTAGGTGTGGCCAAATCAACTGTTTGGAACATTCTTAAAAAGAAAGAACGCACCGGAGAGCTCAGCAACACCAAAAGATCCGGAAGACCACGGAAAACAACTGTGGTGGATGACAGAATTATTATTTCCCTGGTGAAGAAAAACCCCTTCACAACAGTTGGCCAAATCAAGAACACTCTCCAGGAGGTAGGTGTATGTGTGTCAAAGTCATCAATCAACAGAAGCCTTCACAAGAGTGAATATAGAGGGTTCACCACAAGATATAAACCATTGGTGAGCCACAAAAACAGGAAGACCAGATTAGAGTTTGCCAAACAACATCTAAAAAAGCCATTACAGTTCTGGAACAACATCCTATGGACAGATGAGACAAGATCAACTTGTACCAGAGTGATGGGAAGAGAAGAGTATGGAGAAGAAAAAGAACTGCTCATGATCCAAAACATACCACCTCATCAGTGAAGCATGGTGGTGGTAGTGTCATGGCTTGGGCATGCATGTCTGCCAATGGAACTGGTTCCCTTGTATTTATTGATGATGTGACTGCTGACAAAAGCAGCAGAATTAATTCTGAAGTGTTTCGGGCAATATTATATGCTCATATTCAGTCAAATGCTTCAGAACTCATTGGACGGCGCTTCACAGTGCAGATGGACAATGACCCGAAGCATACTGCAAAAGCAACCAAAGAGTTTTTTAAGGCTAAAAAGTGGAATGTTATGCAATGGCCAAGTCAAGCCCCTGACCTGAATCCGATTGAGCATGCATTTCACTTGATGAAGACAAAACTGAAGGGAAAATGCCCCAAGAACAAGCAGGAACTGAAGACATTTGCAGTAGAGGCCTGGCAGAGCATCACCAGGGATGAAATCCAGCGTCTGGTGATGTCTATGCGTTCCAGACTTCAGGCTGTAATTGCCTGCAAAGGATTTGCAACAAAGTATTACAAAGTGAAAGTTAGATTTAGGATTGTTTAGTTTGTCCCATTACTTTTGGCCCCTTAAAAAGTGGGAGGCACATATAGAAACCGTTGTAATTCCTACACCGTTCACCTGATTTGGATGTAATTACCCTCAAATTAAATCTGAAAGTCTGCAGTTAAAGCACATCTTGTTTGTTTCATTTCAAAGCCATTGTGGTGGTGAATAAAGGCCAAAATATGAAAATTCTGTCAATGTCCCAATATTTATGCACCTGACTGTATGTCCAGGGCAGTGCTAGTTTATTCTGCTGTTCCCCAGACTCACGGACTTGCTCCCATGCCCTGGAATGGTGCTCACATCTAAAATAAAAACATTTAGCTCAGGCAGGATGGCCCTACTGCAGCATTTAATGGCTTAGTGTGATCACTGGTCCTGTATATGCTGGAATTATGACACACAATACACTTTGTATGATGCATATTAGAGCTGGATAAGTGTTAATTATGCACTCTTCATGGACTGGCCACACTCACTCTAAAATCAAGCATTTGGAAACCCCTCTAGAAATCCTGCGTTTGCCACTCCATATACATACCAAATAGATTAAGCATGTCTGATATTATTAAGGTCTTGTCTCACAGGGATGAATCCCACCTGGTTTGGGCGGACCAATGAGGAAATTACACCGGCTAAACTATTTGCCAAGATTATTGCTAATAACTTTCAAGCTGAGTTTAATAGGGAGATGGCATAACTGCCACTGTCATAAGACTCTTTCTCTGGCTTGGGGGTCACAACCATTTCCACCCAGGTGGTGGCACTGTTAAAATTGGCACCTTTAGGAAGAATAATTTTTTATTGTTGCAAGTACTCTGAAGATGAATGTTTGACTCAAACAAAAACTGTAAACTAGTGTGATAAATACACACACACGTGATAAATTGCTTACCCTCATATTCTGTTATTATATTATTCCCCTTATTAGTCAATGTGAATGGCCATGCCAGTTGGTGCACATATTAGTAGATTAGTATGCATTTAAGTAGTAAAATCCAGGTTTATAGGAAATTCCTAAAATTAGTCTCTTCTCATCCAATGGGTGTTTTAGCAGTGATATGCACCAGCCTGTACAGTTATTCCTTATAATCCTTGGTGCAGTCTTAGCAATTGCGACTGAATATAAATACAATAGGTTGGAGTCTATGGTGTCTGAGGGCCAGAATTAGAATGCTGAGCTGGTGCTGAATGTTAGTATAACTAATTAAAGAGATTAAGAGATCTATAAGTGTGTACTGTATAGAACATTGGCAAATAAACCTTTACTCAAAAGGAACCATCTCAGATTCCATTTGGAGTATTGACATCAGTACATACTTTTTATGGTAAAGATCCAATGCTCGGTGTGGTGTAAACACTGCACATGCCAAAAAGTTAATGCAAATATAAATGTAAATTTTTTATGCAAAATGAACACTGCTTTTGCCACAATAAACACTGCCACAATTGTGAAAAAATTATGCTTTGTACATTAAGAGACAGCATCATTTTATGGGGATCTCATCAGCAGGAACTGGGAACCTTGGAACAGATGACTAGATAAAACACTAGCACCAATTAGGCACATAACATTCAGGTTAATGTGTATATAACCCGAGTAAGAAGTCACAATAAGCAAACACACTAATACCCCCCATAAGACCACAAAGGACAATGTGTTTAGGGTGAATTTTTATTAAAATGAAGAAACACAAAGTTTAAACATATTTGTGATTACCAAGAGCTATAGAAAAGGCTTATTTTCCAAGTTAGCATTGGTAAAATAGAACATGCTCTGGAAAGAAAAATAAACACCATTTTGCCAAGAGGGACATGGATATTTATATGTTGAAAGTAACACTTGACTTAAGAAAGTAGTGGGATTTTGTACATATGGTTTGTTAAAAAAAAAGCCACAATAATATGGCATACAACATATTCTCAGCTCCGTCACTTGCTCAATAAAGAAGTTTAATTGTAGCACACTCATTATGCTTAATAGCTTAGCTGGGCAGAGCTACTTCTCTGCTGGCATCCCTCCTTTGTCTAGGACTCCAATCAGTGATAAGTGCTGGGAGGCCTGACAGGGGAAGGAGGCGGGTAGGGCTGAGACACAGCGCTTCCTATGCAAATTATGAGATTATAGCACTTTCAGGTTAGAGACTAAAGTTCCCCTAGGTGATTTAGTGAGGGTTCCCAGCCTAGTAAATCATATGATCACTTTAACTGTCATATTCATGGAGTCCAATTACAGAAGGGCTGTTTTTAAATTGAAGTATTACACATTCTCTCTGTGGGCTGGGATACACTACTGCTAATCCACCTACTATACATTATGTTATTATGTATGGGGAGCATAATATTCTAAGTATACACTGAGTACAGTAAACCCCTAATATATGGGCATTTTAGAAACACAATAGTATATGCACCTTACTTATGAGGCTATATGTTTAACAAACAATATGAAAAGCCCCAATGGTGGGTTAAAAATAGTATGATTAATATTATTTTAATATTTAGATTTTGTTAGCTTTTAAATGCTTTGCATGCGCCAAAATAAATGAAGGTGTTAGAAATATCTTAGCTGCTCAAGATGCTAAAGTGTTCCTTCTTAAATCCTACAACTGGCCTAGATCCCCCACAGACCATGGAAGGGTATGCACTGCCTATATTTACAAAAAAGACAAACCAGATTTTGAATAGAACATTAGGAAATAAAAAAGCTCTTCCTTCTGCACAACTACCTTTTGTTATACGAATAGCGTAGATTTTTAGATGTCGATTGAAGTGTTTCAACCTGTCATTAGGAATTCTTTGAAGATAGGGCACAAACCTACAGTCTAATGAGGGCTGTCAAATGCAGAAAACACACTGATTAGAATATACTGCTGTGATATAGTTACATGATAGTCTTCCTTCAAATAGCGATCGTATTATCAATTCCCAGAAGAGTATAACTCTTGGGAAAGAGTGGTATTCTTCCCATGGAAACAAGCTTGTGTTTGCCTCCATGAAAATGCATGTTAAGTGGGGGGTGCAGTCTAGTCACATGCTGTTCAAAGATTGACATGGTAGCATCAATAACGCCACTAGACTACATTTCTGAAGCCTAGAACATAGACAAAACACTGCCCCTTTTAGTGAAACACTGGCTTTACTGCTCGTCACATCACTATTTAACTTTCTTACAAACCCAGTTTTCCACCTACATTTCTAATGGTAATCATTGTTTCACCTACAGCTTTGAGTTGCATTTTTATTCAAATTGTTTTATTTTTTTAAAAACTTTTTTACATTTATGATGGAATATTTGACTCACTTGTGCAGTGAGATATAGGAAAATCAAGTCTACACACATAGATATAGATTCAAAATGCTGAGTATTTTATCTAGCAATTTCTCTCACTGAGGATGCACATGTCCGAATAGCAAA
This sequence comes from Taudactylus pleione, assembly GCA_031769625.1. Classification (NCBI taxonomy): domain Eukaryota; kingdom Metazoa; phylum Chordata; class Amphibia; order Anura; family Myobatrachidae; genus Taudactylus; species Taudactylus pleione. The sequence continues at coordinate 5,927,563 of JAUIMM010000374.1, read as the reverse complement.
ATCACAGCAACGACATCCTACACTACAATGTCTAGTGTGCCATTGTGCAGTCTGTGGCTGAGCTATATTATACACATATACACACTAATATATATATATATACACACTAATATACACATACACATATATACACACATACATAAACAACATGACACACTGTAGTAAATCCGCCTGATAAGCCATGCAATTAAGGCGCATAAACGTATCTACCGCCAAATATTTGGCCCAGGAAAATGTCACAATACAAATACCATGTTTCAATAAAGTCACTAACAGTCTGCATTTGTCTGAGAATGTATATCTGTGCAGTCAAAGAAATATCTAAAGTGTCTATGGTGAAGTAAGAAAGATTGCAAAACAAGTGCAATCACCTCACAGCACAAGCCAGAGAGAACAGCAGGCGAAAGACATTCTGTAACACGTTACTAATTGCTGTCAGTGCTACCTCAGGAGATAATTCTATGAGGGACTACATCAATTCTCTGTGGATTTTCCCTACAAAAAGCAAAAACTGTCATGCAAGAGAATATATATATATATATATATATATATACGCACACACACACAAACATACAGTACACCTAGACCTCCATTCGCATATCTACCATACATGCAAAACTTCATGTAGGCACAGAAAATGTGTGTATGTGTGTAGAAAATTAACATAACATACAAAACCCCAAGCACAACAAAACGCTTCAGGTAGACGCTCTGTCATAACCAGTTTTTTTTTAATAATTGTCACCCACCCAAAACAGTAGGGCATCCAATCAGCTTCTCCGTAAGCTGTGTGCAAGGGAGGAGTGACAGGACAGCATTCACACTATAAAAAAAGTGTTTATTTTCCTATTAAACTGGTCTTTTGGGCCTTTTCTGGAGATCATCAGCATATGTTTGACCCGGAGAAGCAAAGCAACAATCAACAGCCATCTCTGTTTACAGTAACTTAAAGCAGGGGAAAGGGGATCCTCCTGTTGAAATACAAGCACCTTCTGTGTGTACCTTGCAGCAGATGCTGACAGCTGGTCACTCAGAAAAGAAGTCTTACCTCTGTGAACATGTCTTACTTCCCTCCTACATGGCCAAACGCTTTCTCGGTCTCCACACCAGCCCACTTGTCAGTCCTAATCAGTGTCAACAGGTTAGCCTGCTTTCTCCTGGCGGCTCCACGGTAGCTTTCACAGGAAAGAACTTTTAATCTCTTCGCTCGCACAGGCAGGGCCATGAGAAGGCTCGCTGAGCTCCCAGGCATAACTCCCTTGGCTGCGCTCCTAAAAATGCTCTCTCAAGTAAATGGTTGCTTAGCAATATTTGCCTTCCCCTCTGTATATTTGAAATTGGCAACATCTGTCCCTCTGGCAGCTCGGTGACTAGTATGAAGACGACATGGTGTGCAACACACACGCACACATAAGCACGCCTACTTTTCTAAAATGCCCCCAAGGTCAGTTTGGAAGTTAGCTTCTTTGAATTTTATAAAGAGATATCTTTCATCCGGGGAGGGGCAGGAGGTGATGAAAGCTGCAGGCACCCATGGGACCTCCTTAGTAACAGAAGAGTGCAGTAGGCAAACACCTGCTTGCTTTAAGCCATGAACTGAGCAATGCAGCAGGATAATGAAACAATATACAGGTAAATAGTGTCACTTACAACAGCACTGTGTAGTTTCAGCAAAAATCTATATAGTGATAAGTCAGTATATACCATATACACAAATTCTAAAGAAGAGATTTTTAGTAGGTAAGGTTTCTCTGTGCGTAGCTCTCTGGAAAGTTCATGTATAAAACAAACATACTTAATGTTTACTTGTGATATTAGTTTAATTTAGAATCGGATTTACAAATTCTGCATACTTTATAAGCCTGGGGAGGCATATGCTTAACTTGCCGGAATGACTATCATGGTGGTCAATGGTCCTGATTACATTGAAATTGACACTGTTTTAGGTCTATTATTCTAAATTTTATTTGTGTCATCCTCATTACTCTCATTGCTTTGTAAGCTAATGTTTGTCTTTAAAGAGAGGGTAAAACAATCAAATCAGTTACTGTGACCTGATGGGGGCTGTAGCATTTCAAGGACAGTATAGACTGTTGCTCATACTGCACTTGGATGCGCTGTCTCGAGAAACTATTTTTAGAAGTTGTCATCAGTGCACGTTTGTGGCTCTGGCCTACAGAGCTACAACAGAGCCATGGGAAGGGTTAAACTAAAGAACATGGCGGCAGACTAATGCCATCTCATGGGGCCTCCTAAATGAGCAAGCTCTTTATGTGTAATGGTGGAATACTGTAACTGGCCCCAAAGCTGAAAATCACTAGTTCCTCCTTTACCTCTTTTTTTGGGCAAATTTTCTGAGGTTAGTTCACAACTCTAAGCTTCACCAATATATTATATTTTGAGTATTTCAAGCAATACAGATGTTAAGGAAAACCAATAACCATAATTATTTCTCCTAAATTAGTAGGCCAGCACACTTGACGTTCTCACACCACCAGCTTTACCAATCTTGTAATCCTCCAGAATACAACCAGATTTTACAGTCAACTTTAATATGAATATTTTATATGCTGGTCTCCTTTAATAATAAGAAATAAACAAATCAATGATCATTATATTATGAACCTTCATTCAACACAGATGGTTGACGCATTCCAAATCACCACAGAAGTTACAGCGTCTTACAATGGATGTTCTGCTCCTCATCCACCACCCAACTATAGTGTTTTTAAGCAATGGATTAAGTCAGTCAGATTCTGAAAAACTAATCATACAAATATGAATCTAAACCAAACCCAAATTATAGGTTATCCACATGCACAGTAATCTTTAAATACATTCGGTTAATTTGCACATAGTTCAGTTTATATTTTGGCAGCCAGTGTAATCTTTCATAAGACAAAGGCTCAAACATATGTGGGAGCCAGGATGTCTATCCCATTGCTAGTATAGCAGAGGTATACAGGTCCTGTTAATAAAAGCCAATTACACCATTTGTTTTGCCAATAGTTCACAGCTAGTGTAGATATAAGAGGTCTCTGACAGGGCTATAGAAAGCTTAACCAGGACCCGGTACTTTTCAGGGGCCGTGGTCTGATCGCGGAAGATGTGGTTAAGCCCCTTGGGGAAAAAAGGAGATATATATATATGTATATATATTCCCAGTACCAGCACTCAAAACAGTGAGACAAACTTAAATGCCAGGGTGCTCACCCTGGGGACCTTCAGCCAGGGGCAAATCCACGTGGGAAGGGGGCGATCAGTGTGATCACTGCCCTCCCACCCCCACACAGGAAGCAAAAACTGCTGCTCAATTGCGCTGCAGACCAGCAAACAACAGCATGTGCTGGGGAAAGAGGCTGTTGCTGGCAGGTAAAGGGGTGGCCGTATCGGACTCTGGGCCCCTCCAACAAGTCTGAGGCCCTGTGATTAGTACCCTAAAGTATATTTTGATGATTCGGGGCTCAATTACATGTTTTTATATTAAAAATTATGTAAATTTTCTCTGCAGCCAGTATCAGTACTGCAGTGCCGGGCCAATGCGTCCTTCAGACTCTCCGGTTAATGATGTGGTGCTCCGGTCATGGTGCTCCTGCCCACCCACCTCCTTGGGCGCAGCCTTATGATGGAATGCGCTCAGGGGGAGATGGTGGCAGCGCACAAGGCGCACTGAATCCCTGTTACGGGGATGGTTATTCGCAAAAGTAAGGATTTCTTTGCTAAACATTCAACCTGAAGGCACGGTTTATAGGGCTATCCCTCATAATCTTCTGTGTCCTCCTTTTTATTGGACCAGCTTCAGACTACCTCTGTTTTGGTCCTATAAGTAAGGACTAGTACTTTGGGCCTAAATCATAGTTATACAATAACGCTGCAGCTGCTGTACGAAAAAACGAATACTGCCTTGCAGAGATCATCAGTCGCTCACAGTGAGTATTTATTTGCAAAGTGATTGACAGTCGAGAACCGTTTGTGGGTGGCAACAGGGGGGGTGGGCTCTAACACAGGCGTGTTGAGACCGGTTTCAGGACATGTCCCTGCCTGCAATCCTATATGCAGTAAAAATGGCTCCAGCGTCTCTTATGCGTAACCACAGGGTTACTCAGAAATTCTATAATCGACTGATTTGCGAAAAATGCTGTTTCTATTTTCTTGTTCCGCAGTCGCTTGGATTTGCAAAGCTGATGGTGGGCATCGCGACATTTGCATATTTTCGCCCAGCTGCTGTGTACAAATTCGCAGCTGCAGTGGCATTAGCATACATCTCCGAATCAGGCCCTTTGTCTCTTGTCCTGTATGCAGCGTGTAAGGGTTACCTGCTCCAATTATACACACTAGTACTAGGTCTTGTCCTGTATGCAGGGTATAAGGGTTACCTGCTCCTATTATACACACTAGTACTAGGTCTTGTCCTGTATGCAGCGTGTAAGGGTTACCTGCTCCTATTATACACACTAGTACTAGGTCTTGTCCTGTATGCAGCGTGTAAGGGTTACCTGCTCCTATTATACTCACTAGTACTATGTCTTGTCCTGTATGCAGGGTGTAAGGTTTACCTGCTCCTATTATACACACTAGTACTAGGTCTTGTCCTGTATACAGGGTGTAAGGTTTACCTGCTCCTATTATACACACTAGTACTAGTAAAATGCTGTTTCTATTTTCTTGTTCCGCAGTCGCTTGGATTTGCAAAGCTGATGGTGGGCATCGCGACATTTGCATATTTTCGCCCAGCTGCTGTGTACAAATTCGCAGCTGCAGTGGCATTAGCATACATCTCCGAATCAGGCCCTTTGTCTCTTGTCCTGTATGCAGCGTGTAAGGGTTACCTGCTCCAATTATACACACTAGTACTAGGTCTTGTCCTGTATGCAGCGTGTAAGGGTTACCTGCTCCTATTATACACACTAGTACTAGGTCTTGTCCTGTAAACAGCATAGCCGAGCAGCGGAAGACCGATCATCTAAAGGCAAGAATAAACTATTCTATTCTAACCCCCCTAACCCTAACCCTCCTTAGGGGTGCCTAACCCTAACCTCCCCCCAAGTGCCTAACCCTAACCCCCCCTTCCCCGATGCCTAAATCTAAGACCCAGGGGGGGTGCCTAACCCTAACCCTCCCCCTAGCCTAACCCTAACCCTCCCAGGGGGGTGCCTAACCCTAAGTTCCCCCGTGTGGCCTAAACCTAACCCTCCTCCCCCCGGCGGCTGTCAGCTTGCAGTGCCCGGCATCCCTTCGATCGGGATGCAGGGCGCCGGAGTGGGGAAAATGACAGGCGTCTGGATTATAGCCGCTTGTCATTTAACCCTAGCCGGGATTAAGGATTCTAGATGCCGGCGGTCAGGATTGTGACCGCCGGCATCTTAAACATATCCCGTGTACAGCAGTGGCCAAAAGTTTTGAGAATGACACAAGTATATGTTTACACAAAGTTTGCTGCTTCAGTGTTTACAGACCTTTTTGTCAGATGTTACTATGGTATACTGAAGTAAAATTACAAGCATTTCACAAGTGTCAAAGGCTTTTATTGACAATTACATTAAGTTTATGCAAAGAGTCAATATTTGCAGTGTTGACCCTTCTTTTTCAAGACCTCTGCAATTTGCCCTGGCATGCTGTCAATCAACTTCTGGGCCACATACTGACTGATGGCCGCCTATTCTGTCTAATCAATGATTGGAGTTTATCAGAATTTGTGGGTGTTTGCTTGTCAACCCGCCTCTTGTTTTCATTCCTCAAGTTCTCAATGGGATTAAGGTCTGGGGAGTTTCCTGGCCATGGACCCAAAATTTTGATGTTTTGTTCCCAGCGTCATTTAGTTATCACTTTTGCCTTATGGCAAGGGGCTCCATCATGCTGAAAAGGCATTGTTTGTCACCAAACTGTTCTTGAACGGTTGGGAGAAGTTGCTCTTGGAGGATGTTTTGGTACCATTCTTTATTCATGGGTGTCACTAGTGCACGCAGGAGGGGTTTCTGAGTACCCAGCTCTCCGCCTCCCCCGGCTCCCGCTTGTCTCTCCAGTGACTTAACTCCTCTCCCACAGTGCTGACGAGGGATGGAGGAGCAGTTGGGCACGGCGCGGGAAGGTGGCACGGCACTGAGTGGCTCAAACGCTGAAGAATCAGGTCAGGTCACTGTTGTTAGTGTTGGCCAGGTGGTATGTGTGTGTGTTGTATGTGTTTGTGTGTGTGATGTATGTATGTGTGTGTGACATTGTAGTCCTGGGGAGGAAGGAGGGGAGGGTGTTTGGGATGTATGTGTGTGAGATATAGGAGTCCCAGGGAAAGGGGAGGATCATCACGGCCACCCAAGCAGCAGCCTGGCAACAAGGCTGTGTGTAAGTATGCTATGTGTATGTATATTGTGTGTGTGTATGTTTTGTGTATGTTGTGTGTGCTGCGTATATATATATATATATGAAACGGAAACCCCCTCCCTAAAAATCCTGCGTTTGCCCCCCCCCTGGGTGTGTTCTTAGGCAAAACTGTGAGTGAGCCCACTCCCTTGGCTGAGAAGCAACCCCACACATCAATGGTCTCTGGATGCTTTACTGTTTACTTGCTCCTATTAAGTCTTATGCCCTGTATCAGAGTTGTATTAAAAACCAGGCAGCCAGGGCAGTCGTCTAGGGGACCCCACATATACAGTAGCTGCATCACTTGTGTCGGACAGTGTGACATAGGTGAACTGGGGTTTCTTTGTCGCATAATGTGAACTGGGGGCACTACAGTGTGTTTAACACATTTGTGGCGATAAGAGTATTTAGAAAGTATACTTATCAATATTGCTATCATATTAACAATTTAATTGGGAAGGGCCTGAAAGTTAGTTGCCTTGGGGCACCCACCAATCTTAATCCAGTCCTTTCCTGTATGTAAGGTTTCCGGCTCCTATGATCAGTGCCGGATTTATAGGCAGGGCGACAGGGGTGGTCACGTCAGGGCCTGTCCCCTGCCCCCGGTCACTACTACTAAATAAAAACTGGAGCACTCCTCTGCAGTTCAGCTATTCCCATGGGAACATCTGAACTGCTGAGTATTACTCCAATTTTTATTTAGTAGTAGTGGCCGGAAGCAGGGGACAGTGTCTGGGGGCCCCCTATGTCCGCTATCCGAGTATTCTCCTTGCAGTCCTAAGCTCCGCCCCATGCAGTGCCAAGCTCCGCCCTTATACCAGCCAAAGCTCCGCCTCCAGTTTGTGCTAGGACTCCTGTCCGCAATTATGTCACCTGGGTCACCAGAAGCCCTGTCCATTCATCCCCACCCACCTCCCTTGATTGACAGCTGGCTTGCACAGAAATTATGAGAAAATTCAGCCCTGCGGTGGAGCGCAGAGGCTGAACTGCTTTGCACAGGAAGGAAGGCAGTTGTCACGAGCCGTGAGGAGAAGGCAACCCACAGAATGGTGTGTGGGTTGGTGTAATGTCTAGCGTGTGTGTGTGTGTATAATAATATATATATATATATATATATATATATATATATACACATATATATACACATATATATACACATATACATACATACACACACACACATATATACTTTGATAATTTTATTGATAAGGGTCCCCACAGACCTCAATACGGCCCTGCCTATTATGCACACTAGTACTATGCCTCTTGCCCTGTAGGCAGGGCGTAAGGCAGCCATGTCAAACCAACAAACTAAGTCCGCCCTGGAGTCACTTTAAGGACTGTGAAAAGCTAGGGGGCTGCACCATAAATGTTCAAAGTATTCACACCCAATTTAAACTTAGACATGTAGCTGCCCTCACATGCCTCTTAAGCATACCTCCCAACTGTCCCGCTTCCAGCGGGATAGTCCCGTTTTTCTGGGACTGTCCCGCTAGCGGGCCGCAGTGTCCCGCGGTGGGGGGGAAGTTGGGGAGAGCACACCCGCTGCTCTGCCTAGCAGAGCAGCGGGTGTGCAGAAGGTGAACAGATGCCGTGCGCATCGCATGGCATCTGTTCACTAGTGTAGGGAGAGCCTGGGGGGCTGCCCAGCATCTCTGAGAGTGCTGGGCATGCCCCCTATAGTGACGAAAACGGGTGGAAGTCGCGAGGCTCCACCCAGTTTTCAGTTGGCTCCACCCCCTTCTCAGAAGCCACGCCCCTTTTTCAGTCGCGCGCGCCCTGTCCCTCCTTCCCATTATGAATAGTTGGGAGGTATGCTCTTAAGTGCTAATCAAAACACATCTCCATGTCATCAGATCCCCCACAAATGCAACTTAAGTGCCAATCAGACCATCCCACATACAGAGTTCCAAATTTAATCTTCATTAGAGTCTGCAGATTTTATGCAGAGCAGATCCCTTCAGCCATCTCCCTTCTCCTCAGCAGCAGGACTCGTAACTGTTTATTCAGCTTTAAATAAGCAGTGCTCCTCTACTCCAGCTGTCCTATCAAGCAGCGTGTCACTCAGTCAGAGTCAAACTATGACTGGTGGCATCCTAGTTCTACAGAGCTCAGCTTTGGCTGGCTGCTGCTCCTCAGCAACTATTTCACACTGACTGCAAGCGCAGCATTACGATATTCTGGGTGTTTGCACACAGTGGGATGCTGCTTCCGCAATATGACTAAGGGGTGGTCCGATGCACCTGGACCATCTGAAAGCTTAAAATAGTTGACCAAATGAGTTGACATCTCAGATTGCACTAAAGGGAGCGTTGTGGGCTGCATATTTGACATGGCTGGTTCAAAGTTTGCTTACTCCTATCCTGCCCACCACTATGCCTCTTGTCCTGTATGCAGGGTGCAAGGTTTACCTGCTCCTATGATTCACACTACTATGGGGCCAGTGGCGTAACTATAAATTTTGCTCCCCCCTGCCAAAAAAGTTTGACGCGCCCCCCCCCCCTGCCTAAAAAAACAAAGACGACATTTAAGGTGTGTGGTTTCATGATACAGTAATGTCCCTAAACATTATGACACACTAAGTAATGTCCTTATAACAAATTATGCCACACCTTAATGTCCCTTACACATTATACCACACAGTGCTCCCTATGGTTGAGCCCATATGCACTGCCCCCTGTAGTTAAGCCCATATGCAGTGCCCCCTGTAGTTGAGCCCATATGCAGTGCCCCCTGTAGTTGTGCCCATATGCAGTGCCCCCTGTAGTTGAGCCCATATGCAGTGTGGAAAATTGATAAAAGGCAATATTTTTGGGAGAAAATAGTTACTGCAGTTATATTGGTGGTACATTATAATGAGTGCTAGTATATTTGTGTGTCTATAATGTGCAGTTTTAAAAAAAAGTTAAAAATACACCTGCTGCAGCCACCTGCAGTCCTAAAAACACCTGTCCCATTCACACAAACCCCCCAAAATACCTGACCCAGTACTTTAAACCCATTTTCTAACACTAGTTACATTTTCACCCCAAAAATGACATGTCATTACTACGAGGAATTAAGTTAAATAAAAAAAGATTTTTGCCTAATTAGTCATTAGGGGAGGTTTCCAAAGGGTTCTGAACCAAGTCCTCACATTTTTAGCCAAAAATAGGGATTTTGTACATTTTTTCACCTGCTCTAAGATGGTGTAACTTTTTGCTGGTTTCTGTCTATGGAGTTTTCGCACATGCGAACACTGCGGGAATTGGATAGTGCAATACACACTTATGTGTGAAAAGCTTGCACCAGCGAACGCGACTTTTTCGCGCCTAATTGAATCCGGCCCTATGTCTTGTATGTGTGATATTACACTAAGCATGAGATCTTATTTTGCATAAACATTTCCAAAGTGAAATAATGTGGCCACACACATACATGTGTAGCAGCAACATATCTATTCATCCAAAGAATGTATTTTTTTATCAGCAGTGTCATGACTGATTATATTACAAGCTGCATTTCAAGCCCACAGCTTTTTATGACAGTTAAAAATAATACTTCAGTCTGCATGTTAGGTGTTTCCTGGTTATACAACTTAAGATGACAGTGTTCAGTGATTAACTTTATAGTTTATTATTGTGTGATCGGTATGTGAATCGGGGCTGTGGCAGCTGTACTGATAGGGCTCAACATATCAGCTGTTGTGCAGTAAAGTTTGTTTATTGAAGGTGTCGCCAGCATGCTCTGCTACTTGGAAACCAAGCGGAAAACCAAACAGGCACACCAGTGTATGTTCAACACAACAGTCCCATTGTGCAAATATAAGGGTCTATGTACTAAGCCTTGGCGAGAGAGAAAGTGGATGGAGAAAGTACCAACCAAACAACTCTTAAATGTCACTTTACAAGCTGTGTTGACAGTTACTAGCTGATTGGTTGGTACTTTATTTCCATCCATTTTATCTCTCTCCAAGGCTTATTATAAAAGTATTTTTGTTTGTTAATTACTTGTACTGCCATATTTTAGAGGTGTGATATGTTAGGTCGACAATTATGCCGATATGTATCATGTCAACATGGTTGAAATGTCGGTTTGAGGTATGTTCAACAGTAACCATGTTGACATTCATCATGTCTACACGGATGAAGTGTTGACATGATAGAATGTTGACCCAACGTCGTTGGTGGCCCAGCGGTCACTTGTCTGGTCCCGGCAGATGCCGCGACAGAAACCAGGTACCAGAGGAAACGTCGGATAGAGTGGTGGTTTGGGTGAGTTTTCTTCTCTATCCTCCCCGTCCTACCCTGACCCAAGTGCCTAATCCCCCCAGCAGCACCTAAACTTAACTGTTTGCAATCTGAGAATGTCAACATTTCACATGTCGATATTGTGAACATGTCGACATTCTAGTGTCAACATGGTAACTGTTGACAATGTGATTGGATCCCATATTTTACATAAAGAACTAAGTAGCAGCATTGTTTAGCTTGTCCATAACATTTGCAATATAGAAGTGCATACAATTCACCTGTTCTACCACCTTTCACTGCACTGTAGGTCTACATATTATATTACATTATATGAATGACAAATATTCTCTGTAATGTGCTAAATAAATTTATGGCACTATGTAAAATAATAATAGACTTGTTAATGGGCACAAGACACACATAGATGAAGTCTGACCTTATTAGCATGTTTGAATTTTGTTTGCATGCCACCAAATAAGGACCAGAGCGCTTGAAGATGGAGTTGGTTTTACAGACACAGTCAAACAAAATTACATTCTGTGAATTTTGTAACCTAATTAACCTGTCTTATACTCCACCCCAACTCTGCACATATCATGTCCAGACTTCTCAGAGTATGATGAGCAATAAAAAAAAATTAAGAATTCGAAAATGCCAATAAAAATAGACAACATTAACCTATGACAAGACAGAGTTAAATTAGAAGCCTTTATGTTTTTTGAATAAAGCTAAAACATTTATTAATGCACCAAAGTAACTCATGGTGCATACACACGGTCAGATGAACGATTTTTATAACGATTTTTGAGGCATTAAAATGACTGAAATCAACCAAATCTGACTGCAAACACATCAGATGTCAGATATCGGTATCTGACAATCGGGAATGCGCATCGTTCATCGTTGAAGCCTCACATGTCAGATTTTCGTTCACATATGAACGATTTTTAAAATAGTTATCGTTCAGATCTGAAAGAAAATCTGACCGTGTGTATGCACCATAACTCTTCCCAGCATGTATGCACTACATCAACATACAGCCACAACATTTAAACCACCTGCCTAATTTTGTGTAGGTCCTCTTTGTATCGCCAAAACAGCTCATATCCCTTGATGCATGGACTCCACACAACTTCTGAAGGTGTCCTGTGGTATCTGGCACCAAGACGTTAACAGCAGATCTTTTAAGTCCTGTAAGTTGCGAGGAGGGGCCACCATGGTTCGGACTTGTTTTCCAGCACATCCCACAGTTGCTCGATCAGACTGAGATCTGGGGAAGTCTAAACCTAGAACTTTTTGTCATGTTTCTCAAACCATTCCTGAACAATGTTTGGAGTGTGGCAGGGCACATTATCCTTCTGAGAGGCCACTGCCATCAGGGAATAGTGTAGGCATGAACTTGTACTTGTTCTGCAACAATGTTTAGGTAAGTAGTACGTGTCAAAGTAAAAACCACATAAATGGACCCAAGGTTTCCCAGCAGAACACTGCCCATAGCATCACACTGCAACCGTCGGGATGAATACTTCCCATAGAGCATTTTGGAACTCTCTCTCCCCCAGGTAAGCGACACACTTTTACCTGGCCGTCCACATGATGCAAAAGAAAACATAAATCATCAGACCAGGCCACCTTCCTTCATTGCAAAATGGTCCAGGTTCTCACATTCACGTGCCCATTGTAGGTGCTTTCGGTGGTGGACAGGGGTTAGTGTGGGCTCTCTGACTAGTCTGTGGCTACCCAGCAAGCTGCGATGCACTGTGTGTTCGGATACCTTTCTATCATAGGCAGCTTTAACTTTTTGAGCAATTTGTGCTACAATAGCTCCACTGTAGGATTGGACCAGACGGGCTAGCCTTCACTGCCCACACGCATCAATGAGCCATGGGCACCCATGACCCTGTCATTAATTCACTGGTTGTCCTTCCTTGGACCTCTTTTGGTAGGTACTAACCACTGCATACTGGGAACATCCCACAAGACCTGCAGTTTTGGAGATGATGTGACCCAGCCGTACAGCCATCACAATTTGGCCCTTGTCAAAACCGTTCAGATTCTTATCCTTACCCATTTTTCTTGCTTCAAATACAGCAATTTCAAGAACTGACTGCTCACTTGCTGCTTTACGCATCCTACCCCTTGACAGGTGCCATTGTAACAAAAAAAAATATCAATGTTATTCACTTCACCTGTTTTAATGTTATGGCTGACCGGTGTATACTAACATTACAAAACCTCTGTGTCAGTGGCTTCCCAACGAGCTACCTACTAGTCTAAGTTCATTTTTAATTGACAAAAAACATAGAAAGGTGTCCTGACACATGGGAATCCATGTACTTCTGTGTTGCCTAATTGAGGCTACTGTAAATCCACATTTAAAATTGTAAATTGTAATGTGCAGATTACTTTATGATTACTGGCACACCAAAGAGGCAAAGAATTATGTCATACAGTTGCTTGGCACAAAATGAAAGTACTATAGACTGTAAAAACATAACTGTCAAACTTGAGTTTAAGATACATACTATGTTTTACAGATGTGAACTGTGGATCAAGATACAATATGAAAGATGCATCTTTTACTTAGCAGTTTGATGCACCACACAATTAAGATGGCAGCCACTCAAAAAGCAAAGAAATACTGCATATATGTTGTATTTGCCTTTATTAAAACAAAGGGAGATCATTCCTTGTCTGCTGTTATTGGTAAACAAGCTGGGATACCCGAAGTTGCCCGGGTTGAAGAATGGACCTTGAAGTACATTATTTAGACACTGTTGCCTCAACACTGAGGTATAAACAATGTTGTTTGTTGTTCCATTAGGAGGCACAATAATCGGTGCAATTTTAGGCCGGGTACACATTGGACAAATCGGAACGACAAATCGAGCACATATTGTGCAGTGTGTGTATATTATATTGCACGCTCCCGTGGGTTGCATGCGATATCGTGTGATTGGCCATGCTGCACAGTCAATCACACAATATTGCATGCAGGGCTGTATAGTTTAATGAAGGACAGAATGAGTGATCGTTCCGTCCTACCTTAAATCTTCCCAGTGTGTACCAGTAATCTTGCATGGACCGGGGCGAAGGGTAATCACCCCAACAATCTGCAAGATTTACGGTCGTTCTAGTGTATACTCACCCTTAGGCACTGGAAGTCAACCTGTTCGAACTTGCTTAAACAAAATTTCAAACCAAAGACTCCACGGCCTACTTGGTGGGCACCATGTAGACCTCCATGGCCCTGACAAGCTTCAAACATGGCCAGGAACCTAATCATGGTCAAACTACACCACCATGCCCAATTTGGTGGAGCTAGGTACAAAACTCTGGCCGTGCATAAAGGATGAACAGAAACACGCTCACTTATTATATAGATTAATTTCACACAAGTCTCAGATTTCTGTGAGTCACCCATTATTTATCCACCATCTTTAATATTTTTACTACCAATATCCCATTTCAGGTTGAAATATATACGGAAATTACAAAAAAATAACCAAACGTGCTGTAATCATAACTACAACACATAAGCTTAATCAACATGTTTTGACCTCAGGAAACTGAAGCTCCCATTTACTTTCAGGATAAATGCAAGGAATATTATGTGGAATTACATCACAGAGAAGCCATTCCGGGGGTAAGTAAAATAATAAATATAAAACTTAAATAAAGCATGTGTAAGAATAAAATAATATGGTGTACAACAGATCAATCATTTACTTTATAATTTCCATGTAGGGAGAAAATAAGTGGATGAAAAGCTTGTGTTAATCATTAATGAAATTAGGCTATTAGCCTCCAGGACAAACAAGATGGTAAGCGGGCTGTTCTTGCTGTTCCTGAAGTTCTGTGATCTCCCTTCCAGACTGGCTCTCGATTTGAGCACCCACACACTGAGAAATGGCATACTGTTACACGGAACAAGAAGGGTCAGAGGGAATCTTCTGCTCCCAACTCTCCAGCGGTCACCTGAACTTACCTACCTGGGACATTTCTGGTTTCATCTTCCATACTCATTAAACGTATACTCTAGTCATTGCATTCCTGCAAGGTTAACCCCTTTATTTGTTGTCTGCTGTTACATTGTAATTGTCCACTGTTTCTACTATATATGCCATTATAATCAGCCTTTTATAGTTTGTCCCCCCCCACACACACTAACTCATACACAAACACACCAATTTTGGATGTATAGGGGTATATTTACTAACGTGCGGGTTTTTAGAAGTGGAGATGTTGTCCATAGTAATCAATCAGATTCTACTTAACATTTATCTAGCACCTTCTAGAATATAATTGTTAGAATCTGATTGGTTGCTATAGGCAACATCTCCACTTCTAAACCCCGGCACTTTAGTAAATATACCCCATGTTTTATTCTTAGTAGTGACCTTGCTTGGTTAGATCTGTTCCTACAACCCTCCTTGTTCCCCTCACCTAACCCCATAGGTTAAGGAAGCCTAACCCTACTTTTTTGAAGCATACCATTAACTGGTGGCAGCTCAACTCTCATTGCCCAAGGAATTCCCTTCCTTCTTTATAGTTTTGAAAATGGGCCCAAAGACTGTGCCCATGCTTCTTTTGTGCATAATGTTCATTGTTCACTTGATTGTTGTTTTTTTCCTGTTACCCTTGTCTTTCCCTTCCACTGATAAACATGTTTACCAGTCTTCTCTATTTGATTTACAGGGCTTGGCTGGAAGTCTACTCTATACTATCACCAGCCTGCCTACCACTCTTCACTCCATATGACTGTCCGTAACAGCCACTTATATTTGATCTCTATGAACACCAAGGGCCCAAATATTCTACAAAATAGATCACTTCTGAGAAAATTGATGTGGCTTTCTTACAAGAAAAATAAACACACTTTAAACGGAATCTGGGCCCAAAATTGTCCTTAAAGCACTTCCCACAAGTCTTTTGTAATGAAAACTCAGTCTCCTAATCCAAAGGGGTCGCTATTCTATTTGCCGGCCATATTCCTAATAAAGAGGTCATCTTCCACCTACACGAAGACAGCAGAGGTTTGTTGATGAAGTGTTCCATCTACAGTCAGGTGTTTACCTTCGTCAATCTTTAATGTTCCTGATCAATGCCAGAAATCTAATTTAGCAAGTATTCTGACACAGATTAAAGAGCTACAAGTCGGTGTTCTGAATGTCAGAGGTGACTTGATTTCTCTCTAGACTACTATATTCTCCAGCTGGTTGACACCTGCAGCTAAATGGCACAGTTACGAACACTTAAAAGTCAATATCCAAAAATCATCTGTTAGTAAATGTGTGATTTAGCTGTTGAGCAATTTTTCATAGCACTTTGTATACATGCTCAACAGCACAGTGTCACATATCAAATTAATGAAGTCTCATGAAGCGATCGCATCTGACTCTAAGATGCTTTGTCAAATAAAAGACGCTCTGTGAGAGCGGAGTATTGCGGGATGTGACAATCTGCACCCATTAGTCTTATACTTACCTGTCCATAGTGCTGCACTGCAGCGCCAAGACGGTGCTGCAGAGCAGCAAAAACCACTGTAAAAATGGCGTGGGCGTAATTTTCCCAGAGACCCACGCATGCGCAGTAGATTCTGGCTGGTAGGGGACGCTGGGCAGAACTTTGACCTGATGAGCCTGTTCTGGGCCTTCCACTAGATGGATTTGGATGAAAACTTCAGAGATGAGGCAATCGGTCAGGGATGCCTAATGGAGTGGTTGGAGCCCCAGTCGAACCTCACTGTGGAAGGCGCCAAGAAGAACTTCTTCTGGGGTCTTCCACTGGATGGATTTCAACAACATAATAAAACGTACTAACTTGAAGATACTCCTCTGCACCAATTGGGATGAAACCAACGCTAGGTGGTCCAGTTGGATCCTGCACAGTTTTAAGGGGGTTAGGGTTCCTGGTCGGAACTCCCGTTGGTGTATGCTGGGCAGAACTTAATTTGAAGATTTAAACCAGGGCAACGCCGGGTACTTCAGCTAGTATAGCGTTCCCGCTAGGCTGTTTTAGCGGGGCACTGCTCCCTGCCCTTCTGGAGGGCAAAAAACGCCCTGCCCTCACTGCGCAGTGTACCGCTAAGACAGCCTGTGGGTGCCGTCTTCACCCGCGGGTCGCAGTGTCCCACGGGTGGGGAAATGTGCAGTGACCCGGTCACCGCCAGTGAATAGATGCTGGGTGCATGCGCCCGCCATCTATTCTACCTGTCAGCAGCGCTTGGGGGCTGCCCGGCGTGTCTAAGTGCCGGGCACGCCCCCCAAGAGTGACGAAAAGGTGATGTGTCTTATAGACATGCCCCCTTTTCAATGGCCACACCTTCGGCGAGTGCGGAAGTGCCCTCTCTAGCTCCGGCGCCCTGTCTGCCGCCGGAGCTAGAGTGAACACTAAGCTAGTATATTATAAATAGATTTAATGGATGAGTAGGGGGTCGGGGGAGCAGGTTATTTGGACTTCTGAGAAACAAAAACACACAAAAAAGAGCATTAGGGGTTAAAATATGAACCCCATACTCATCTGGTGGCAGGAGGTTTTCAGAGATTTGTATATGCAATAGAGCAGAGTGAGACCAGTGCAGCAAAATAAATTTTGTGAAAAAAAAACCACCTATGTAACTTACATAGTAACTTTACTTTTTGAAAGAAGGAACTAAGATAAGCTCCTGCGATGCTAAACCACAAGTACCAGCACGGTTATATGGGAGAGGAAACCCAGGCAGCGAGCAGGGCCCTCTTACCTCTCTGTCTGTAATTGCCTAGTCTCATTTTTATTACAGTTTTGTTACCAATCGTAAAGAGCAAAGGAATATGCTAGCGCTATATAAATGTCAGTAAATAAACGTTAATAAATGAAGAACAAAATAGCCACTAAAACTCAATTAGAAGTAGTACATGTTATATATTACAATGTCACTAGGCTAATACAGTATCACTAGTCATGTTATTAGTGTTTGTAGTAAATATAATGAACATGTCTGGGAAAAGAACAAGAACACCACAATGCCAACTGCATCTGTTACTACAGTTAACTACAATCATGGCCGTTGTGGAGCAATACGAGTGGTCACCATTCTCAAGCAATCCACTGCGCGCATAGTACAGGGAGAAACAGACACTAAAGGTGCGTACACACTACACGATATGCTCCCTGAGCGATATCGTGTAGTGTGTCCCCGGCAGGCTGTGCTCAATGTCGTTCATGACATTGAGCACAGCCGCTGAACGATATCATTAACGATATCGTTCAGCACCGGGCACTCTTCCCCCATTCCCCAACATGCAGCAACCTGACGAGGTCGTCAGATTGGACAATGTCGGAAACAAACAGCGGGAGTGCACATCGCTGGTCGTTTCCGACATAAACGTGCACGATTTGTGCACGATTACTGAGCGCTCAGTAATTATGATTACTGAGCGCTCAGTAATATCACCCAGTGTGTACCCTTCATAAGTGAGAAAGTGTTAAAGACTCAAGAGATCTGACTAGTTCACACAGACAGAGAAAAAGAACAACACTGCATAAAACATAGGTTTCACTTTTTTTTTTTTTTTTTTTTTTTTAAGGTAGCAAAACTAAGCAAAGGAAAGCAACATACTTAGAGTAACGTAGAGAATTTTTAAACAAACAAGAAACCACCACCACCACACACACACACACCACATGACCAGTGGGGAGCCAGAGTATAATTGCCCCCACTCCCACAAGTAAGTGCATAGCATCCCCTGGCAGTGCATGGGGGTTGCTTAGCAACACCAAGCAATTTGCTGATCATTGCTGCAACTGGCCAGTAGGGGCATTTGGAGAGGAACCCTTATCTCTTTGATGACCTGCCCCAACTCTAATTACCAGTTTTTATTTCAGTCAGCTTCAGCACAGTGAAAATGGTGTAACTCCAGTATCAGATATCTCACCCTGGTCCAGCTTAGTGAGGAATTGTTAAAATTAAATGAGTCATCTTATTTGTTTGAATGGATACTTCCGTTCTGAGCTCTCAGTGAGTCTTTAGCTACCAGTTTTATAATAGCATGCCTCCTGTATATTTGTTTTAAAGGTTTGTGGAGTTTTTAGTCATATAGTATAGCTTGCTAATTGTTATGGAAGACTCAGTTAAGGTGTGTCTGACTATATGCTCGCAGATATGATAAAGTGGGTATCTTAATTATACAGTGTATTTGAATTAAACACTGGTTCCCAAACTGTGCGCCGCGGCACCCTGGGGTGCCTTGGGACACTTGCAGGGATGCCTCACTTGCAGATGGTCCAGCACCAAATCAAATTCTTTATGGTCAATGTAATGTAAATATGTGGACAAACAGAAGGATAAACCTGTCCACCACTATATAACCAAACCTGAGAATGACAGGTAGCACAATTTACTTCACTGTACTACTTCACTACATTTTTTTCTGAATTTCTCATAACAAACTATTGGCTTAGGGGTGCCGTGAAAACAATGCTGATACTGTAGGGCGTTGTGATTCAAAAAAGTTTGGGAACCACTGCTTTAAGGGGTAACTTCAGTTAGTTGCAAGTTGGGTCCTGTGAGCCATTTTCACGGTGAACTTGCACTGCGAATTGCATCTGCAATTCAATTTCAAACTAACATCTAGTTTTCAGAGGAAATTAAAAAAAATTTGTGTGCACCCCCCTGAGCAGGGGAAAAGGTATTGCAAGTCTTTATTTTATTTATTATCATCCTTTATTTATATGGTGCCACAAGTGTTCCGCAGCACCTTACAAAGTACATAAATAAGTGAACAAGAAACCAGTGACTTACAGTACAACACAGTGCAGGACAAGGACATTGTTTATACACATTGCTGCATTAGCGATTATAACACTCAAAATAAGCAGCAGGGAGTCAGCAATCTAGTGTTAGGTGCCCTTGTGGGGAGAAAGTAGTAGAAGAAAGTATAAGGAAAAGCACACGAGGGAAGAGGGCCCTGCTCATGAGAGTTTACATTCTAAAGGGAAGGGACAGACAAACAGGCGTGACACAGCTGGGAAAGACAGGGAGCATGTAGTAGCAGATTAGGATTAGAGCTGGAAGGCCTTGATGAAGTAATGGGTCTTGAAAGCCCATTTAAAGATTTATAGAGCGGTGGAGATTCTTATAGGGACAGCGAGAGAGTTCCAGAGGTAGGGAGCAGCACGGGCAAAATCTTGGAGGCGGGAGTGGGAGGAAGTAATCAGTTGGCAGGAGAGATGGCATGTATTTGTGGAGTGAAAGTAAAAATGTTGTGACAGTGCAGAACCTCTGGTACTCAACAGAATGAGTAATCACGTACTTGGAAATGTTTAAATAGAATATATTGGCCAATATGGACATTTAAATGTTCAGGTACATTTCTCCAAAAACCTCAATAATTGGTTAAATGTTGTGGGACAGGTATGTGGAGGTGTAAATGATGTGGGAGAGGTATGTGGAGGTGTAAATGATGTGGGGCAGCTATGCGGTGGTGTAAATGATGTGGGGCAGGTATGTGGAGGTGTAAATGATGTGGGAGAGGTATGTGGAGGTGTAAATGATGTGGGACAGGTATGTGGAGGTGTAAATGTGGGGCAGGTATGTTGAAGGGTGTAAATGATGTGGGGCAGGTATGTTGAAGGGTGTAAATGATGTGGGGCAGGTATGTGGAAGGGTGTAAATGATGTGGGACAGGTATGTGGAAGGGTGTAAATGATGTGGGACAGGTATGTGGAGGTGTAAATGATGTGGGGCAGGTATGTGGAGGTGTAAATGATGTGGGACAGGTATGTGGAGGTGTAAATGTGGGGCAGGTATGTTGAAGGGTGTAAATGATGTGGGGCAGGTATGTTGAAGGGTGTAAATGATGTGGGGCAGGTTTTTGAAAGGGTGTAAATGATGTGAGGCAGGTATGTGGAAGAGTGTAAATGATGTGGGACCGGTATGTGGAGGTGTAAATGATGTGGGACAGGTATGTGGAGGTGTAAATGATGTGGGACAGGTATGTGGAGGTGTAAATGATGTGGGACAGGTACAGTATGTGGAGGTGTAAATGATGTGGGGCAGGTATGTGGAAGGGTGTAAATGATGTGGGGCAGGTATGTGGAAGGGTGTAAATGATGTGGGGCAAGTATGGGGAGGTGTAAATGATGTGGGGCAGGTATGTGGAAGGGTGTAAATGATGTGGGACAGGTATGTGGAAGGGTGTAAATGATGTGGGGCAGGTATGTGGTGACGTTTTATTTATGGGAGAGGGGTTTTAGAACTTGCAGATGGGAGCTAAAAGTGTTTATTCCAACTTTATACAAACTTGTATAAAAACACAGAAAAAAAACTATGCAGACATGTTTCTGTTCCCCAAAATGCTGGAAAGACTCTAATTTGATGAAAAAAAACTTCCTTGCTATAATTTTTCAACCATTAATTAAAAGCGCAAAAATCAGCCATTTGACATCTTTAAAAGAACATCCAGTACTTTCCTTATAACCACTAACCGCCTTCTATGTGGTCCTGCTAAATCTTGGGTGCAAGATGAGTTCTCCACTTTTTTATGCACTTATCACTTTTTGTAGAAAAGTCACGCAACATCACCGTGAGAAAAGCAAATTGACATTTCTAATTAAGTCTTGCATTTCTCAGGTGTGCGCATTCATGCGATTCAGGAGAGTTTCATGAAACAAACTCGCTTTCGCAAACACTCTACTAAATGAATTAACACTTACGTGTTCCTGGCTGCAGGTTCAGAGCACAGTGTATTAATGGATTGGTAATAAAAATGCAAATTTACCTTGTCTACAGAATGTTTCCTATTCACAACAACAAGGATATGATTTCTAAACATTTTAATGAAAGTAAGAAAACGTGCAATTTATTTATTTTTTTATACAAACCTGCATAATACGGTTTACATACCATGCAGCTGGTGAGGAAACTTTAGAAGTGTTGTCGTGGAAAAAAATTTTTAATGTAAGTGAAAAAGCAGTGATAAAACATAACAACCTCCAGGATACAAGTGTACGGTCTGGAGAGCTCTGTAGACTTAGAGGTACAGACACATACAAAAGGACTGAGTGTTTAGTGGTGTAGGAGGTTCCAATGTGTGCTTTTCAGATTGTACAATCTGTTCTGCTCTGTCCTCTGCACCTTTCAAGCCCCTGTTGCTGCCTCCTCCCCCTGACAGTAATTCATTAGTTTAGCAACGACCAGAACCTGACCTGCCTGGAAGCCATGGGAACAGCACACTTAGCAGCCAGATAGGTCAGTAGGGACTGTCACATCTTGTGTCTCTGTGCCCTTTTTCCACCAAGCGGAATGACCTGGGTAAACGACCTAGAATAAAGGCAGCATGGCTGGCAGGTTCATCAGGACACAGAGAGGTCACAATCGTCTTTCAACACATCACAAGCCACACTGCGCAGTTTATTAAATTAAGTGTGTCGCAAATTAACAATTTTCAATTTCCTGGACGCTATTCTAAAAAAATTATTTTAAAAGAGACAGGGTTGTAGATTTAAAGCTTCATTAAAGTTTTGTCACTTTAATCTAATAAGGAAAAGATTTGGATGCAGTTTATTTTCTAACACTAAGTGGTCTATTTACTAAGCAGTGTTAGGAGAGAGTGAAAAGTGATAAGGTGCCAGCCAATCAGCTCCTAACTGCCATCTCACAGGCTGTGTTTGAAATATGACAGCTGGGAGTGGATTGGCTGGCACCTTATCACTTTGTCTCCTAACACTGTTTAGTAAATAGACCCCTAAAACTTTCTAAACCAAATGAAGCAGCAACACATCACTTTTAGCAAACAGCTGTAGCTCAATTTTCCACATTTTCAAATAAGATACAAAATAGAATCTATACAGAAAAACAGGTAGAGATTGTATGTCTCAGCAAGTTTCACATACAGACAGGCTACATGTCTGCCTGGAGCATCAGCAGCAAATGACAGGGCTGCAGGCAGACACTGCTTATAGGCACATCTGTGACCTTAGAGAACTTGTGTAACCAAGCTGGCCACAGGAAGCGCTGATCGTGGTTATGGGTGATGGTTGTGTTCCCACCTGCCTATGAAAGAACTTTTGAGAAACTCGAAACAGAGCATACTGGAAGCTCAGTTATGTTAATGCATGAAATGTCACATATAGGCACCATCATAACAGTTTCACCTCTGAATAGATTCTCATAGGGACGGTATTTTAGTCAGCAAGTATAGAACAGCAAAGACTGCATCGTTTAAAATAAAGTTCAACAAGGATCCATTTAAAATGTGTATTTATGTAAACAAGGGTGGCTTGCACATGCAAATCTTGTTGTTTTTTGGGGGATTTTCAGATCCCAATATTTGGTGCGATTTCAGACTTTCATCATTGCCATTATTAAGGTTAAGAAGAAAAAATTAGAAAACCATACTGTACCCAAAATGCTGCTTTCCCTCGCTCACGTGAATGGATAAGTAGCATAGGACTATATTTATTAAAATTATGTTTACTAAAATAAAGCAAACAAGGGTGTTTTCACACCATTTTCACACTATTTTAGTTTCAAATTCATTTATTAAAGGGTAATTGGAATAGAATTCATAAAATTCTACTCCAAACCCTAATTATCACATACTTTTAGTAAGCAGACCACATTTCCCATAATTGTAATGGGAAATGTGATCTGCCCATATTTACTAAAAATAAAATGTGAACAAATATTGGAAGCTCTGTGATAACGCCACCTGGAGATGGCATTATCCAGGGTTTCCATCGGTTCTCCGACTCCTGCTTTGTTCTAACAGGCAGAGCAGAGCCAGGGTTAGAACAGAGCCAGGCCCCATTGGACCACAAGCTGATCACTGCAAAAAAAAAATGTGAAAAAAATAAATAAATCTCATCTAGGGGCCGGTGATCAGTGCTGTGGTGATGTCGTCTGGGGCTCGGGTCAGCTGCTGCATAGAACAGCTGATCAGGGTCACAGTGCAAGAGATGGGAGACTAGCTGACCAGAGTCAAAGCAGATATCACCGGAGGCAAGTGGGACTGAACAGGGCCGGGGGGTCGCTGTATCGGGCGGCGAGCACAGACAGTCTCTCTGTATTTTTTCTGAAAAATACAGGGAGAAGTGTGGGGACGGGATTCGCAGGGACAGAGCTTTATCGCAAGCTCAGCCCCTGCAAGGGATTTTAGCTAAATCCCTGTGATATTTCCTAAATTCACAATACTATTTCCATTACACTGCTCCTTTCCAAGTTTTTTAATATGAACTGAATTTCAGCATTGTGCAGGGAGGTTCTGTAAAAGCCACTCATTACAATACAATCTGTACATTTTGCATGTTTTTACCCCACCGCCAAAAAGCTGCCTCTGAAGACCTGTCTACTTAGGGAGCAGATTTTTGCAACATTTAAAATAGCTTATTTATCACCAGAAGGTTAAATCACTTGGATAATTTGAAGATGTTCCTCTAAGGTCCTATTCACATAGGCGTTCATCCTCAGTGTGTTTGCATGACTAAAAAAAGCACTGGAGCGGAACACTGAGCATACAAGTGTAAATTTGTGCTGTGTGTTTGTCCGAAGCTCCCAGAAAACATAGCAGCAAGTAGTAAGAGGAAACTGGAAAACTGTGAACTGAAGCCACAAAAGGTTATTTTGTGTGTAAAAATGCAATCTCTATGTGTACATGTCTATCTGACAAATGAGCGGATATGCATGTTCAACGCAAAAAAAATTAAATGTTGTATAAAACATGTCTGTAGCTTTTAACAGAGACTCCTCTCCTAATAGCTGCATTTATTAGCTTCACATCATTTATGTCATTATGTAACTCTGCTATTTTCACTAAATGTTTTTTTTAGAGAAACGATCTAAACGTTTTATTTTGCAACATTAGCAAGGAGATTGCAGAGTTCATAAACTGTAGTTAACACATTCTGAATAAACTTACCGCTGGGCATTTCAACACGATCATAAGGAAAGTATAAACATGGTTGAGCATTTTATTTCAAGTTGGTAATAGAACACTTTATTGTTCAACTTAAATCTCAGTGGAGTTTGTTTATTTGCAAAATGCCAGGAACAAGATTAAAGCCACTTGGGGTGCATAAATGTGTAAGTGAGATTAGGACATCGGAGCCCTACCAGACAATAGCTTGGATACCAGATACAAAAAGGAAGGCTTGCTGCTGGCATGATCCGGCTTGCTGCAATAATCTGGTGGTTAAGATCTAAAAAGGGTCTATATAAAAGGACTGCTTGGCTGCACAGTAAAAGTCCACGTGAGTCACTGCATAACTATCCACTATGGATTATTCCATTCTGCAGCAAAAGCTGTTGGTCTATTCAAAAGACAAGGCTCAGCTTGAGATTGCTGCCAAGCACAGGAGCTGCCAACAATGAAACGGCAGCTGCAGGTGACATATAGGTCCTGGAAATTTAATTAGTGAAGAGTTATTTGAAAAAGGAAATCTCTTTAGCTTGATGTCATTGTAGAGCCAAGGGAGGCAAGGTGGATATGTTGCAGGGAAGGAGGACGAGAGAAAAATAAAAAAGAATTCAAAGATAGGGAATGCAACAAGTGAAAGTTTTTGATCGTGTATAGATAAAACAGAACATGGCGATCACTGTCTACGTGGCTTAAGCACCGCAGCAGATGAATAGTTTACATACTTGTGCTCGGGGTGAAAAATTCCACAGCTATGATCTGCCTGCCCTCAGTTTCCTTCCCAATGGTGTAGGTACGAAAGATTGAAACATAACACAGTTTCTGCAGATTCTGCCACACATCCCAGCTAACATGTTTTGTATCATAAGAAAATACCAGTAACACTAAAGAAACTATCTGCACCAAGTTATTATATTTAACTCAGTGTTTTGTTTTTTCTCCTTTGTTTTTTTTCTTGTTCTATTACCAATTATGATCATAATTCTGATGTAACTAGATGGTCTCGCAATTAACTCTCATAACAAGGATTTCACAGACAGCTGCTGAGTATTGGATCGGCTTTGACTTTGTCAGCAATATAGCAGTTTTGCTGGATTACCATTTGCAGGTAGCAAAGGGTAATCCAGCTAATTTTAGCCAGGAAATCCAAATGAGTCTACTAATGGCAGGAAAATATAAATAGCAGAAAAAAGGATACAAAATATCAGATGTGTTTATGCAATGCCCACACAATTTATACCTGGTTTAAGACTGACTTTTCAGAAAATACCATTAAATGTATTTCATCATATAACAAACAAAATCTATTCAAAATGGCTAAAGCTGGCCACACAATAGACCAACTTACATCCAACCAGCCAACTTGTTGATTTGTTGGAATGAAACTCTGGTAAGGGATGAAAGCAAATGACAATCAGCAATTTGCTCCCAAATGCCGGAAAATTAAAAAAAAAAAACTGTTTGAACAAATTGTTTAGATCAAATATTTAACAAACTTGTCTGACGGCCATTTTCATCTGTTTTCTGGCTGATCATCATTTACTCCCATACCTTACCAGATTTTCATTCCAACCAATCAACTAGTTGGCTGGTTGGATGTAAGTTGGTCTAGTGTGTGGCCAGCTTAAGTCTATCTCAAATTTACCAGAACCAATACTGTGTGGTTCTTGCTTTGGCATTAGGCACCTTTCCAAGATAGCAAAAGGTAATAGCGTGCGTGGCAGTAAAGGGACATGGTCTTGAAGAAAATGGTGTTGTCTCATGCGCTGCGCCGCGCCCCCCCAGCCCCCTCCCCCTCCATCACTCTGGGGGTTTTGGCATTTCATAATCAGGCAGGGAATGGTGCCGCGCTAAAACAGCCTTTATGGGAGTGCTTGTAAGACACACAGTAGAACCCCCAATTCAAGCTTTGACACACAGTAGGATACTCCATTCATAGTAGGACACACAGTAGGACCCCCCCATTCATAGTATACCACACAGTTGGGCCCAAAATTCATAGTATGTCACATTGTAAGATGCCCAATCCATACTATTCCAAACAGTATACCTGACAATTCACTGTAAAAAAAAAAAAGTTCTTGCTGCAAGTATCATGTACCCAGCTTAGTGGCTGCACAGTAAGCCCAGGGATGGGGCTGCAATACACTATACATGTGGTGTGTGGCACACATGAATCTGGGGATGCTCGGTGGTGTCTGGCATTTTCAAGGGAAAACCAATTCAGATTTGGGAATAGAGTAAGATCGAGCAAGCAACTGTACCTGGACACGTGGCCATGGGAAGCCGACCCAGGCCCAGGTGAAGGGGACGTGGACTATGCGCGGGAGGCGTGACCACGTCCCCTCAGAAGGAAAAAAAACAACAACTTTTCTTGCAGCGCCGCAAAGTGGCGCTGTGCGCCGGGTAGGGGGGCACTGTGAGGCCCCCAGCCTGGCGCAAATCCAGGATGGGGGGTGCGATCAGTGTGATCGCTCCACCCCACAGACAGAGCAGCAGTCTCCCACTGCAGCTGCTGAAAGGTGGGAGGGAGCAGCGTCAGACCCGGGAACCTGCCGGTCCTCTCCAGCAAGCGCGGAGGGGAAAAAAAAAAAAAAAGCTGCTTTTGTATGTAGATCAAAAATGGTGGACAACTATTTTTAGAATGCAATTTCGATTTCAGTTTGGATACGCCGCTCCCAAATCTACATCTCTCTGTGTATTTTACATCTGCCCCATGTGCAGTGCAACATGGTTTTACCAAGAAGCCCAGTTACTTGCTATATCTTACTCTATTCCCAAATCTGAATCAGGCCCATGGTAAACTATAGTCACTATATATATCACACAGAGTAACAGAACAGACCCTGCTCCCAGAAATCCCATGCCCTGTGTAAGACCGGTACCAGCTCAGTTCTATTAGTGCCTGGCTGTAGACTGAAAGATTTCCCCATATTGACCACTAGGACCCATATAACTGGCCACGTCATCCCACAGTGATCTCTGGGAGCTGTAATCTTAGGGCTCTTTGCCAGCTGCCATCTGTCTGAGCACAGCAAAGGCTCCCAGCAATACAGACCTCACCCTCCTGCACTGTAACCAGGACCTCAGCACTGTAGTGTGCTGTCCCTGCCCAGCCTGCCAACATTACCACTGGGACATTACAGTGCAGCCTCACCTGTCCGCCTGTACCTTGAGGTCTTCTCTGTCCGCACTGACACCTTTAAAGTCACAAAGCCCATACACTGTGGAGACACAGCACAGAGCTACCACTGACCTGCATCCCTTCTCTGCAGCATCCTTACCACTCCCAGATGCAATGAGGAGGCAACAGATATGCAACATACAATTGCAGCTGGACAGAGTTCACTTAAAAATTAATAATATACGTTATATTTATATGTAGGAATACCATGATAGTCTATATTGAAACGTAGGCAACCTAACGCATCACGTGTGTGCCCTCAGCTTATTGAAACGAGGATGGAGGCAATCATGGAGACAGCCCACAATCTTTGTACATCTAAACACTTCCTGTAGTATAGTGTTATTGCCTTAAGAATACCTTTATTAAAGGAGAATGCCACAGTGTGTGTGTGGGTAGCGGGATAGGGGAGATTGGGCAAATTTAAGAGGGAAAGAGAGAGAAAAAGAGAAAAAATGAGATATGGTAAGAACTTACCCTTGTTATCTCTATTTCTACGAAGTCCATAGGGTTCCACAGGATACCTTGGGGTATAGGTGTGACGTCAGTCATCGGGCACCATAGAGTTAAGCTTTCAGCCTCCCAGGATGCACTAGGGTCCCCCCCTCCTATACCCCGTCCCCGAGCCAAGGCACCTCAGTTAGTTACCAAGCCATAGGCCGGAGGAGGAGAAGGAAGAGAGAGAAAAAAGATCTGGACACACACAAGAATCACATTCTCACCAGAGGGAGACGAAAAACCGGTGACCAGAGCAAAGCCCATATGCAGCACAGGTGCGACAGGGCGGGAGTCCTGTGGAACCCTATGGACTTCGTAGAAATAGAGATAACAAGGGTAAGTTCTTACCATATCATATTTTCTACTTCAGGGTCCATAGGGTATCCACAGGATACCTTGGGGATGTCCCAAAGCAGTATCCTTTAAGGGTGGGGACGCTCCTGTGCAGAAAGGAGAATCCGCCGCCCGAAGGAAGCATCCTGAGAGGCGAAGGTGTCAAACCTGTAATATCTCACGAAGGTATGGACAGAGGACCACGTAGCAGCCTTGCAGATCTGGAATGCAGAGGCACCACGTCGAGCTGCCCACGAAGGACCCACAGACCTAGTGGAATGAGCCTTCACAGAAGGAGGAACCGGCAGGCCTTCATGAAGATAAGCTTCAGAAATAGCCATACGGATCCAGGCCGCCAAAGTTTGCTTTGAAGCTGGCCAACCCTTTTTACGGAAGCCATAGAGGACAAACAAGGCGTCCGACTTCCTAAACGAAGAAGTGCGGTCAACATAAGTCCTTAAGGCCCGCACGACATCCAAAGAGGCCTCACCCACTGAAAGACCAGGTGAGTTAAAGGCCGGAACAACGATTTCCTCGTTAACATGAAACTGGGAAACAACTTTGGGAAGAAACTCGGGCCGAGTACGGAGCACTGCCCTGTTCCCATGAAAAACCAAGAAAGGGGGTTTACAAGAAAGACCCCCTAAATCAGAAACACGTCTGGCCGAAGCAATAGCCAGAAGGAAAACAGTCTTAGCTGTTAGCCATTTAAGATCCACTGAGCCCAGTGGTTCAAACGGCGGTCCCTGGAGAGCCCTCAGGACCACAGCCAAATCCCAAGGCGCCACAGGTGGAACAAAGGGCGGCTGAATGCGGAGAACACCTTGCATAAAAGGTGCGCACATCCGGGATTGTAGCAATCCTACGGTGAAACCAGACAGACAGGGCCGAAACCTGTACCTTCAAAGAAGCAAGGCGAAGCCCATGATCTAGTCCCGCTTGTAGGAAGGCGAGTATCCGAGACAGACGAAATTCCTGCGGTGCCTAACCTCTCGGTCGACACCACTGGAAGAACGTATGCCACACGCGATGGTATATCCTCGCGGAAGACGGCTTCCGAGCTCGTAACATGGTACGCACCACAGAGCTGGAAAACCCCCTGGACCTCAGCATGGCTGTCTCAACAGCCACGCCGTCAAAGACAGCCGAGTCAGGTCCGGGTGAAGACAAGGACCCTGTGACAGAAGGTCCGGTCGTAGCGGCAACCGCAGAGGACTGTCCACGGACAGACCCTGAAGGTCTGAGAACCAGTGCCGTCTGGGCCACACGCGAGCTATCAACAGGAGCGTCCCTCCTTCCTGTTTGAATTTCCGGATTACCCGTGGAAGAAGGGAGACCGGAGGGAACAGGTATGCGAACCGGAACGTCCACCGGACGGACAGAGCATCCACCAGAGACGCCCCTTCGTCTCTTGTGCGAGACCCGTACACCGCCAACTTGTTGTTGTGCCGGGACGCCATGAGGTCGATCTCTGGAAGACCCCATCTGTCCACCAGCAGTTGAAAAACGTCCGGGTGCAGGGACCATTCCCCCGGATGAACGTCCTGGCGACTTAGAAAGTCCGCCTCCCAATTTAGCACTCCCGGGATGAAGACCGCTGATATGGCCGGAAGATTGCGCTCCGCCCATACCAGGATCCGAGAGACCTCCACGAGAGCCGCCCGACTTCGGGTTCCTCCTTGCCTGTTTATGTAGGCCACGGTGGTAGCGTTGTCTGACTGGACCTGTACCGGACGACCCTGGAGAACCCGATGTGCCTGCTGGAGAGCATTGAAGACTGCACAGAGTTCCAAGATATTGATTGGAAGCTCCGCTTCTGTCAGCGTCCACCTGCCATGGAACAAGTGTGGACCCGAAACTGCTCCCCAGCACCGAAGACTGGCGTCCGTTGTCAACAGGACCCAATTTGGAACCCAGAACTGACGTCCCTTGCTGAGATGGGTCATCTGTAACCACCAGGCAAGGGTCAGGCGAACCTCCGGGGTGAGCACAATTGTCTGGGACTTCAGAGACTGAGGCAGCCCGTTCCACTTGGACAGGATCAGGTGCTGCAGAGGTCTGGAGTGAAACTGGGCATATTCCACCATGTCGAACACCGACACCATGGAGCCCAGTAACCTCATCGCCGAGTGTAGAGACACCCGGCGGCTGTGCAGACAACTGCGCACCCTCGACTATAAAGCAGAGATCTTTTCTCCCGTCACGAAGATCCTTTGCTGTTCCGAGTCCAATAAGGCTCCGAGGTGCAGAATCCGCAGAGACGGGATTAGAGTAGACTTCTACCAGTTGATTAGCCAGCCGTGCCATTGCAGTAGCGCAATGGTCAGGTCCAAGTGGCGTAGAAGGAGCTCTGGAGATCCTGCCACCAATAAAAGGTCGTCCAAGTACGGCAACATGCGGACTCCCTGCAGCCGCAGAGAAGCCGCCATGACCGCCATCACCTTGGTGAACACACATGGTGCTGTCGCCAGGCCAAAAGGTAACGCCCGAAACTGGAAGTGGTCGCTGCGGATTGCAAACCTGAGGAACTGTTGATGGCGCAAAAGAATAGGGACATGCAGGTAAGCATCCTGTATGTCCAATGACACCATGTAGTCCCCAGGTTCCAGCGCCAGAATGATGGACCGTAGGGTCTCCATCCGAAACTTCGGTACCCGCAAACACTTGTTGAGAGCCTTGAGGTTGAGAATCGGACGATACGACCCATTGGGTTTCTGTACCAAAAAAAGATTTGAATAGAAACCCTGGCCCCTCTGGGAGAATGGAACAGGCACTATAACTCCAGCCTGGAGCATAGTGTGCAATACCTTCCGCAGCTCCGTAGCCTTGTTCCGGTCTGATGGTAGACCCGTGGTGAAGAATCGAGCCGGGGGTCTGTGCCGGAAAGAGAGGGCGTACCCGTGGGAGACCACCTCGAGATCCCAAGTGTCTGTCGTAGTGACCGACCAACACTGGGCGAACTGCAGCAGGCGGCCTCCCACTTTGGGATCCCCCAAAGGGAGGCCCGGACCGTCAGGCCGCAGGCTTGTCATCTGGCTTAGGGGCCGGACGTCTGGTACTCCATGCCTGCTTCCGGGGCTTGGCCGATTTCTTAGGGCAAGCCTGTCGAGGAAAAGACTGTGGTTTGGGCCTGCCCTGGGCCCTATAAGACCGAAAGGACGATGGTCCAGAACCAGAAGGAGCAGCGGCCGACGGGAGACAAGCCGATTTGGCTGCCGCCAGCGTGGCCACAATCTTGTCCAGATCCGGACCGAAGAGAACTTCTCCGGTAAATGGCAACGCCTCCAAACCCTTTTTGGAATCTGCGTCCGCCTTCCAGGATCGCAGCCACAAGGTGCGACGAGCAGCCACTATTGCTGAAGAAATTGTAGACACCAGAGTACTAATGTCTAAGGCCGCCTCGTTGATATAAGTGGCCGAATCACGGAGATTACCAATCAACTCCACCTGTTCGGCCGGACAGTCGGAATCAAAAGATGCCTCTAATGAATCCGCCCAGCGCTCCATCGCTCTGGCAACCCAGCAAATGGCCATAGCCGGCCGTGCTGCCTCCCCCGCAAGGGAATAAGCGGACTTCAGGCAGATCTCCACCTTGCGGTCCGTAGCATCCTTAAGGGAGGACATGGATGGCATCAGCAATGTGGCACTACGGACAAGACGGGTGACGTGAGAATCCACCTGTGGAGGGGAATCCCACTTTGCAAAATAATTATCCGCGAACGGATAAGCCACTGCCAGGCACCTCTGCGGCTGGTATCTTTTGCCAAGCTGTTTCCACGCCTCCTCTAAATGGTCCACTAACTGACCCGAAAGAGGAAAGACTGTGGCATCGCCCTTCACATCTTTAAAAAAGGCATACTTGGATTTAGCCGCTGGGGGAACTTCGTCCTCAATCACCAAGGCTGTGCGGACTGCCCGAATAAGTCCAGGAATATATACCTTGGACTTAGCGTCAGCATCCTTAGTATGGAGAGGTTCCTGATCGTAAGGATCCAGAATCTCCCCATCATCAGACGTCCCCTCGTCATCCTCATAAGGAGCCGACAGAGACGCAACCGGCCGTTTATGTGGCCGCATCACAGACTCCCCTTGCAACACATCCGACAAGTGCTGTACAGAACTCGTCAGGGAGTTAACCCACGCCGGCTCCTGAGAAACCGGGAGCGGGGAAATAGGGAGACTGTGGGGTACCACCAATTGTCATGGGAAACCCTGCATGGGTGACGACACCACTGACTGCTGGGACAAACCCATTGGCGTAACGCGGGCTGCGGAGCTAACTGGCCCACTAAGGTTGTAAGCGCCTGAGCGAAACAAGCCCAGGGCGGCTCCTGTACCGGTGCTGTAACCGTAATAGGCCGTGCCAAAACACTGCCGGCAGAGGCCCTCCGCGCTACCCTGCCCCTCCGCTAACGGTACTTTACACGTAGTACACTGTAGGCGGAGAGGAAAATCACTTTCAGACATGATAGCACCAAGTATGTGACCCCTCTCACCAATTATATATTAAATAGGCGAGAGACCACCCTGTAGCACCGTACCGCAAGGGTTTAGCAGAAAGGACAGGGACAGTAATAAAGCTGACAGTTAGAAGAAAAGTTACAGGCAGCAGCGCTAGCACAGTCACATACAATGCAAAGAAAAATCAATTCCTGCACTAACAGCGCTGATCACTCAACTACGCAGACACAGGGCCTGGTAGGACACAGCGCAGCATACACAGACCTGACCCAAATCGGAGGAGAGGTATGCGGGGGGACCCAGACCACGATGCTTCCTTCCAGTGCTTCCACCATGCGTTGGAAAGATGGCCGCCGAGGAGAAGAGAGGAGGCTGGCCTGGGGGAGGAGCGCTGCTACAGGACCAGTCAGCAGTGTGCAGAGAGGGCTGTGTGCAGCGGGGGAGGCGCCGGCTGTGAGATAGGGAAGGCGCGCTCCCCTGACATGCATTTAACCCCCGGGACGCCGCAGCGCTACCGCTCTGCTGCGGTCCGCTGTCCCAGGGGGTAGTGGAAGCGCAGGTTCAATACCTGGCTCCACGCTGCAGCCAGTCCCCAGGGAGCCCCCTGCCTGGGGACTCTGGACCATGTGACAGCGGGGACCCACCGCGGGAACCCGCTGCTTACCTGCTGTCCCCCTTGAATCCGGCCATGGTCCGGAACATCTGGGGTCACCGCTAGCTGTGACCCCAGATGCTCACCAGCATCCCCGGATCGGTACCGGCGTTCTGGTATCGGCGGGGGTGTAGGGAAGACAGCATGGACGTCAGGACTGACTGTCCATGCTGTTCATCCAGATGTGCAGCCACAGCTGCATGAAGAAAAAGCTTCAGGGGCTCTTCTAGCCCCCACTCCAACAGGTGCACCCGACTCCGGCCGGGCACCAAACTAAACTGAGGTGCCTTGGCTCGGGGGCGGGGTATAGGAGGGGGACCCTAGTGCATCCTGGGAGGCTGAAAGCTTAACTCTATGGTGCCCGATGACTGACGTCACACCTATACCCCAAGGTATCCTGTGGATACCCTATGGACCCTGAAGTAGAAAAAGAGAGAGAGAAAGAGAGAGAGAAAGAGAGAAAGAGAGAGAAAGAGAGAAAGAGGAAAAGAGAAAAAGAAAGAAAAAGAGAAACAGAGAAAGAAAAAGAGAAAAAAAAGAGAGAAAAAGAGAAAGAAAGAAAAAGAGAAAAAGAAAAAGAGAGAAAAAGAGAAAGAGAAAGAAAAAGGAGAGAAAAAGAAAGAAAAAGAGAAAGAAAGAAAAAGGAGAGAAAAAGAAAGAGAAAGAAAAAGGAGAGAAAAAGAAAGATAGAGAGAAAGCGAGAAAAATAGAAAGAGAGAAAAAAAAAAAAGAGAGAGAGAGAGAGAGAGAGAGAGACATGCTAGCTGATGTGCCCTGTTTCACCCTGGTAGACCTTAACAATATGCTTAGTTCATTTTATGCCTCTGGGGTAGCCGAGTGCCATACATGAGATAGTAGAGGAACTGGAACAGGCAGGCTCTGTCTCCTGTGAGAAGGACAATGGTGTGAAGCACCATCTCCCCATTGACATTGAAAACCTCAATTGCCATGTTTGAAAGGCGGATAGGAAGGTGGGGCTGCAGCTTAGTCAACTATTCAAATTGGTGAGCAACACCAACTGCCATCTCAAATGCTGCCAAGCATCACTGGCAGTTGGTGTGTCTCCCCTATTTGAATATTGGACTAAGCTGCAGCTCCACCTCTGGAGCTGCCACTGGTCCCAGACAATGAGCTTACAGGCTGCAGCGCTTGGGTCATGTTGCTTTGTCACCCAATCACCTCGGTCGAGAGGAAATATTTTACCCATTTTCAGCCCCTTCGTAATCTAATTTAGAAAAATCCCTGCTGATTAGGTGCTTAGGTTATGGAAGGAATATACTCCCAGAATTTCATGTTTCTAGGATCAAGGGTTTGGGCTGGGCCCATGTTGACCCCTATCCACCACCAAAAGTACCTACAATGGGCATGGGAAACCCTGATTCCTGGCATTGATGTGGAGGTTACTTTGACAAGTACCACCTATCTGAACATTGTTGAAGACCAAGTACACCATTCACGCCAATGGTATTGCCTAATGTCAGTGGCATCTTTCAGCAGGATAATGCAAAAATTGTTTAGGAATGGTTTAAGGAGTATGACAAAGAGTACAAGGTGTTAAATAGGCCTCTAAATTACCCAGATCTCAATCCGATCAAGCATCTATGGAATGTGCTGGAAAAACAAGTCCAAGCCGTGGAGGCCCAAACTAACAACTTACAGCATGTGCTCCTAACATGGTGCTAGATACAACAGGAGACCATCAGAAGTCTTGTGAAGTCCATGACTCGACAGGTCAGTGTTGATTTGGGTTCACAAGCTGATCTTGTTGGAGGTAGTGAGATGTCCACTTAAGTGCGCATGTAAGCAAGTACAAGTAAGGAAACCACTGACATGGCCTGTCTGTTTCCAATCGATGCCGGACACAGTTTATTTCTACTGCGCATGAGTCTAAGTTGCACAGCGTATCCGTCCAGAGTCCATGTGATCAAAGTCTGTTGCGATTGAGGCGCATGATCTCAGAAAGGCCTTGAAAATGCACTGGGTGTTCTTGGGCAGTGACAGGGAGGTGGCTATGCAGACACACAGAGATGGTCCAACATATGGGTGTGTTATTTTAGTATCACAGGAGTGTCACTGAAGTGGTTGTGTACTCAGACGCATAATTGCTCACAATGGAGGCCATATTCTGACAGACAACCTGCACATAGCATAGGGCTGACGCAAGTTTGAATGGTGCGATCAGTGGCTGCGTCTTAAGACGCACCAAGCGGTATTTGAGTGTCTAAAATGCTGAAAGTGGGCTTGTAGCGATATTAGCATAAGGTCACAGAAGCAATACCGGTAAAAGACACAGACGGTTCAGCATCGGACACAGAATCAGGCCCACAGCAGAGTAGTGATGTAATAATTCCATCACACTAATGCACAAGATTATGGTCACAACGTCATCTCTACATAAAATTAAGGTAATACATTCTCATACATTTGCCCCAAGACAACTATTTTAGAGCTTCTACTATCCACACTCCATTCATATGAATGTTAATATTGGCCCTCTGCCTTTATTAAACTAGTCTTGCCTGGAAAGTGAGCTCTGGGATACCACTGCTACAGGAGTATGGTTACCCTAGCATTCTGACCTGTGCTGATTAGAAGCAGCATGACACCATGATAGAGAGCCATTAGGC
Source organism: Taudactylus pleione (assembly GCA_031769625.1). Taxonomy (NCBI): domain Eukaryota; kingdom Metazoa; phylum Chordata; class Amphibia; order Anura; family Myobatrachidae; genus Taudactylus; species Taudactylus pleione. The sequence continues at coordinate 5,891,324 of JAUIMM010000374.1, read as the reverse complement.
TGCAAATTAAAAGTTAATAGCATAACTTAAAAAAAAAAAAAAAAAAAAGCTTTCATCTATATTCCATCTAAACATAAAACATGATAATACCACTTAGTGTTTGAAGATTAAAAATGTAAAAAGCTGCTGTTTTGTCATCACTTGCCTAATGCTGGGTAAACACCGGCAGAGCTATTGGCTGAACAACTGATCGGCCAATATATCTTGTGCCCGTCGGCCAGTGTGTACCAAGGATATGTCGGTGAACGTCGTTCACAGACACATTGTGTCGGCTGTGCTGCACAGCCAAAGCCCAATATACCTGCAGATAGTTTGGGGCATCGTGCTGTGTGTACAGGCGGACAGCCGACCACCCTTACACTTACTGCAGAGGCCGCGTGGAGGGGAGCAAACGAACGCTCAGTGTTTGCGTTTCAGTAGACACCTTTTAAAAAGGCCTAAACAAAGTGAGTGAATAATATTGCTGAAAAGTGGATTCAGGCTTTTGCTTTGAAGATATATTTGTAAAATATACTGGACCATTGACTGTTTCCAGACAACTTGCAAGATTTTGAAATATTTACTTCTGTAACAAAGTTTCTCAAATGAAAATGAATTCCTTATTCCTCTTCAGCAACACGGACAACAGACTGGGAAATGACATGAAGTAGTAGCATGCAAACAATGTGTTCTCCCTGTATAAACTGGTTTTGTGTGTTAAGCTGCGTAACAATGGAATCTGTGACTTAAAATCCACTCAAAACAATCCAAGAACATATTCTAATCAACAAAGAAATTCTAGCGGCTACAGAGCCAAAGTATTTAGTTAGTATAAAATACAGAGACAAATCTCATAGTAAATGCAAATCTGTAAACCCCAAATCAAATGTTTCTTCCTTCCTCCTCTCCAGACATTTTCATGTGGAAATTCAGAGGGGTAGTCTTGTCTAAGGTAAAGGAAGCCAAGTGAGAGAGGAGTCATTAAAAAAATATTGTGCAAGAACAGCACCATAATTATAGTCTTTGGGAATTTTTATTGAACATAAAATGTTGCCAAATTACACCCTGTGAATCATTTATAATACAGGAAAAGTTCTATCTAGGTCTAAATAAAGTTCTCAGTACTGAAAAACAACATAGAACATAAAAATAAAGTTGCCTGTGCCACATTTCACAGCATAAAACTGCAAATAAACTACCTTTGCTGTATAATTCATGGCAATATTAACGATAAAACCTCTGCTGAGAAAATGTCCACATGTGATATTTCCATGACAGAAACAAATGACAAATGTGTTTACTTGACGATATTTGTACAAACATTACAAAGCCATGTGTAATTATGATGTAGTTAATTATGCATTTAAAACTTCTGGGTGCATAAATATTCCTTGCGGCAAAGTCCATGCAGCTGACAGACTGTAAAATCATGCATAAACAGGAACCTTAAAAGCTGCGACTGGTTACATCTTGGGACAGGGACTGCCATAGGCTCTAATAGGGGACAAACTAGATGTCACATAAAATCTCTCTCTGTACTACATATATTAAATACACTGGCGTAACTATAGAGGGTGCAAGGGGTGAGCTTACTATTGGTTCCGGCGCCTGGGGGGGCTAGGGGGCCCAGCAAGCAACCCCCTGCACCGTGCAGACTATTTTTTTATTCACCGCTTATTAAAATTGCGGGCGGGGGCAGGTAGGGATAGGGAGGGGGGGGGAGGGGTCAAAATGGACTGTGTGGGCCAGGTCACTGACAGTCTCCGGCTCGCCACACCTGCAGAGCTGCTGGTCTGAAGTCTCTCGAGATGATGACATCAATCATCTAGTGAATCTCTCTTCACCAGGCTTTGGACAACGGACAGCGACTGGATGGATGTGGCGCAGCAGTTAGCAAGGCTGCAGTGAGTTGTTGGAGGCGAGTGGCGTTTAAAGGAAGACCGAATGCTGTTGTGAGTGACTGTGTGTGGGTCAAACTGTGGTGCTGCAGCCGCTGCCAGCCTGCTCATGAGAGCAATAATTAATCATTTCTATAAATATAATATGCCCATTACTATTATATATATATTTATATTATATACAATAAACATTGCGTGTGTGTTTATATATACATACACAGTACACATATTTATGTACACACACGTTTATGTGTGTGTGTATATATATGTACACACATACATACATATACACACACACACGCACTGTGTGTAATATATATATATATATATATATTTATTTTCGAAGCTGGATAATTGGCTGAGACAGAATCTGTTAAAATTAAAGTCTGCACGACGCCAATTTGCGAATGGCAACAAGACGCCATTTTGCGAATGGCCGCCCAGCGAATCTCACATATTATAAGTACATACGGCGATGCTATTTTTTTGCGTCGTGCGATTCCCCCGCAATTGAAAAACATGGTTAAAAGTCCACATTGTATAAATACATACATTTACTAAAACATATAATATGAACAACCCTGCAAAACACGTACCACGGTGTACTCCACAAATACGTAGACGCACAACGCTAACTAGCGTCTTTTCTTAATATCCTTACACTTACACTTTTCACACTTACATAGGAAGGTTGCCTAGAATTTAAGGTTAATATCCAAGGTTTTATTAATTATTCATTATGTAATAAAGAGACTGTATTTAAGATCTCAGGTTTAGTACATGATAAGCAGACCGTGTTTGGTGCCATTCTGAACCACTGTTTATTTGCAGATTTCCGGTTCCATCGGCTAGGAAATCGCAACATGCATCTGCAAATTATGGATCATAGAGAGATAGGCATTGAAATGTACTCTGTAAATGTAATGTAATTAGCCAGTTTAGACTTGTTCTTTGGCGGGAAAACGGAAACAAAGAAGATGTTGGAGGTTGAACTATTACAATATAAACTGACCTATGAACTGCATCGTAACAGAAGAACGAGGAAGAAGAACCAATGGGATTATGCCAACTAGTTCTATTGTATTGCCTATCTCTGTAAGGGTATATATGCAAGCTCCCTGAATGTGTTATTTAGTCATCATTTTCTTGCTATTGACGGAGGCTTCACCTTTCATGCCGGAAATCTGGATCCAGAGCACCTGCGTATGTATCGACTGTACCTTGTGATTGGATAATTTGTTTGCGCTAACTGTATTTAGATCACAGTTTGTAACTATCTGCTTTTTGGTGAATATCATCTTTTTGTGCTTTGGAACCACAATCAAAGTCTGGAAAGCAATTATTTCTTGGGCGACTTATAATGTTAAAAAGCGACATTTAGAGTGTACAGATAAGTAGGAATCAATAATATATACACACAAAGCTCAGTATACATATACACACACAAGTATATATATATGCTTGACAAAAGCACATATTAAAGCGCTAAAACGTTGCATTTTCCAGCAGTGGTCTTTGTAGTTTTTTTTTTCATGGAGTGCCGCTATATTATATTATTAGGCAAAACGTCATCTTGCATGGACAAACATCATCATTCCTGGACTTTTGACACACACACATACAGTCAAGGTGCATAAATATTGGGACATTGACAGAATTTTCATATTTTGGCCTTTATTCACCACCACAATGGCTTTGAAATGAAACAAACAAGATGTGCTTTAACTGCAGACTTTCAGATTTAATTTGAGGGTAATTACATCCAAATCAGATGACCGGTGTAGGAGTTACAATGGTTTCTATATGTGCCTCCCATTTTTTAAGGGGCCAAAAGTAATGGGACAAACTAAACAATCCTAAATCTAACTTTCACCTTTTAATACTTTGTTGCAAATCCTTTGCAGGCAATTACATCCTGAAGTCTGGAACGCATAGACATCACCAGACGCTGGGTTTCATCCCTGGTGATGCTCTGCCAGGCCTCTACTGCAAATGTCTTCAGTTCCTGCTTGTTCTTGGGGCATATGGCATATAAATATTGCCCGAAACACTTCAGAATTCATTCTGCTGCTTTTGTCAGCAGTCACATCATCAATAAATACAAGGGAACCAGTTCCATTGGCAGCCATAAATGCCCACGCCATGACACTGCCACCACCATGCTTCACTGATGAGGTGGTATGTTTTGGATCATGAGCAGTTCATTTCCTTCTCCATACTCTTCTCTTCACATCACTCTGGTACAAGTTGATCTTTGTCTCATCTGTCCATAGGATGTTGGTCCGGAAATGTAATGGCTTTTTTAGATGTTTGGCAAACTCTAATCTGGTCTTCCTGTTTTTGTGGCTCACCAATGGTTTACATCTTGTGGTGAACCCTCTATATTCACTCTTGTGAAGTCTTCTCTTGATTTTTGACTTTGACACATATACACCTACCTCCTAGAGAGTGTTCTTGATTTGGCCAACTGTTGTGAAGGGGTTTTTCTTCACCAGGGAAATAATTCTTCTGTCATCCACCACAGTTGTTTTCCGTGGTCTTCCGGGTCTTTTGGTGTTGCTGAGCTCTCCGGTGCGTTCTTTCTTTTTAAGAATGTTCCAAACAGTTGATTTGGCCACACCTAATGTTTTTGCTATCTCTCTGATGGGTTTGTTTTGATTTTTCAGCCTAATGATGGCTTGCTTCACTGATCGTGACAGCTCTTTGGATCTCATATTGAGAGTCGACAGCAACTGATTCCAAATGCAAATGTCACACTTAGAATCAACTCCAGACCTTTTACCTGCTTAACTGATAATGAAATAACGAGGGAATAGCCCACACCTGTCCATGAAATATCTTTTGAGTTGATAGTCCCATTACTTGTGGCCCCTTAAAAAGTGGGAGGCACATATAGAAACCATTGTAATTCCTACACCAGTCACCTGATTTGGATGTAATTGCCCTCCAATTAAATCTGAAAGTCTGCAGTTAAAGCACATCTTGTTTGTTTCATTTCAAAGCCATTGTGGTGGTGAATAGAGGCCAAAATCTGAAAATTCTGTCAATGTCCCAATATTTATGCACCTGACTGTATGTGTGTGTGTGTGTGTATATATAGATAGATATATATATCTGAGAGAGAGAGAGAGAGCTATCTATATATATATATATCTGAGAGAGAGAGAGAGAGAGCTATCTCTATATATATATATATATATATATATCAGAGAGAGAGAGAGCTCTCTATCTATATCTATATCTATATATATATATATATATATATATATATATATATATATATAACCAGTCAACAGTTCTGACACCTTCTCATTCAATGGTTTTTGTTCATTTTAATTATTTTCAACATAGTAGAGACCTTGGGGACGTCCCAAAGCAGTCCTTTTAAGTGTGGCGACGCTAATGCGCTGACAGAATCCGGCGTCCAAAGGAAGCATCCTGAGAAGCAAAGGTATCAAAGGCATAGAACCTTAGAAAGATCTGGACAGAAGACCACTTGGCCGCCTTACACAGCTGAACAGCCGAGGCGTCACAGCGAGCTGCCCATGAGGGACCCACAGACCAAAAGGAAGGTGGATCTCCGGAAGTCTTCGTTGAAACCATACTGACAGAGCAGAGACATGCACTTTCAACGTGGAATGAGCATTAACAGAAGCCAGAAAGGAAGGCCTGCCTGCGTGTAGGCCTGTGAGATAGTCATACGAAGCCATCTAGCCAATGTTTGTTTATTGGCTGACCATTCTTTCTTGTGAAATCCATAGAGCACAAATAAGGAGTCCGATTTTTGGAGGGAACTGGTACGGTCCACATAAATCCTGAGGGCGCGGACCACATCCAAAGAGGCCTCACCAGCTGAGAAGTCCGGTGATTGAAAGGCCGGGACTATAATTTCCTCAATAATGTGGAAACTAGAAACAACTCTAGGAAGGAAGCCAGGGCGAGTCCGAAGCACAGCCATGTCCTTGTGAAATATCAGAAAAGGGGAGTGACAGGAGAGTGCACCTAAATCTGACACTCTTCTGGCAGATGCTATAGCCAGAAGAAAAATAGATTTTGCTGTTAACCACTTGAGTTCCACCTAATCTAGGGGTTCAAATGGAGGACCCTGGGGGGCCCGAAGAACTACTGCCAAATCCCAAGGAGCCACTGGGGGGACAAAGGGAGGTTGAATCCGGAGGACACCCTGGAGGAAGGTGGATATATCAGACAGCGGAACAATTCTACATTAGAACCATACTTCAGTGAGGCCAGGTGGAGGCCAAGGTCCAATCCAGCTTGAAGGAAGGCCAGGACTCTGGACTCCCAAAGAACTCGAAGAAGAGAGACTGGAGGGAAGAGGTACGCAAACTGGAAGGTCCACTTCATTGACAATGCATTTACAAAGGATGCCTCGGCATCTCTTGTTCTGGACCCGTACACAGGCAGTTTGTGACTGTCTGTAGGCCATGAAGTCCACCTCTGGGAGGCCCCATCTGTTCACTAGGAGTTGAAACACCTCTTGGTGAAGCAACCATTCCCCAGGATGCACGTCGTGACGGCTGAGGAAGTCTTCTTCCCAATTGAGAACTCCCGGAATTAATACTGCCGAACTGGCCAGGAGGTGACCCTCGGCCCATGTCAGAATGTGGGACACTTCTGCCATTGCTGCCTGACTTAGAGTACCTCCTTGATGGTTGATGTAAACCACTGTTGTGGCATTTACAGACTGAACCTGTACAGGTTTTCCGTGAAGTATGTGCTGGGCCAGGTTGAGGGCCATGTAGACAGCTCGATTCCAATATGTTGATTTGCAGGGTTGATTCGACCAATGTCCAATGGTGCTGAAAGGAGTGCGGACCGGTCACTGCGCCCCAGCCCCGGAGACTGGCGTCCCTTGTTAGAATTACCCAGTCCGGGATCCAAAAGGGGCGACCCTTGGTTAGATGAGAGGTCTGTAGCCACCAAGATAGAGATAAATGCACCTCTGGAGAGAGTACCATCATCTAGAGTTTTGACCCGATGGGGTAACCCGTTTCACCTGGAGAGGATCAGCCTTTGCAAAGGCCTGGAATGGAACTGAGCAAATTCCAGAAGGTGAACACCATGCACCCTAGAACCTGCATTGCTGAGTGGATCGAGACTCGGTGACTGTGGAGACATCTGCGTACTCGCAGTTGAAGTGTGGAGATCTTGTCTGATGTCAAAAAGATTCTCTGATCCTGAGAATCCAGCAGGGCTCCCATATGAATCATTCTCTGTGAGGGATTCAGGGAGGACTTTTTCCAGTTGATTATCCATCTGTGCTTGTACAGGAAAGCAATGGTTAACTGCAGATGGCGGTGAAGCACTTCTGGGGATCCTGCTAGGAGCAAGAGGTCGTCCAGATATGGTAACAGTCGGACACCCTGCCACGTAGGAGGGCCGCCATGATAGCCATAATTTTGGTAAACACCCGTGGAGCTGTGGATAGTCCAAAAAGGGCAGAGCCTGAAATTGGAAGTGTTGCTGAAGTATAGCAAACCGGAGGTATCGCTGATGTAAGGGCGCTATAGGTACATGTTCTGAATATCCAGAGATACTATGAAGTCCCCAGGCTCCATAGCTATGATGAAGGAGCATAGGGTTTCCATCCTGAACCTGGGTACCCTGAGGAATTTGTTCAAGGATTTGAGGTTGAGGATAGGCCGATAAGACCCATTCGGTTTCTGAAAAAGAAAGAGTAGAATAATAACCAGTCCCTCGCTGAGATAGTGGGACTTTCACAATTACCCCTGCTTGCAGCAAGGACTGTATGGCTTTCTGGATTTGTAAGGCCCTGTTCACGTCTGAAGGAGAGCCTGTGTAGAAACACTGGTGGGGAAGCCGTCTGAGAAATGAGAGGGCGTACCCGTGAGAGACCACTTCTCTTACCCAAGCATCCGTGGTGGTTTGACACCAGCACTCGGCGAACTTAAGAAGTCGGCCTCTCACTGTGGGATATCCCAGAGGGAGGCCTGTCCCGTCAGACTGCGGGCTTGTCCTCAGGTTTTGAAGCAGGCTCTGGTGTTCCAGATCTGCTTGGTCCTGGGTTTAACGACCCAAGTGGAAGCCAACTGCCTATGAAAGGACTGACCTTTAGGCTTTCCCTGAGGATGAAAGGACGTAAATGATGTAGTCCGAGACCTAGTAGAAGTAGTTGCTGAAGGCAGAAATGCAGTTTTTTATGCTGCCAACTTGGTTGCAATCTTGTCAAGGTCTGGGCCAAACAAGATCTCTCCATTGTAGGGTAACCCTTCTAGACCTTTCTTGGTAATACCGCATCTGCCTTCCATGAGGGTAGCCACAGGGTACGGCGGGCAGACACAGCCGTGGGCGAAACTCTGGAGTTTAAGAGACTGGCATCCAATGTCGCTTCTCCAATATAGGAATCTGCATCTCGAATGTGAGCAACAAAAGACATCTGATCCCTAGAAGCATCTGAGGGAATAGAGTCTTCAAGTGTGTCAGCCCAGCTCTCTATAGCTTTAGCCACCCATGCAATAGCTATGGTTGAACGGGCAACAGCCCCTGAAAGAGTATATCGATTGCAGGCAAACTTCCACTTTCCTATCCATAGAATCCTTCAATGAAGTAACTGTAGGAATAGGCAACGTAGTGCTTTTAATTAAACGTGTAATGTCGCGACCATGACTCTATCCGTAGTCTGCCTTCCACCCAGCTCAGTCTCGGTTCCAGCCTTACAACCTCGGGTTCCAGTTACAGCGTGCACCTTCCTGCTTGCCTACCCAGCTGGATGTTCTACCGTCCCCGGGGTTCAAGTGTTCCCTCCGGTTCCCAGTTCCAGTGTTCGATATACCCCACGTTTTCTTCAATATATTACATTCTGAGCTTCCTCCATCGTACTTCTTATTCATGAATAATACCCCCCTAAGGCCGGCTTCATTTCAGTACCAGCAAACCGTTCTACGGACATCACCTGTTTCCACTCCGGATTCAAATTCAAATCAAGTTGTGGCAGGTAACATGTGAATCCACCGCAGGGGGTGTTTCCAATTTTGCAAAATGAGCCACAGGAAAAGGGTAACATGAGGTCAGATGTTTTTGTAGTTGAAACCTCTTACCAGGCTGCAGCCATGTGTTCAGCTAGTTGATCCGATCGTTTAAACAGAGGGTGCTTGGATTTAGGGGCTGGCTTGTCATCTTCTATTAATAAGATGGATCTGACAGCTCGTACCAAGGCAGGAATATTAATTTTTGACCGACTCTCATCCTCTTCCAGAGGGGTGTCAGGGTTAGAGAGATCAGCATCTACTGCCTCGTCATGATAATTCAGAATCAGACTTGAATGGACAGTGACTATAACACAGGACGCTTAGAGGGCTTACTGGGTAAGGGCTTCTCAACTTGCAACATGGTTTGAAAGGCATTAGATGTAGCCATTAGACTCTGCACAGAGTTAGAGAGTACATCTACCCATGGTGGGGGCACAGGAGGTACCTGTATCGCTTGAACCTGTTGTGGCAACCCCAAAGGGGGAATTATGGCCTGCTGTGATAACCCCATAGGGGGAATGACAGCCGGAACTGCCAAGCGGTCCAAAATAGTGGCCAGAACCTAAGAAAATTAAGCCCAGGAGGGCTCTTGTACAGGCGCTGGGTTGTCTGATGGGCCTGGTGGAGTATAACAGTTACAACATAACCCGTCTTGTATCAAATCCCCCTCACTTTATCCTGCAGCACATAATTTGCATGATAGCAGTATGAGTGCAGATGCCTGTATGTTACTCTTGCCTTTGCTAGACATAGCTGCAGAGTAATGTGGCACACAATATGGCACTGGGTATAATGCAACCACTGTGTATGTAGGCTACTAGTAGGAATGCAATCTATTTGTCCTGTCTTATGCTTGGGTAAGTTGCAGGAGCACACAGCCCAAATATGGCACAGTGCAGTAACCAAATGTATGTGACAAATCTCAGAAATACTTAGTTCTATATCTGTGAGGTACAGGAAAAACCCTGAATTACACCTGTATGATAGGGCAAAGTCAGAAAAAAAAGTAAAGATATATGCTGACAGTAGAATAGAAAATAGACAGGCAGCGCTAGCATCAGTGACATATAATGCACAAATAACATAATTGGCACTACAATCAACTACACAGACTCAGTGTCTGGTAGGCTATAGCGCTACATACGCAGACGCCAGTACTGGCGTCGCGGCACCTGAGGGGTGACGGAGCGGCAACACAGACGTCCCACGGACACTCTGCTGCTGTGCGCTCTGAAGAAGAATGAAACTAAATGAAATCATAAAAATAACAAGCTTCAGGGCTGCCCAAAGCAGCCCCCTGCGTAATGGTAACAGACTCCGGCCGGGCACCAACGAAACAGAGGTGCCTCTGGCTCGGGGTATAGGGAGAGTGGACTAAGTGCATCCTGGGATCTTAAAGCTTTTAACTGCGTGGTGCCCAGATTCCAGAGCCATCACTTACACCCCAAGGTCTCCCTGTGGAGCCTATGGACCCTGAAGAAATAATATAGTGTAATAGATACTTACATTGAGAAAAGGTTGCTGGATATGATAATATTGGTTAATGATGATGGAAGATGATGATGAGATGTGAAAGCGATAGAGTGAGAATGTTAATGCGTTAAAATGATAGGCAACACTAACCACTCCTCTAGACCTGAGTTTGGGTGGTGGGGGAAGCTTAACAATTTTGCTATGGGGCCCACAGAGTTCTAGCTACGCCCGATTAAATATGTATGTTAGATGCAAACCAGTATACCATTCTCTCATGTCGAAGCTGGATTATTGGCTGAGACAAGATCAGTTTAAAATTGATTCGCAGCGACGTCATCTTGCGACTGGCCGCAAGACGCCATCTTGGAAATGAGATCTCAAGACGCCATTTTGCGAATGGCCGCCCAAGCGCCATTTTAGATAAACTCACACTTTAGTACATGTGGCGATATTACTATTGGCACCATGCGATTGCATCTTTCACCATCCTCATATACACATTAATACGCACAATTGCGCTGTTAACTAGTCGCATATTAGCAAATGCATAAGATCCTATATGAAAACGCTGTTTATTAGCTTTATGCGCACGCATCTGCACCAAGTTAACTAGCGTTGTTATATCAAACCCAGCATACTCACACATTACATATCCACATACAACGTTCCAGAAGCTTTAAGGTATAAGATTTAATTTTGTTCACTTAGTATAAATGCTGTGAAATAAAGATTATTTGGTAACTAAGGTTTTATACATGCTAAGTAAGCAGTGTTTGGTTTTGTACTGATGCGTACTCTTTCAACAGTATTTCTGTATCGTCGGTGTGGAGATCGCATCATGCATTCTCAACTTATGGACCGCAGAGACTTCAAGCAACAAAATGTATATGATATGAACAACTGTTAGGATGTTGCATGAGGCGGGAATCCAGAGACCCCCAGTTGTTAGAGGCTGGGTTGGGTCTATTTGAATCAGCCTGTTAAATGCTCTGTAACAGATGCATCCCCCTTGGGAACCAATGGCATCAGCAACAAACTTCTCTATTGTGTTGTCTATTTCTGGGGGGTATAAATATGTGTGCTCCAACACTGGGTCTTAGTCTTCCTGCTGAATGCGGATTGACGAGAGGTTTCTTGCTGATAACTAACATCTGGTCCGGAAGTGCTGCGTATGTATACTGTACTTGGGTCTGTATAATTCCTTTGCGCCTAATTGTGTATGGATCAATAGCGTGTAACTGACTGTACTTTTACTTGACTAATACTTGTGCTTTGGAACCACAGATTCCAGGTCTGAAGTCTTTATTTACTGTATGATTGCGTACGCAAATTAGCGTCATCCTTAGAAGGTATAGGCAGGATATTAGAAGGTATAGGCAGGATATTAGAAGGTATAGGAAGGAGTGTAGAGAGGTTCTAAGGCAGTATCGTTACTCACCATAGCACACATGGTAAGAATTGATTTATATGCTGCAATAAGTACATATTTTGCCCCCATACTAACCATGTCTGGTATATTTTTTTCCCTCTACCATAATAGCGTTCCAATATAAGCAATATGGTGCCAAACATGTTGCACCATACTAATTCAGAAAAAAGAAAATCATGCCCTTGTGTTACTGTTAGTACTGTATATTGAAGGGAGAGAGGGGATAGCAGGAGTGAAATTGCCCCCTATATTTAAAACCAGCACTAGTGCCTGCAGCCTTGGGCTGGTTTCTAAAATACGGTGGAACCCTACACATTTTGTTCCCCGTAGTTTTAGAAACCACCACTGGCTTCAAGCCTGGGGCTGGTTTGGCTTTTGGGGGGGGGGGGGGACCCTATGTTTTTTTTTTTTAAACTTCTAACCCATTTTTTTACAGGTAGAAACATAACAGCAATTTTCGGGAAATATTCCAGGGGACACCCTAAAGATTTTTAGACATAGGGGATCACTATGGGTACCCCCATTATTATCTCCTGAAGCAAGTCGGGGTTTGCAATAGCCACGGCAGGTGAATAAATGTGGCTTTGAAAAAAGTGCTGCAGAAGAGCATTTAGAAGATTTTTGGGGGGGAAAATAACTATGCCCATCAGGTTTGGGGTACTTGAAAATGGGGGTCAGCATATTTTAAACTCACTAAAGTGAGTTGAAAAAAACATGAAAAACCTCCTACCGCAAACAGCTGCAATGAAAAAAACACTTGGGGCATACTTAGGGACCCCCCCAGAGTCAAGTTCGCTCTATTTTAACTTTGTCCCCCAACTTTTTTTTATTGACACCACCTTTTTCAAAGTAAATTTTTGGGGTGCCTTAATTTTTTTTTTTTACACAGATTACCTTTGGGGGACTGTCTGAAGGCTGCACGGGGGTTCCCGAAATGTTGCACCACAAAACCCCAATTCTGCACTTTTCAACGCCTGCCATTCATAGGCGATACTTTACCGCCTACTACATTGCATTGACTTAATGCCTAGGTGGAAAGTCTTTCAAATTGAATAAGGAGGAAAACTAAAACAGGCGATAATGAAGTCATCGGCGGTAAATTACCGCAAATCCGGACTTAATGCCTCAAATTGAATACGGCCCTATGCCGGCTATTCTGATACACAAATTGTTTTGTTAAGATATATCGATCTCAGACCAGATCCCATATCAGAGCATCAACCCCCACCCCAGACCTCCTGCAGACTACAACTGAGCATGCGCAGCCTGTAAAAAACAATATTTTAATATAGATATTAATATTTAGTTATTTTCATGTAACAATTTTATTATGGAGTTCCCGTATCGATCAAGAATATTGATACAGGACCACCACTTAGGGATGGCCAATTCATAGAAGTCCTAAATAGTTTAAAAGTGTTTAACATTTAAGTTCATTTATTTAAAAAAAAAATACTATTTTTATGGTATACTGCATGTATGTGTGTATATACAGCGGGAAAATTAAGTATTGAACACATCCACATTTTTCTCAGAAAATATATTTGTAATGGGGCTATTGTAATGAAATGTTCACCAAATGTCAGCAACAACCCATGTAATCCACACATGCAAAGAAATCAAACCATAGATGTCCATCAATTAAGTTGTGTGTAATAATGTGAAATGACACAGGGAAAAAGTATTGAACACATGAAGAAAGGGAGATGCAAAAAGGCATGGAGGCCAAGACACCAGCTGAAATCTATCAGTAATTAGAAAGCAGCCCTGCCCCTTGTCAGTGCAAATTAATATAAGCTGGTTCAGTCCTAACTGATGGGGTCTCATTAGCAAGGTGTCACACAAGAAACATCTCATGATGGGTAAAAGCAAAAAGCTCTCTCAAGATCGTTGCAACCTTAAGCCAGGTATCCACTATGCGATTTTGACAGGCGATAGCACGATACCGGCGTCGTTATCTTGCAATCGGCCGCTAATCGGGCATGTAAATGACAAAAATGAACAGCGATGCGCGTGCCCGCTGGTCGTTTTTGCCATCTATCATCGCTCGTACATGCTGGTCAACCTGACGATCCAGTCAGGTTCAGCATGTACGGGGATGATGGATGTGCCTGGGCTGAAGAAGTGAACGTTCAGTCTAGGCACATCACTAGACATACAAACGATAGCACAATTGCAATGTCGTAATCATGCTCTCGTTTGTATGTCTATTAGTGGATACGCATCTTTATTGTTGCAAAACATACTGATGGCTTTGGTTACAGAATGATTTCTAAACTTCTGCATGTTCCAGTGAGCACTGTTGGGGCCATAATCCGGAAGTGGAAAGAACATAATTTCAACATAAACCGGCCACGACCAGGTGCTCCTCACAAGATTTCTGACAGAGGAGTTGTCCAAGAGCCAAGGACCACTTGTGGAGAGCTTCACAAAGACCTGAAATTGGCATGTATAATAGTTTAAAAAAATAAGTAATGCACTCAACCGCCATGGACTGTATGCATGCTCACCACGAAAGACTCCATTGCTGAAGAAAAAACATGTTGAAGCTTGTTTAAAGTTTGCTACAGAACATTTGGACAAGTCTGTGAAATACTGAGACCAAAATTGTACTCTTTGGATGCCATAATACACACCACATTTGGAGGAGAAATGGCAATGCACATCACCCCAAAAACACCATACCAACAGTGAAGTTTGGAGGTGGGAACATCATGGTGTGGGTCTGTTTTTCAGCATACGCTACTGGCATACTTCATATGATTGAAGGAAAGATGAATAGAAATAAGTACCGAAACATTCTTGATAAAAGTCTGCTGCCATCTACCAGGATGCTGAAAATGAAACGAGGGTGGAGCTTTCAGCAAGACAATGATCCCAAACACACAGCCAAGAACACTCAATTGGTTTCAGAGAAAGAAAATAAAGCTGCTAGAATGGCCCAGCCAATCACCTGACTTGAATCCAATTGAAAATCTATGGAAACAACTAAAGATCAGTGTTCATAGAAGAGGCCCAGGGAACCTTCAAGATTTGAAGACTGTTTGCGTTTAAGAAAGGGCCAAAAATCACACCTGAGCAATGCATGCGACTAGTTTCTCCACACAGGAGGCATCTTGAAGCTGTCATTACCAATAAAGCTTTTGTACGAAGTATTAAATCATTTCAGTAAGCGTGTTCAATACTTTTTCCCTGTGTCATTTCACATTATTACACATAACTTAATTTATGGACATCTATGTTTTGATTTATTTGCATGTGTAGATTGCATGGGTTTTAATGGGAAAATGTAATTACAATAGCACCATTACAAATATATTTACTGAGAAAAATGTTGATGTGTTCAAAATTTATTTCACCCGGTGTGTGTGTGTGTGTGTGTGTGTGTGTGTGTGTGTGTATATACACATACACACACACACGGTCCGGTGCATAAATATTGGGACATTGACAGAATTTTCATATTTTGGCCTCTATTCACCACCACAGTGGCTTTGAAATGAAACAAACAAGATGTGCTTTAACTGCAGACTTTCAGATTTAATTTGAGGGTAATTACATCCAAATCAGGTGAACGGTGGAGGAATTACAACGGTTTCTATATGTGCCTCCCACTTTTTAAGGGGCCAAAAGTAATGGGACTATCAACTCAAAAGCTATTTCATGGATAGGTGTGGGCTATTGCCTCGTTATTTCATTATCAATTAAGCAGGTAAAAGGTCTGGAGTTGATTCTAGGTGTGACATTTGCATTTGGAATCAGTTGCTGTCGACTCTCAATATGAGATCCAAAGAGCTGTCACGATCAGTGAAGCAAGCCATCATTAGGCTGAAAAATCAAAACAAACCCATCAGAGAGATAGCAAAAACATTAGGTGTGGCCAAATCAACTGTTTGGAACATTCTTAAAAAGAAAGAACGCACCGGAGAGCTCAGCAATACCAAAAAACCCGGAAGACCACGGAAAACAACTCTGGTGGATGACAGAAGAATTATTTCCCTGGTGAAGAAAAACCCCTTCACAACAGTTGGCCAAATCAAGAACACTCTCCAGGAGGTTGGTGTATATGTGTCAAAGTCAAAAATCAAGAGAAGACTTCACAAGAGTGAATATAGAGGGTTCACCACAAGATGTAAACCATTGGTGAGCCACAAAAACAGGAAGACCAGATTAGAGTTTGCCAAACAACATCTAAAAAAGCCATTACAGTTCTGAAACAACATCCAATGGACAGATGAGACAAAGATCAACTTGTACCAGAGTGATGGGAAGAGAAGAGTATGGAGAAGGAAACATACCACCTCATCAGTGAAGCATGGTGGTGGTAGTGTCATGGCTTGGGCATTTATGGCTGCCAATGGAACTGGTTCCCTTGTATTTATTGAGGATGTGACTGCTGACAAAAGCAGCAGAATGAATTCTGAAGTGTTTCGGGCAATATTATATGCTCATACGCAGTCAAATGCTTCAGAACTCATTGGACGGCGCTTCACAGTGCAGATGGACAATGGCCCGAAGCATACTGCAAAAGCAACCAAAGAGTTTTCTAAGGCTAAAAAGTGGAATGTTATGCAATGGCCAAGTCAATCCCCTGACCTGAATCCGATTGAGCATGCATTTCACTTGATGAAGACAAAACTGAAGGGAAAATGCCCCAAGAACAATCAGGAACTGAAGACATTTGCAGTAGAGGCCTGGCAGAGCATCACCAGGGATGAAACCCAGCATCTGGTGATGTCTATGCGTTCCAGACTTTAGGCTGTAATTGCCTGCAAAGGATTTGCAACAAAGTATTACAAAGTGAAAGTTAGATTTAGGATTGTTTAGTTTGTCCCATTACTTTTGGCCCCTTAAAAAGTGGGAGGCCCATATAGAAACCGTTGTAATTCCTACACCGTTCACCTGATTTGGATGTAATTACCCTCAAATTAAATCTGAAAGTCTGCAGTTAAAGCACATCTTGTTTGTTTCACTTCAAAGCCATTGTGGTGGTGAATAGAGGTCAAAATATGAAAATTCTGTCAATGTCCCAATATTTATGCACAAGAAAGAAAGAAAGAAAGAAAGAAAGAAAGAAAGAAAGAAAGAAAGAAAGAAAGAAAGAAAGAAAGAAAGAAAGAAAGAAAGAAAGAAAGAAAGAAAGAAAGAAAGAAAGACATAGAAAAGCATTCAAAAATAATACAGGAGTTTCAACAAACAGGGAAGCCAAACAAAATGTTCCAGTTTGGAATTATCACTTGTACACATCACTACGCTTCCTTATCTCAGACGTCAGTAGAGAACTGTGAGCTTAAAGTAAACAGAAAAAAGTATATTTGTGTAGCAGATCACAACCATATGCTCAGTAAGAATATTACTTTATTGACAGCGGTTTTGTTTGAATTTCACCTAAAATCTTAAAGGCCAAAAATAATAAATATTGAATATGAAAAAATGTATTATGGAAAACTGAACATATAGAAGACAAGATAACATGTCATACATATACTGATCTCTGTTTAATTTATTTTTTTAACTCTAAATACATCAAAAATGTTAAAGAAGTCCTGTCAACGCAAATCCACAAAAACAGGCTGTACATAGCCTTTAGCTATCCCTTCCACTGTTCACCCAGGTAAGGACCCAATGCTTGGGTTAAATAAAATGCTAAAACTGTTCAGCATGCTAATCTCCCACTATGGTGATCCTTATTCCTGCTTTGCCTCTGCACTGTTCACAACTGAGAAGCAGCCCTACCTGTAAGTACTGAGGGGGGAAAGGAGCGCTGCTCATTACGCAATTAACAGAGAATGCTTGTTAACCTGTCCCTCTCCTGGGGGAAAGGAAAATATTTTCTACTGCAAACTATACTGTAGCCTGCAAATAGCAAAATAAGTCTGGTCACCTCTTTAAATAACATCACATAATGTTCCCTGTAACATTTTGTACACTCCAACACCCATCAAAAAAGGAGTGTATTTAAAGACAAACAGGCACCAACAGAATTAGTGACATCATAAAGACGATCTATTAACACAAATGAGAAAAAGCAAGCAAAAACATCACACACAAAAATCGAATCAATAAAGTAAATACATAGCAGTGAATATGAAAAACAGATTTAGGATATTGAGGATAGATACAAAGTACCAATGATGCACCACTGACATTGTGCAGCAAATAATCATATAACATGCATTTACGCTCTGAGAATAAAGAACAAGTGCAGCACAAATCAATCTGAATAGCTCACTGAGGAGTTTAGATGTTACTGCCAAGTTGCATTTACGATATCTGCAAGGAGCAGAAGCCAATGTCCTTTCTAGTGCGATAAAACACTGGAAAAGGACAGAGCTGGTCTGACCAGCATGTTACCGGTATTATGAGGGTCGTGGCTCAATGCTAAGCAACAAGGAGCCAATGAATGTGAAGAATTTGTCTATTAACAACTGCAATTATAGTAGAGCACAACTAATGCACTTTAACACAGTATAAAAAAAAAACTAATGCAAGTCATTATAATCAAGTAAATTAGAAACATTGCGCTCTAGGAAGAAAAACTGCGTCAAATTACATTGATGTTGACAGTCAGTGTCTTCAAGAATATTCTAGGCTAGTGATCCTGCTAATGTGATAATTTGAGGAACAGGATGTACATAGCTGTATGACTGGCATGCTCCCAGGGGAATTGGGGGGGTGCAGCTCGTTACTAAGTAACTAGGAGCCAATAAGTGAACAGATCTATATGTATACAAGCAGCATCCAGGTCAGTACAATCAATGTTATTATGCTGATATGAGCAGACCATGATAGGCGCTTGATAGCATAAAAAAGGGGTTTTGAAATAAAGTACTACAGACCTTAATAAGAAATGGGCAAATAAAAGCATGCTCAGTATGACAATGGTTGTATAAATGCACGTCTGTTTTGAGGTATAAGGAATTTTACACAATAGTTAATAGAGTATAGAAATATTATAAATAACAAGAATAATTAAGTTGTTCATTCAGTCCATTGGGAATGATGGTTCCCAAATTGAAGATCTATTTTGCTTCAAGACGTCGGAGTAAATTTTGATCTGTTCCCACCTCGAGCTGTTATAGGGATATGGCTAATGACCAAATGTTTCAGAGACTAGAGGCTGTGCTTCAGGTAATCAGATATCAGCAACCGTTTGGTCACTGATGTAAGGTCTAGATATGGCGACTCAGCCAGTGAATGAACACAACCAGTGAATTAACATTTTCAGATTTAAAGTATTACAATAAGCGTTCATTTTCTGAGAATCATAAGTGTCTAATTTTATGCTTTGATGCCTTCTGGTGGGAGATGGATTCTGACTGGATCCTGAAGTCACATGACTAGACTGCAAATGGATTTCTGTTTCTGGTTTGAACGAGTCTGAGCTGCTTTGCTCTTAAAAAACTAAAAGGTAATGTACAGCCTAATGTGTACTAAACACTAAAATATCCCTGGATCATGTTTATACCTCAATGCATATAAGCAAAGGCTTTAAAAGGGTTAGAATTTGATACCTGAGGTGAAAAACTACATGGGGTGTTCATTTACTGGATTACTGTTGTTTATTTCTTAAAATCAAGGTCAATTTAGGTTAATGTATACCAAATGGAAAAAACAGTACTAAAAAACATAATATTTAAATAACAATATTTAATGTAGCCAAGAATTGAATAAACGTTTACATTGTGTTCAATTACTGGGTTACAGGGGTCTATTTACTAAACAGTGTTAGGAGACAGAGTGAAAAGTGATAAGGTGCCAGCCAATCAGCTCGCAACTGTCATTTTTCAAACACAACCTGTGAGATGACAGTTGGGAGCTGATTGGCTTGCACCTTATCACTTTTCACACTGTCTCCTAACACTGCTTAGTAAATAGAACCCATAGTTTCCATAAAGTATTACAGTCTAATAAGCCTAGTTCTTTTTTTACAAACAGGTGGATTTTGGGGACCAATATTTGCCAAAATCTACAAGTGTTTTAGGTACAGCGAAGGAGCACTGAGCCTGATTCAGAGGTGCAGGCTATTGCAGCCATGAATGCCTCTATTGTCGCAGTGTGACTGCGTCCTTATGCTAATGCCGCAGCCGATGGGTTTCGTACAGAGATGCCCACTAGTTGTGGTGCTAATCCGATGCTTTGCTTATTAAGATGCACTATCGACCGAAACCATTGAACACTGCACCAGCCCTATGGAGGTGCAGATTCTGTGTGTGAACATGGCCGCCAGCATCACTGAAACTGTGGGAAAAAGCACAGTTACTGACCGCGATATGCCCGCGTCTGGCTAGCCACCCCTTGTTACCACTCAAAAAATACCCACTGAAATTGCCTCTCTCTGCGTTTAACTTCGATCGGTGACTTCTGGCGGTAAATTATCGAGACACATGCGTAGTACTGCTCGGATACACGTGTATGCTGAAAACATCAGCCTCTAGCGTGCCGCATCAGCTCACTGTCTGGTGCTTTGGAAGCTATTATCAGTGGCACTCTATTGCTGGATACACACAAGGCATCTAAACCCAGTGTATTTGGGTGAGACTTGCACAAAACTAAAACAATTGAATATCGCCCCTTCAGTTTAGATGGGCGGTCTGGCATGCAAAAACAAATGAATTTCCCCCTGAGTATTCAAGCAAGAACTTGAATAAAGATTAATATAGATGGGGGCCAAAACTTCATATATTAAATGATAATGTTATCTATACTAATTTAATTAGAATGTCCGTCTTTTTGTTCAAAGTTGGCGCAAAAATTACTGAACAGATTTTCATGAAGACCATCATTTTGTGGTGGAAACACCTAGAAATAACCTGCACTTTGTTTCATCTTGATCCTTCAAGTTAAAGTTGAGCAATAACAAAAACAAAATTTATTGACATCAATGCAAGAGATAGGTGTGGCACCATGTACGCGGCTGATAAAGTGTGTGTGGGGGGGGGGGTTAGAGCTGCTTTGTGCCTGCCTTCACATGAATAGGGTAGGCTACATAGTCTGTGCACATGGCACACACTGACATTGGCGTGAGTGGAGGGTGAAGGCGCTGCTGCCACCAGTCTGTATAGTGCTGCTGGTCATCACGTAGAACTTCCACGAAAGGGCCCCTGTTCAAAGCAATACAACTAGAACACTTCAAATAAAAAAATGTTTGGCAGAAGCGATTTCATCATGGGCGAAGCCGCGGGCCACGCTTGCTGTAGAGTATGAGGGAGAGTTTTATCCGGGAATAGTGAAAGATGAAATCTATAACTAAGCTGAAGTAAGCACCATGACCATGTTGGGTTTGACTTCTAGGAAATGGCCTAACAATAACATGGTGAAGGAAAAAAAATAATTGCTCTAAGTATAACTGGCTCAAGAGGATATGGAGTATAGTGTTCCAGAATACTTAAATGCTATTAAGAATCTTTTTTGCCTAGATTTAAGCATCAAATTAATTATTATTATTAATCTATTTGTAGTTCGATTTAACATACCATCGAAGTAAGTTGACCTGTTGCCTTTGTTTTATTAAAGTAAGTAACAGTGTTCAGTCATTGGTCTTGTGTGTTCATTTGCTGGCTCTGTGCGTTCAATCACTGGTAATTTCTGCACCTCTCCAGGTTTTTGGTTGTAAAATTCTAACTATTGCTACAATCTTTAAACCATATTTTTTTCAAAATGTAGCTATAGTAATGATGATGGTACATACAGAGATGTGTCTTCATACATCGAGCCTCAATACGCCCAATATGCCTGGCATGAGTGAGCCTTCAGGTACCGTGCTACTCTGCTAGCATTGGGCATCTTTGTTCCCTAAAAAATGCATCTTAGTAGCACTGCGATGCTAATAGGGCGCTAATTAATTTGATATGTGACGGAAAAAAAAAAATACGCCCGGCGACTGGGCTGTTTGCCGCGACTGCAGCAAAGAGGAGTGAGGACATATCTTTATCTCAAAACGTAATTTATGTTGTATCTGCTACATACACCATCCTCTTAAACAAGAGAATTTCCTTAAAATTATAATTTTCAAGTTATTTCAAGAGATCATCACTGTACCAATCATCTTTGGTGAGGATTGACGCAAGGTCCTAGATTGTAAGCTTGAGAGCAGGGTCTTCCTACCTCTATATCTGTCTGTTACTACCCAGTTTTGTTCTATTAATGATTCCAATTGTGAATGGGATATGTTGCATTCTCTAAGAAACTGTTAATAAATAAAAGTAATTCTGCCATTTTTTTTATTTTTCTGTCAGATACTTGTATTTCTGTCAGATTGAGGCAGCAATGTGTTGCTTTTCTTTGAGCAGTGTCTCTGTAAGTGATAGTATTGTTTACACTTGTAGAGTGATATTGATGTGGCTTTGTGATTAGGTTTTGGTCACAGTGAGAAGTAGTTCAGGCGTGCGGTTACGCTGTGAGGTGTGTAGTTATTGTGAAATAATACATGGGCATGTGATTTAGTGTGTCCAATCATGTTACAGGAATTTCTGTCATTTTATAAAATATATACACACACATATATATACATGCATATAAACACACACCAGACACTTGCTATTTGTGAAACATTTTAGAAGTCAGCTATTTCAGGGACATAAATATTTACTGCAGACTTAAATAATAATGTTGACAGGAAATTTACTGTCTCAAATATACAGTATCTCAAATATGCTTTACAGGAAACACCTAGTCCTCAAAGAGGTGGTGCGAGTAAGGAGGTACTTGTCCTTTTCATGTTCAAGGGGTCCAACTAGCTTGCTTGTAGCTGAAAAGTATTTCATACAGAAATAGAAAGCTTCAAAGTGGGGAAAAAGAAATGACTAACTGAATATAAGCTTTGCCTAAAAGATTTCTTAGCAATGTGTTCTGAAAGAAAAGTGTAAAAGAATAAAAAAAAAATCTTAAAAGTCTTTAATTTAATTCAAATAACAAAAACCAATCAAGATGAAGCTATCATGCCTGACAACAGGAAAGCCTGTCTTACAAAAAAAAAAAGTTTGCAATTAACCCAGACCACATATCCATACCTTGAAAAAAAACTATTTTTGATTTACCGTTTGTCAGTGTTCGAATGACAGACAAAAAGGCAAAGCTGAATGGTTAACAGTAAATACACAAATACACACACAAAAAGAGTTAGGAGTATAATAAATATTCTTTGAAAAAGAACCACAAAAGTAGCAGTAAGTTTTCACTTACTAATTATCTTTCAAGATCAGACACTTCATATATTCCACCATATCATGGACATACCACCTGTTTTAATGCTACAAGCTTAGAAGAGTATGTAGCTGAGAATTGTAGAATCCATATTTATTCTGCCAAATTATTTATTTTTTCCTTTTTGAAATATTAACACAATTATAAACCTACTTTAATGAACATTGCTAAAAAACTAAAATTATTTCATGCATATAAGATCCATTATTAGGACTAATGGTGAATGCGAAAAAATTTGAGTTTACGAGATCTGAAGATATTTCATATAAGTAGTCCTATTCACAAACATTTATATTTAGGCAAAGAGGTAATTCACTTGAGTTTAAATTATATTTTTTCCAATTTAGCTTTCTAACTATGAATTTCTAAAAGGGCATCTTTTCAATCTAAAATCATTAACCTTTCAAGTTTTTGTACAAATAAATAAATAAATAATAACTAATTTTCGACATTATACAGAAAAGCAATTTGGCAAAATAACTTCCACCAAACATGTTTTACTAGGATTTTGGCTAGAGATGAGCAGTTCGGTTTTACTCGGTTATGTTCGGATCTCAAAACCGGCATCATATTGGCTATCTGGCGTTTCAAGTGTTTTAAATAGAAAATGTAAAAAAATCTGAACTAATCTGAATTTGCGCTTATTTCGGCGAAAAAACCAAACCATTCATCTCTAATTTTGGCATATAATTTTGGATTATGGAACTGCAAAATTTTTATTTTTAAACTGCTATGATTTGTGTCTCAAGACAGAGCCATGCAAAGGAATGGAGGTTTGTTCTTTCACAGAGATGAGTTAATTAGCTTAAGATGGACTGACAGTAGCAAAACAACAAGAAAAATAAATTTATTAATTTATTATTTCTATTTTAAGAATCAAAGTGACATTGAAAGTCTGACAAGCCGAATATAGTTTATGATATTTTACTATTGTTTATCTTTTGCCAGCATTGGTCATTGTTTGCCATCTTCTGATATATATATATATATATATATATATATAATTAAATACTGAATTATCTTTTAACACTATAGCATTTCACCATTTCACCAACTTCAAATATCACTACAGCTTACAATAAGGATTGAAAAATTCCATTCAACCTCTATCTACCTGTTATTACCAAGTTTTGCTCTATTACTGGTTTTTCCAATTGTAAAGTGCAACGGAACATGCTGCGTTATATATAAGAAACTATTGTTGTTAATAATAATAATTCAAATACTGAACAACCTACCTCAAATGGTTCAGAATGCATTTCCAATTTGGAAATCTTGTCCTTGGTAGTACGTTTCAGATCTACATGACTTTCAAAAGACTCCTCATTGAAGTCCTCTTGCAGTGGTTTCAGATCTGGAGAATGAGTTGGAGCTTGATCTTGCCCATCCATAGGCCGCACATAAGCTGTGGGCTTTGGAGGCAAAGTACTTGTTTTTGAATTCAAATACGTTGGGAAGGTTTGTGCAGGAGGCACCAAGTTGGCAATAGTAGTAGAACCTTCCCTGTTCCCTGGATCAGTCAAAACAGGGGATTTGGTGGCATGGGTGCAAGATTTATCATGGCTTTGGCCACCACGCAACTTGGAATCGAATTGATGGCTGGAATGTATTGGGGACAATGGCTCAACTGGCGGTGACAAGGACGACAGAAGAGGAGAAAGGGCTGAGATGGATTCAGGGGAGAAGGACTGATCAGCAGAGGTATCATCTTGAGCTTTCTTTTCACTTCTCTCTACAGATGTAGTTCCAGTGTGCTGTTCCTGGACACGGTTATCCTGAAGAATCATGCGACTTTGGGTGTGACTCTTTACAAGCTCAGCAGAGGATAGCTCTGTAGCTGTACGCGAACTGTGCCGGGGGCCCAAAGACATGCTAGATGATTTTAGAGAACCCACAGACCGATTGGTACCACTATGGAATGAGTGTTGCCTATCAGACTTTCCATGTGAATTCATTGGTAAGGCACTTTTAGAGATGCCAAAAGGATACTGGTGGGACTCAGCACCAATCACCTCTTCATAATTACCCAGCATGCTTTGTATGCGACTCGACAGCTCATCTCCTTTGCTTGTCTAAAGGATAAAACATAATTATATATTACACACCTTGCAAATCTGTTTAATTGTAATTACACATACCTCAGCAAAATAAAAAAATACTTATGAAAATGTAGGGGCCAAGTAAGGGTTCCATTCCATCATAGTTAATGGACATTTTACCACAAAAGAACAAGTAACAAGGAATGTCCACTTACACTGCATATGCAGACAGCCTAATGT
Organism: Taudactylus pleione; assembly: GCA_031769625.1. Lineage (NCBI taxonomy): Eukaryota > Metazoa > Chordata > Amphibia > Anura > Myobatrachidae > Taudactylus > Taudactylus pleione. The sequence goes on along the minus strand of JAUIMM010000374.1, from coordinate 5,866,051 downwards.
ATGCGTCACTGGCCACCAAAGTGCACCTGTCCTCAGTGAAGCAACATGTTCTTAGTACATTGATAAGTTATAGTCAACCATTCAAAATATTTACATGTGTTTAGGCCACAGATGCCCTTTTGGACCAATTATATAAATGCTGTCTTTCTTTCTCTTTAAGTAAATAAATAAATATAAATACAAGCCTGCTCTGAAACCTCCAAAAAAAAAAAAAAATACAGGGAAATTGTATGGCATAGAGATCCTTTGATTTCTATGCTGCCCATGCATACAGCAATTATGTGTATCCTGGCTGGGACAATGATAAAATACAATCCCAGAAAAAACAACATAACACTGAGGCCCGTATTCAATTTGAGGCGAAAAGTCCATATATCTGCGATACTTTTTCGCCGATGACGTCATTTTCGCCTGTTTTGACTTTACTCCAAATTCAATTTGAAAGACTTTCCGCCTCAATGCAATGGGCGAAAAAGTTTCGTCTATGAATAGCAGGCGGAAAAAAGTGCAGAATTGGGGTTTTGGGGTGCATCGTTGCGGGAACCCCCCCTGCAGCCATCACACAGTCCCCCAAAGGTAAACTGTCAACATTTTTTTTAAAAACACTTGACACCCCAAAAAAGGACTTTGAAAAAGGGGGCGGAATAAAAAAAATTGGGGGGGACAAAGTTAAAAAACAGCGAAATAGACTCCAGGGGGTCCCCCAAGTATGCCCCAGGTGTTTTTAAGATTGCAGGTGCATGCGGAAGGTGGATTTTTCACGATATTTTTAAACTTCAAATTAGCAACTTTTAAATTTGATACCCCCCCATTTTCAAGTACCCCAAATTTGCTGGGAATATTTATTTTGTCCAGAAAAAATTTGCTAAATAGTATACTATTCTTCACCACTTAACCAAAAACGCAAACAGCACCTATTGAGCCCGTTGAAAAAGCCCAAATACCTTCAGCAGGGCTATTCGGGGGTACCCATAGTGTTCCCCCATGTCTGTGCATCTTTTGGGGGGGTGTCAGGCTGATTTCCCCAAATCTGACAGCACTTTCCGCCTGTTTCAGTTTCGCCGGGTGCAGTTTTCGTCTACTTTCAAATTGAATATGGGGATACGCAGGGACGCGCGCGATACTTTTCCGCCTACAAAACAGGCGAAGTAGGCGGAAAGTCTGGGAGGCGAAAAAGTATCGCTGGGCGAATCTAATTGAATACGGCTCTGAGTGATACACTTTAGCATGGATAACTGAACCAAAATTAGACTAAGGGGTAAATTTACTAAGAGTCGAGATGATCCCGATTTTCAAAGTGATTTATCTCGCTGGAATTCGCCAAAATTCGGGTGATTTAATCCCTTTTCTTTTACCAAATTTACCAACAGGTGATTTGAGGCTAAACGAGTTTGCCAATGATGAAGCAGAACGAGATATCTCTCCCGAGTAACTTGTTTTGCAGGAGATCACTCACCCGAGATTGCAGTGTTTTCTCTCTGCAAATCTCTCCTGAGCTAGCAGCCAGCACATATCAGTGAGATATGTGCTTGCTGCTTGTTTGTTTTCTCATGTAAAAATTAGAAAAATGTCTAAAAAAAAAAATAAAATTACGTGAGGTCCCCCCCCAAAACACTAACCAGCCCCGGGCTTGCCAGTCTGTCAAGGTTCTTAACATTACAGGGAAAAAAATGTGTAGGGATCCCCTGTAATGTAAGAACCAGCACAAGGCAGCAGGGACAGAGCTGGTTTTAAATATACGGAGAAAAAAAAAAATGACGTGAGTTCCACCGTATATTTAAAACCAGCCCTGGACCCTTTCTAATGGGGGACTGATGCCACAGCCAGGGGTGCCCTTTCACAGGGCCCCACAGCCACAGCATCAGCCCTGACCGTTAGTCAGCCCAGGCCAGGGATCCCTGGGGAGTTGGTGACCCCCCCCCAATAAAGGGGTCACCTTCTCCAGGGCACCCCTGGCCTAGGCTGATAGCCTGGGGCTATCCCCGCCACCCCTGGGTGGTGGGTGGCGGGTTGATAGTGTTTGGTGTAGCGTAAAAAATAGATTTATCATCATTGTCTTTACAGTGGATCTACAGGTCCCAGCAAGCCTCCCCCAAATGCTGGTACTTGGGTAGCCACAAGTATCAGCATGCGGGGCATTAAGGGCCCACTGGTACCTGTAGTACACCTGCAAAGAAATGGTTAAAAAAACACAACACACCTGGAAAATAAAGCTTTATTACATACATACTCACCTGTTTCCAGATGTTCACGTCCACTTGTCAACGTAAAGTATCCCTTCGAAATACCTGTAAAAAAAAGATCCACTACTCACCTTTATGTCCCACGATGTTCTCCGCAGAAATCCAGAGGGGCCCCGGATACAATGTAACAGCATGTTACTGCATGCTGTAACACTGTGCTACTGTCTGCTCGTGGGAATGAGCAGACTTCAGTCCTGGGCCGCTGGCCAATCAGCGGAGGCAAACATTAGCGGGCGCTCATTGGCTGGGGCCCACGGGGCTTGGCCAGTGAGCGCCTCCTCCACGTGGGTCCCAGCCAATGAGCGGCCGCTAATGTTAGCCGCCACTGATTGGCCAGCGGCCCGGGACTGAAGTCTGCTCGTTCCCACGAGCAGACAGTAGCGCAATGCAACAGCATGCAGTAACATGCTGTTACATTGTATCAGGGACCCGTCTTGGATTTCTGCGGAGAACATCATGGAACATAAAGGTGAGTATAGGATGTTTTTTTTACAGGTAAATCATGGGGATACTTTACGTTGACAAGTGGACGTGAACATCTGGAAACAGGTGAGTATGTATGTAATAAAGCTTTATTTTCCAGGTGTGTTGTGTTTTTTTTTTAACCATTTCTTTACAGGTGAACTACAGGTACCAGTGGGCCCTTAATGCCCGCATGCTGGTACTTTGTGGCTCTCCAAGTATCAGCATGTGGGGGAGGCTTGCTGGGACCTGTAGATCTACTGTAAAGACAATGATGATTAATCTATTTTTTTACACTACACCAAACACTATCAACCCGCCACCCGCCACCCACCACCCAGGGGTGGCGGGGATAGCCCTGGGCTATCAGCCTAATCCAGGGGTGCCGTGGAGAGGGTGACCCCTTTATTGTGGGGGGTCACCAACTCCCCAGGGATCCCTGGCCTGGGCTGACTAACGGTCAGGGCTGATGCTGCGGCTGGGGGGGCCCGGTGAAAGGGCACCCCTGGCTGTGGCTTAGTCCCCCATTAGAAAGGGTCCAGGGCTGGTTTTAAATATACGGAACTCACTTCATTTTTTTTTCCGTACATTTAAAACTAGCTCTGTCCCTGTTGCCTTGTGCTGGTTTTTACATTCCGGGGATCCCTACACATTTTTTTCCCTGTAATGTTAAGACCCTGGACAGGCTGGCAAACCCGAGGCTGGCTAGTGTTTTGGGGGGGACCTCACGTCTTTTTTTTTTTTTTACAAATTATCCCTATTTTTCCCAGTTACAGAAAGAAACGTGCACAAATCCAAAATGATTTGTGTATGTTTCTTACCATCTCGCAGCTCAGGGGGTTGAGAGTTTGAAAAGTGATTTTGTCAGAGTTTGCTCCTATCTCACCCGAGCTTGTCATCCCAATTTTTGGTAAATTTGAGAGATGTACGTTTTAGGTGAAAAGTACTTCCGATTTGGCCCAATGGTGATAAGATTTGAGATTGCTATCTCACTCGAGTTTTACGAGAGAGATGAGAGAAATTTCTCTCTAACTCACCTGACTTCGCCTTAGTAAGTTTGAAAGCAGGGAAAAAATAAATCAATAAATCACCCGAGATGGTCATCTCGACCTATCTCGATTCTTAGTAAATTTACCCCTAAATGTGTTTTTTTGGGGAAGGGGGTTTGTAAAAAAAAAAAAACTGCCTTTCACTTTTCCTGGCACAATACACGGATGTGTCCTCATATATCTAGCCTCAATCCTCCATGTAGCGTGAGATGCCTGGTGCTAGTTAGTCGCCAGGTCCTGTGTGACTGTGCTAGCGTAAAGCTTTTTTTTTTTTCGTCTGAAAATGCGTCTTAATAGCAATGCAATGAAACTATGATGCACCATGAGACTGCACTGATTAATGTGATATGCAACATCTGTGTATCTGTGTGCAACTTCATCTGTGTACAATCAACAACGGAATAAAAGCCATGGCCTCTGTGTCGTAGTACTTTATGTATAGATTCTGACACAGTTCCACACAGTTATACAAGTGTATCATGTCAAGTTAAACAGTGTAGTCTCCTGGTGTGTGTTATTCACATCGCATTGTGACAGACATTTTTAAGCCAAAAAGATGCTTGGCGCTAGCAGATACGCCCGACACCTGGCTTGCCAAAAGGTCTGTTTGATGCAACTGCAGCAATAGTGTATGAGGACACATCTGTACCACACAGAGTTTTTGACTCTGATTCAGCTGTGCAAAATATACAGTGAGAGACATTAGGAAATGTTCAGCAGGGTTATTGTAAAATGTTTTGTTACAGTAATAGAAAAAGATACGGAATAAATAAAATGATTAACACCTCTTTAAACTATTACAAGACGTAAATGTTATCAGTGAATATACCTTATAGGGCTCCGGAAAAAGAGGAGCATTATCACTGAAAGAATCTTTCTCTTGAAGAGCTTCTTGATTTCGTCTCTCCCGTTCTCTGATGCGAAGCAAGTTCCTATCTTCATTGTATAAGCTGCTAAGAAAATCAAAAGATAAAAATCATGATATTATCTTGACCAATTAAAAACACATTCCACATTGTACTGTGCTATATTTTGGCACAAGCTGAAGAGGGAGAAAAATCCAAATATCTAACAAAAGACTGTACAATCCTCTATTACACTAAGCTGCAAATTGCAGACAAATATTTGCATGAAACATCTATTTGTACAGGGACATGCATGTCTTATGCTGGGTACACAATAGACGATAAGTCGTCTGATCCGGCGGAATGGACCGACATATCGGGCCCTCCGTCGGCCCTACATGCAGAGACTATGGGGGTTGTCGTTAGCGAGGGCCATGCTGCCGAATGCAGCATGAACCCCGCCGTTGCTCCATCGCTGCCGGCATCAGCTGCCCCACCGGGTTCCGTCACTGAAGATGTCAGGCACGCTAGACAACGTCTAGTGTGTACCCAGCTTAAGCACGGCAAGATGGCATAAACTGCAAAGGTGCAAAATGTTCCTCCTGATAAGGTGGGCAGACCAGTGCATTATTTGCTGAATGTGGGCCTGCTGCAGAAAGAGACAGTACTGCAACAAGCCCGCATTCAGCAAAGAACACAATGAGCCAAAATGCCAGAACTAGATTTTGTATTGCAGAAGAGGTCCCAAAACCTCTGGCATTTTTAAATCCATTTTACAAGGGTTCCTAAAGTATGTAAACAGGTCTGGCACTGAAAAGCATTGTTTCTATTATGTTGGCTCTTTCTTAGCACCATAATAGCATTTTTCTGATTTATATTAGTTCCAATTTTTAGCATTTAACACATATAAATGCAATGGATATAAACAAAGTATTTTAATATATATGGTGCATTGCCTTGTCCACAAAAAGATCTTACTCTTCACTTAGGATGTAAGGAAGGTCTTTGGCTATAGAGCGCCTTCCGCCACGATTCTCAAAATGTAGAAAATGCAAGAAAAATGGAGAATGCCTTAAAGCACACATATACGCATATATATATATATACACACACACATACATATATACACATAGATATCTATCTGTCTAAAAAATTTGGTGAATGGTCTGATATATATGTATGCAACACTTGCATCAAGGGCGCTCATGCGCGCTGACATGCATGGACATGTCTGGACCTGCCCCCAGTCAGGGTTTGCCCGAGGCCACCACCGCACTGACACTGCATTCATTTCAACAGAGTGCCCCAAGCAGTGTGCGTCGAACAGCAATGGAGCAGAGACACAACATTAAGTTCCGCTTCAAATTGGGTAAATCGTCGACGGAAACCCTCGAAATGTTGGTGAAAGTGTACGGGCAGGATGCGGTGAGTAGAAAATGTGTGTATGATTGGTTTGCATGCTTTCACAGTGGCAAGGAATCGGTGGAGGACTAGCTCCATTGCTCAAACACACACACACACACATATATATATATATATATATAAAAAATTAAATATTCACCCCTTCTGTGTTGGTGAACAAATAGAAAGCCAGCTGTACAAACCATGTAGCCATTTCCTTTAAGATATATTTTCCATTAAGGCAGGGGTTCCCAAATTCAGTCCTCAAGACACCTTACAGTCCAGGTTTTAAGGATATCCATGCTTGTGCATAGATTGTATAATCAAACTGACTGATGTACTAATTAAGTCACCTGTACTTAAGTATGGATATCCTAAAAAAATGGAATGTAAAGGTGCATACACACTAAATGATATTTTGCATGATTTGGCTGATTCCGACACATCGGAAAGACAAAACGTGCAAATCGAGCAGTGCCCACTAGCCGTTTGTCGTATCCTCAGATCTTGCCTACATGCAGTAAGATATGGCAATCTCGTTAACAAGATTAAGGTCGTTGGTCAGACTGTAATATTGCACAGTTTATGCAAGATATCGTTTGTCCGGGAGTGCCGGGGAGTTGACGACAGTATCTTTTGCGAGTCATCTAGTGTGTAGGCACCTTTAGGGTGCCTTGAGGGCAGAGTTTGGGAACCACTGTGTTAAGGTATTGTGCCGACGCCCAAATTTGTCTTTGTTGCACATCAATTTTTCATTGCATTACTTCTTTCCTTAATTTTTTCCACAAGGCTCCTCCCCAGATGTAATATAAAATATATAAAAAAAATAAATAAAAGGAGGTACATCATGCATACTACACGTAAGATCTCTTAAAAGGAGAAAGCTACATGGTTCACACAACTGGTTTGATATTTGTTCACCAACACACAAAGGGTGGAGATTCTCTAATATTATACTTTGGTATTTTCTTCATCCCCTTTTCTACATCATAAGTGAAGAGTAAGCTATTTCTGTTGGAAAGGAACTCCCCCATATGTTAACATACTTTGTTTATATTTGATTATTTTTTGTATGTTTTAGTGTTATACTATTGTCCTACACAGGCTTTGGAAGCTAGAGGTGCTATGAGGAGTCTGTTAATATTAAAAATAAATTGGACAACCTACTGTGAGATCTAAAATTGTACAATGCCAGTGTTATGAGGCCTTAATGGAGTTTCAAGAAGTTGGACATAACACATATAGCGGGACTTTTTCTGGTTTAGCGTGTTGCCAGTCAGCCTTTCATCCAACTCCAAAATTATTATTCTACACATTTTCTCAGACAGCAGTTACTTGCAACTGGGCAACAGTTTGCCTTTTTCTCTATAGTTCACCTGTATGATGCAATCATATGGGTGTGGCATACCACGTCAACATTCAGAATGTCGACACCATTATGTCATCATGGACACATTGACATTGGTCATGTCGACATTTACAAAGTCAACACTAATATGCCCAAAATGACAAGATTATGCATGTCGACAGTACTATTTTACCCAACAGCAGCAGTGAAAAGAGGAAATAAATTAAGAGACAGCCTAAGAATTATAAAAAGCAAGAATTCAAACTACAATTTTTTCTTTTGCCAGCATAACAGACCACAGTCCTGCAAATAGTTATATAAAGCATCTGCACAGGCACAAGGAAATAAATACCCTTTACATTTTCTTCCCTTCATAAATAAGATCCCATTCTGGAGATCCAGGTGGTATCAATTAATTTTCTAGAGACATGATACAACAAATCTTAACAACTTGGCAAACCTGAAAGTGTGGTAAGTGCCATTCAAAACTTCCATACTATTTATGTTTTGAGTATGAAGGAACCTATCACACCCAGACATTGAGGGATAAAACTTAAAATGATCATGATCGGAGGGGGGGGGGGGGGGGGGGGGAGCTCCCTACTTTCCATCATCCTACGATGAACCCTACGCTCCAATGTTGGCAAAAACTTAGACATCTCCCAGCTTTAACTCAAGAACCTCATTACTCACATCTCCGATTCATAACACAGAATTTCCACCGGGACTGTCCCCTCACCCCAACCTGGTCTCAACAAGGTGTAATGAGTCTCTCAACTGGTGTATGCAACAGGTTTACGGTCCTTTGCAGACCTCCAAAGTATTTATGGTTTTCCGTTTACTTCGTTCCGGTTATACCTGCAAATTAGACACACTCACCTCACTACCGGCACGCACGGGGTTGTGGAATCCGACACCTTTCAAATAGCTTTGCCTTTCCCAATCACATCCTAAGCATTTAATATCTAACATATCAAGCATGTCTAACTGCTTCCACAGACCATATGCCAAACTATACCCTTGACATGGCAAAAATAAATGTCCAGAGAATTGACCGAAGACTAGTGGTCTCAGGTGTTTACCTACACATTTGCTAGTTCCTCTTCGATACAAGTGTGCAAGACTCAATACAAGATATTATCTCGCTGGTATAGATGCCCTGTGCACCTCCACAAAATGTTTCTTGGTCTCTCTGATTTCTGCTCCAATCCACATTTGGTGGCTATTATTATTATCCTTTATTTATATGGCGCCACAAGGGTCCCGCAGCGCCTTACAATGTACATAAACAAATGAGCACACAAGAAAACAGTTATTAACAGTACAAACAATGCAGGACAGATACATGATTAATACATTGCTGCATAACACTTAGATAAGCAGCATGGTGTCAGCAACCAAGGGTGTGGTACGGTTGTATATTAAAGTATAATCAAGTGAAGGTGAAGCACATGAGGGAAGAGGGCCCTGCTCGTGAGAGCTTACATTCTAAGGGGAGGTGGCAGACAGACTGGGGTGACACAGATGGGCTGGATACAAGGGTGACAGTATTATAACATTTATGTAAAGGTTAGTTTAAACTTAAGAGGAAAGGACAATGAGTTGATCCAAATTTCACCAAGCCTCAAGATTTAGGGCCACAACCAAGGTCCATTAGAGGGGTCAATTTGCTGCGTCGTTCGGTATGGCATAGTTGGGGTGGATAAGCAGATTGCATGAGGAGGTCAGGGTGGATGTGAGCAGCATTGGGAATCCAGGTACAGGCACAATCCATAGGCATGGTGGTAGTGTGGTGGTTTTTAAAAACCAGTCCTAATAGCAGGAATAGTTGTTTTGTTAGTTTCTCCTTCTGTTCTCCTCCTTTTTAACTCCTGAATAACTCCGGCTTCAATTTAAAAATTCTAGTTTACACTTAAAATATAAGAACTCTTGCAAACGCAGCCCTTGCTTAGCAGCCCAAAATGTAAGTAATAAGTATGGCTGAAACCAGGTGTCCACACTGATTCTGCCCCTCCCCAAACAGTAAAGGGTCAGCAAGCAGATAAACAAATGGTGAGAGGACAACCCACAAACACAGATACAGAGTAAATTCCTGCCTTGGTACAGATTTTAAAACTATATGAAATTCTCTATAGTTAGATTACCTAGCAATTTTAAAGGCTGTGTAAAAGAAACACCAAGCAGGAAGATATGCTGGGAGCAGTAGTTAGATTACCTGTGGATGATAAGAAATTAAAAATCACATCAGTCTTTCCCAGGTCGAAGTATAGTTAGTAATAACTCGTGAATAACTCCGGCTTCAATTAAAAAATTCTAGTTTACACTTTAAATTAAGCACTTAAAATATAAGCACTCTTGCAAACGCAGCCCAGGCTATGAGCCTGATTCAGCATGGATCGCAATTGCAACTTCATACGCAGTTTGGCCGATTGTTGCGTACCGCACATGTAACGCAATGCACATGAGCGGCGACCGCACTGCGATTACGGATGCACGGTGGAATCCATCGCAGATTGAGGGACAGGTCATGAGCGTTTGGGGGTAGTGACGGGGGAGTGGTTGCAGAAACGCAGGCATGCCTGTCCATTTGAACGCCGTTGCATTGGCATGCATAAATTAGCCACTGTTACTGCCTATGCAGCTTGAATATTCACTGCGTGCGACGATACTTGCAATTTCTGAGACAGATCAGACCTGCTGTAATTCTGCGTGACGGGCTGATGTTACCGATGTATAAGCAGGACGCAAAGTATTACAGATGTGAGAAAGCAGTAGTGGGCGTCTCTATGCTGGCTGAGCGATGGAAGACAGTAGCATATTTTCGCAGCTTCATCACATGCGATTACGCACCTGCGATATGTGCTGAATCAGGTCTTATGTTCGGTATTTAGTGGTTTCTGGCTGCAGGTCCGTGAGATCTCAGAAAAGATCAATTGTCTCCCACTCCCAGATACACCTAAGTTTTGGCTTCTTAATTTTATGGACATGCCCATCTCACAATTTAAAAAGTCCTTACTCAGCCACCTTATGAATGCAGCGAGAGCAGTTATTCCTTGCCTTTGGAGATCTACTATCCCAACCCTCTATCTCTCAGTGGTTCCAGAGGATTGACCTCTATATGACCATGGAGGACCTTACATCCTCTTTAAACCAGTCATCCTCAGCCTTTACCAGAACTTGGTTCGCCTGGCTGGACAGGAAACACCGGACTATACTTCCCACTTTGCATCCACTCCCTCCAACTCATCTTAGTAAATATGGTGGTGTTGCCATTTCCTTTCCCTTATACATTCTGTTTATTCTCTACTCTTTCTTTATATCTCTTAATATTGGTAAATCTTATTGTTACAAATTGTTTTAAACAAAGCCTTCCACCTGTAATACCTTGGTACAGATCCACTGCTACTATTGTCTTTTTATTTCCTTCAATAAAAACAGATTGCACAAAAAATACTTAAAACGTTATTAAGTGAAAAAAAAGTGAAAAAAACATTAAATGGTAAATACACTATAGTGCTATTAAAAAGGAAAGAGGGACATGAAAAGAACAGTCAAGGTGCATACACACAAATTTTTGAACGATTATCGTTCACTTTCTGAGTTAAAACGATGAACGATTATCGTTCATGTGAGTTCACGTTTGTAGTTTAGTCAGACCAACTCAATGATTTTCAGTAAGGGAATATGCAAAAATCGTTTGTAGTTCAAATAAATCATTCATTCCATTTAATAAATGATCGATTTTAGTAAACGATTTTCGTTCATTTTTCCCTTGAAAAAAATGAAAGGAAATCGTTTACTAAAATCGTTCATTTACAAAATCGTTGTGTGTGTGCACCTTTAGCAATGGTGCTAGACTCTTTAATTATTCAGCAAACAGCACATATTCAGTACCGACAGTCTGTATCAGCACAGACGGTGTAATACATAAGGTGCATACACACACACGATTTAGTAAATGAACGATTTTAGTTAATTATTTTCGTTAATTTTGTTCAAGGGAAAAATGAACGAAAATCGTTTACTAAAATCGTTCATTTACTAAATGTAATGTACGATTTTTTTGAACTACAAACGATTTTTGCATATTCCCTTACCGAAAATCGTTGAGTTGGTCAGTCTGACTGAACTACAAAACTATAAACGTGAACGCGCATGAACGATAATCGTTCATCGTTTTAACTCAGAAAGTGAACGATAACGATATAGTTATCGATAATCGTTCAAAAAATCATTGTGTGTGTATGCACCTTTAGCATTACTGCCTCACCGCACTGAGGGCCTGATTCTGACCCGCTCTGGTGCCCTAGAGCTCCGTCGTGCGCGAGACCCGAATAGCGACAGCCAAGCCGTTGCTATGGGTCTCGCGCACCAAAGGGGGCCTTGCTGTCGATGTTGATTGACAGCATGCCCCCTTTGGTGGGCGTGCCGGGGGCGTTGCTGCCCAGACGGAGGCGTTCCCATGGGAACGCCTACTGTCTGGGGCCGGCCCCACTGACATCACTAGTGATGTCAGTGGGAGTGCTTTTGGCTCTGATAGAGCCAAAAGCACTCCTGAGCTTGCGGCAGCGAGACCCTACCGCAGGGTCTCGTTGCAAGCCCGATGGTCAAGACCATCGCGACCATCTTTTTGGCCGCTCGCATAAGCTGAGGGTGGTCACCCACAACTATGCGAGTGGCCAGGAGGCCGCTCCAATATTAGGAAGGAGGGCCCTGATTCAGAGCGAGCGCTCTTGTCAGAGCGTCCAGCTCTGAATCAGGCCCCGAGTTTGTGGGTTAGATTCCCACTACGACCCTAACTGTCTAGAGTTTGTATATTCACCCTGTGCTTGCGTGGGTTTCCTCCCAGACTCCAAAAATATACTGGTAGGATAATTGGCCCGCAACAAAAAATTAACCCTAGTGAGTGTGTGCGCGCATGTGGTAGGGAATATAGATTGTAAGCTCCACTGGGGCAGGGACTGATGTGAATGGCCAAATAGTCTCTGTTAAGTGCTGCGGAATATAATATTATATATATATATATATATATATATATATATATATATATAGTTATATTGTAATAAATATTAGAAAGGCTCGAGGCATTTTCGATCAGTGCGGTTGAATAGGGGCGTCACGCCATAGAGGGCGCACCCCTCCCGGCCATTCCCGATTTCAGCGGGACAGTCCCATTTTTTGGCCACTGCCCCACAGTCCCGCGGGAGGTTGGGAGGCCGGCACCGGAGAAGAAGAATGGACGCCCCAGCCCAGCTACTGAAGTAGTGCTGGGCTCGCCCCAAGCCGGACGTTAAATGGGAGGCGCGCCCCCAAATAGCGTCATTTAGGGTGTGTGGCCTATGGCGCACAAGATTTGGGGCATCTGGGTCCCTCGCCACACAGGGCGCAGCCAATGCTGGAGCCGGCCCTGCTGTTAGCAATTGTTCTGAAGGTCCCAGATAAGGCATTGAGAAATGCTTAGTTGATATATGTATAATTTCTTACAGGAGTAGCGATAGTGGTTTTAACAAGCTACAGATAACTGGACAATTAGCTTTTCTCATGTTTGTCGATGAAAGCAGGTCACTCAAGATCAACAATCTTAATTTGTGTTTTAAATATGCACATTTTAGTGATCTATGTCTATTACTTTCACTAGCATCAAAAAGTGACAATGGTAGACAAGAGGTAGTACCATTCCTTGAATGTCCATAGCCTTATTTATCCATAATAAAAATCTATGAATTAATGTTACAAAGTTTCTCTAAAAAACAGACCACCACAAAAAGGTTTGTTGCCAAACTTTTATTTGAATCCAAAAATGCCTGGTCATAAGCAGGTCAAGCTTAATAACCACACAGTCATATATGACCGTTCCAGTAAATACAAAAGCACTGCATCCATTATATATGCAAAGTCTCACATGTGAACATACCCTAATTCTGTGTCTAGAAAACCTATATAATTACATGTTGTTTACAGTAAGGTGTCTACATGCAAAGCCTCTAAAGTTTTACAGTATAATATGACATTAAGTACACAGGATTGATCATAAATATTTCTCAGATTTAATCCACAAAATCAGAACAACCTATGTAAAAATCAAGTAAAGACAGTGTTTGACATTAAAAAGGGTCATGTTGTTCAGAGCAAATACCATGCATGAGTGCTAATACTCTAAAAACAAATGTCCACTTTGTTCTATTTCGCTCCTTTGCAGCAGACTGCTATATTAGGAAGGAGGAGCTTCTGTAACAAAACATTGGTTGGAAGGCTGAATGTGGCATAAAGCTGGGTACACACTAGATCGACGGGTCAACTGGGCGGGCATTTAAATTGCCCGCCAAGTTGAATTGCCAATCACCGCCAGGTCCCTGCAGTATGTGTACGGGCGATCGGCCGGTCGCCTGTACACACCAGCAGATGACTGATCTATCTTTCAGATATTACAGCCATCTATTGTGCTGCACAGCAGATCGGATATGTCTGTGAACAACGTCGTTCACAGACATATCCGCCGTACACACCTAGAGATGGATTTTATATATATAATATATATATATATATATATATATAATGCCCATTCAATCGAACGAATGATAAACCTATTATCAGTGTGTACCCAGCTTAAGACAATTAGTCTGTGGTGAATATATATGATGCTTTCTTACCTCTGCAAATTGAAGAAAACCGCCAATTCCAATTACAGATAATTAATTTTCCTTAAATTACTCCACAAGAACCAATGGCACGTATCCCCTGACTAGATCTACGGAGGACTGCTGCAGATATCAGAAATATCCGCTGCGGTCCCCCTTTTACAACTGCAAAAGCAGCCTCATAGTTTCTATGGGGACTACTTTCTTGCCAAATTTCCAAGCTCCAGAATGCGAAGCATTCCAGAGCTTTGCACCGGTAGCTAATGCCAGATGAAGCCACTGTCCACTCGTGCATGGACGTTCAGCATATCACTTATGCACAGTAGCCCCCAGAAAAGTAAGTAAAGAGCGCACTTTGTAGGGTAGTAGAAGTGTTCATAATAAAATGGTTGGTAATTTACTCACCTATTTTTAATGAGGTATGATTTGTTCCAGTTCTCGCAATTACGGAATATTCAAAGAAATAATTTCTCTTAATTGTGATAATTAAAATTTCATGTATTCAAAGAAAATTAGGTAACAGCATGTAAAGCAATCCAAAGAAAGGATCACAAAGTTTCAGAAGATCAGATTTGTAGTAGTGTTAAAAACGATACCTTGCAGAAACTAATACTTAAGCATACTCTTTCTAGTGTGACAGTTGAGAGTCCTGAAGATCGATTGACACACGTTTCACGGGCATACCTTCCTGCTTCATCGGAAGCGGACAATAAATATTGATTTTTTTTATATGGGACAATCCCCTCGTGTCAGCTTGTTACTGTATCTAGAGACTGAGTTGCCATTAAGAAACATGGGATCATTTCTAAAGTTGCTACAGATCTGACATTCTAGAACAGGGGTGGCCTACCAGTCAGAGGCAAAGAGCAAAAAATACCTGTAGCTAAGCTAAAGAGCCGACCGGAAGCTCACACCGAAGGCGCATGTTCAAAAATGAGGCGTGGCCTAGCTGTCACAAGGCCACGCGCCATTTTTGTGCACACGCCTTTGGTATGACATTTGCAGGAGAATTACCTATTTTGTGTCCCTTATGCAGTGCCCCCAGCCCAGTACTTACCTCATCACGCTGGCTCCCGCTCTATCTCCTGCTGCCTCTATCTAACTTGATCCAGCAGGCGCGCAGGGCAGGCACATCGCGGGTGACGTCACCCGTGCAATGCATCACTGGGAACGCTGGCCTCTGAAGCGATCAGAGGCTTCTTTAGCGTTCCCAGTTCCAGTGGTGGGGGGGGAGCTGCATCTTACAAACAAAAGAGCCGCATGCGGCTTGAGAACTGCGGGTTGGCCACCCTTGTTCTAGAACATTGGGAGCCTTACTTTGGCTTCTTTAAATGCTGTATTATAAGCTTTTTCTTTCTTTTAATAAATATCATTTTTAATTACCACACGAATACTGAATAACTCAAACATCACTAAAGATAGGGGAGTAAACCACCATTCATATTACTCCAACAGCTGTACAGCCATGGCCAAAAGTTGAGAATGACAAGTATTGGTTTTCACAAACTTTGCTACTTCAGTGTTTAGACCTTTTTGTCAGATGTTGCTATGATACACTGAAGTAAAATTACAAGCATTACATAAGTGTCAAAGGCTTTTATTTACAATTACATTAAGTTTATGCAAAGAGTCAATATTTGCAGTGTTGACCATTCTTTTCAAGACCTCTGCAATTCGCCCCGGCATGCTGTCAATCAAATTCTGGGCCACATACTGACTGATGGCCACCCATTCTTGCCTATTCAATGCTTGGAGTTTGTCAGAATTTGTGGGTTTTAGTCTACCTGCCTCTTGAGGATTGACCACAAATTTTCGATGGGATTAAGGTCTGGGGAGTTTCCTGGCTATGGACTCAAAATGTTTATGTTTTGTTTCCCGAGCCACTTAGGGGGTCATTCAGACCCACTCGCGAGTGGCAGTACGCTCGCAAGTGGGTCGATGGTCCCCACTGCGCATGCGCACGACGGAGGGAGCTCCGTCGTGCGCATGCGCGAGACCCGGCGAGCGAAGGACTTTCCATCGCTCCGGGTCTCGCACCAAAGGGGGCGTGCTGTCGATGTTGATTGACAGCACGCCTCCTTTGGTGGGCGTGCCGGGGGCGTGCCTGCCAGACGGACGCGTTCCCATGGGAACGCCTACCGTCTGAAGCCGGCCCCACTGACATCACTAGTGATGTCAGTGGGAGTGATTTTGGCTCTGATAGAGCCAAAATCACTCCTGGCCTTGAAGCTGGGAAACCCGACCACAGGGTTTCCCTCGCAATTCCGATGGTCGCGATAGTCAAGACCATCGCGACCATCTTTTTGCACTCTCGTATATGCTGTGGGTGGTGACCCACAGCTATACGAGCGTCCAGGAGGACGCTCCATACTAATGGAGGAGGGCCCTGATTCAGAGCGAGCGCTCTGGTCAGAGCATCCGGCTCTGAATCAGGGCCTTAGTTATCACTTTTGCCTTATGGCAAGGTGCTCCATCATGCTGGAAAAGGCATTGTTCATCACCAAACTGTTCTTGGATAGTTGGGAGAAGTTGCTCTTGGAGGATGTTTTGGTACCATTCTTTATTCATGGGTGTGTTCTTAGGCAAAATTGTGAGTGACCCTACTCCCTTGGCTGAGAAGCAACCCCACACATGAATGGTCTAAGGATGCTTTACTGAAGTCTAGCATTTCGGCCAAAGATGTTGCCACCGCTTTTTGTATACCTGTATGATTACTTCCCTAATCTATGTGGAAATGGCTTTCTTGAAAAGGACATGACCATTCTGAAGTCCAAAATCATGAATAGCTGTTCCGTATTCTAAAGACCCTTCTTCCTGAATAAATAGTCATTTATTTAATTAACTCTAGCAAATGCAGTATCTTCTTAATCGATTGGTTTTAGGTAAAAAGATGGTGATACAATACCCTGCTCGATGAAAAATGTAGATACAACTTTTAGCAAGAATCTGGATTGGCTCTTAGAACCACTTTACACGCATAGATATTTAAAAAAGGTGTCTTTCACCATAGTGATTATAAAGCTTTAATCCTGGTAGCAGAAGTAACTGCTAGCAGGAACAATACCCTACACTGTCATCCAGTAATCGCATCAGAGCATTAAAGACTAGAATGATGTCCCATGGAGCCAGAAATGGCCTAACAGAGGGGTGAATCCTCTTCACATCTTGGATGAGTCCAACTTGGTTTCCAATGAAGCCCTTAATGCCTATACTTGGACTCTGCAGCATCCAACTTTATACACAATAAATGTACATCACGTAGAAAGTCAAGGGTGTGTGGAATGGCTGCTTTGTTTGGGTTTGCTTTAGCTTCACACCATGTAATAAATCTATTCAAAAACTATAACACACTATCGAAGAGTTCTACTTTCTTTCCTGCAAGAGGTTATTGAACAACATATTGGATAAGTCAGCCTTGTTGAGCAATTTCCAATTTATTTTCATGCCATTAAACATTGTTCTATATTTGGGATAAAGACTGGACTCTAGAGACCATAGTTCTTCCTGAAGAAATTCCCAAGTTGCTTGGAATCATGGACCCCATAGCCAGAATGGAAGGATTGCTACCACTTTTACCTTCTTTCTTTAGTGGCATGTGAGGGACAGAGGAAACACATCCATTCCCTCTATCTTTGGAACTTTGTGCTGAGAGAAGCTTGGCATTCTGGTATGCTGCCATACAATCTACCGTAGGAAGCCTGAATTTTCCTATCAGTAGCTGGAAGCCTTCCTTATGTAGAGACCATTCCCCTGGACAAAATGATTTTCAACTTAGGAAATCAGCCACAGCATATTCCTTGCCTGCTACATGGAACGCTGAATGTGACTTTAAATTTTCTTTCTGAAAGCTATCTCCATCATAGCTTTGCTTCTGCTGCCTCCGTGGTGATTTAGGAAGATCACCATTTGTAATCTGAGAACAGATTCAATTACACGTGAGCTGTTGTCGGCAGCTTGCATCTCGCATCTTCACGGCCAATTAAAGTAGACCAATTCTGCTCACACCTCCATAGGCTGCCAACAGAAATAGCCTTCCGCGGCCAATTGAACATGCCCCTTTTACATTCTTACATAGCAATGACTGGTGAAAATGCACTGCTTTCATTTTCAAAACAGCCATGTGAAATTTCCCGAAACAAAGTACTTTACATTATATTTGTCATGGGGTGATCGCAACAGCCTCCAGCATTCGAGTTTGTCATACAGCCATTCCACCTCTAAGAACTATATTTCTTGTGTCTACATATTTGGCAGTTAAGGGTTTATCACAAGCTGCACAAACTTCATGCTATTTTGATTTTCGTCTTACCTTCTACAGCCTCTACAAGAATACTGAAGAAAGCCACTAAGACAAGCTATCCTAGTACGTATAGCATAGCACAAAACAAAAGTGCACCTACCTTAGGGGTTTACCTTGAGTGGGTGCTTTCTGGCTGTTTGGAGATTTTATTCAGTCTTCATACAGATGCTTATCCAAGTCTCACTTTTGAGATCTAGTAAGATGTTTCTCTCTCCCTGCTGCCTAGTCGCTTAAATTTGGTACTTTTCCAGGACAAGTTACATACAACACTGGAGTCTATCCAGATGCATGTCTTTTGAATTTTGCACAAATGTTATTCTGGAGAAAGCAGCCTAGGGGGTATACTTACTAAAGTGTGGGTTTATAGAAGTGGAGTTGTTGCCCATAGTAACTAATCAGATTCTACTTATTTATCTAGCACATTCTAGAAGATAATAGCTAGAATCTGATTGGCTGCTATGGGCAACATTTCTACATCTACAAACCCGCACTACAGTAAATATACCCCTAGGACCCATGCACCCAGCTCTGTCTTTGCCTCCGCAGATAAGCGTCGTTGGGAACAACAATTAGTTAAGCATTTACACTACAGGAAAAAGAAAAAAACACTGCCTGACCTACCTATCTAGAGACAGGAAAAGTCAGATGAAGAGGAGTAGCTGCATTATATATAGCTTGGGGGCTTTTTTTTATCTATCCTGTCTCTACTTAACCTAGAAGGGAAGATACTCATTGTACTGGCTGCCTTGGGATCCCAGTGGTCAGAATCCCTGACAGGCTTAGGATACAGACACCTGTCGGTAAGTATCCTAACCCTACCCATAACCCTCCCCCCAGTGCCTAAACCTAACCCCATTACTTACTGTTCTGGTGCCAGCGTCGAGATTCTAACTGGTGTCAGGATTTCGGCGCACGGATTCTGAGTGCCAGCATCCCGACAGCAGGGATTTCAACTACCTCCGTCAGGTAAGCATGAATTAGTGTTACATTGATATGCATTAGTTCATTGAAAGTGCCTTGTTGATTGTAACATGTTACATAAAGAGCAAATTAGTGTATGCAAATTGGCTTCATTTGTCATCACATAACAAAGGTTGCGTTATCCCACCATTTAAACAAAATTTTTATTGAATGTATGAACTCAACTAAGGCCACTTATGTACTGTGGACCACACCTGGGTCAATCCTACGAAAACATTTACAAATATATTTTAGGATTTATTTCCTTTTGAGGGGCAGAGAAAACTCTCTCTCAACTCTCATGTTAAACACGAGTTTGCTTACGTGAATAGTTGAAGCAGTCTTTGGTTAGTCATGCCTCAGAGTTAAATGCGATTTGATGCTGCTATGGCAACCTCTAGGAAAGGTTTAAATGGAGTACAGCTGACATCATTAATCACATGGACTGGTCATACAGCTTAGATACTTGTAGTAAGTCAGGCTCTGCAGCAAAATAAATAAATATAGGCGCATTTCAACGTAACTACGTAGGCATACAAAAATTCATTTAAAAAACTGTCTTGTTAAAATGTAACTGAAGAGAAATATCTGCACTATAATATTTATACTGGCTACCGTAATACAGATATTTGTGTACATAATTTTTCTTTCCTCAATGTAACAGCTTATATGTGCAGCATGTGTATATGTGGGCACTGGAATTTAACTTGGAATATTTATTTTTACCAAACTGCAGTCTTCCAATACACCTAAGTGAAAGTGGTCTGGTCACCTACACATAGTTGTGGCTCCCAATTTGTGTGCCGGACGAATATTGAGGAGACTGTAGCCTACCATTTCACTAGGAACCAGCACCTACACAACAGGATTCTGAACATTCCCTCAATATGACCTGGGGGAACCAACAGATCTGTTATGGCACTCAGGGAATCACTGCTGGTGTTACATTACAATATACAGTGTAAATGAAGGAGAAATCCATGCAAAGTGGTGGGATAGTTTTTTTTTTTGCTACTGTATACTCTAGTTTGCCAGTGTAAAATAAAATATATCCCACCTAACCCCTAGCAGGACGAGTAGTTTGGTGCTGTGTACACAGCTAACCCAAGTATTCACCCTTATTTCTTTGTTCAATTGTTATACTCTTTACACTACAAAAATACCACAGTATAATGCCCATAGCTACAGATAAAGCAATACAGCCAACTCAATGCCAAACAAGGACACTAAAGTGCAGAGAAAACAGAGAGTACATGTAAATAGCTTGTGCAGGTTTTATAGAACTCAAGTCACATAATTTACAAGGATATGCTTCCCCTTCCCTCAAGGACAGTGCTTAATTTAGCAGCTCTTCAATGTAAGCAACAGATGCTACAAAACATTTTCCCCAGAGAGGGAAAAACATTACACAATTAAAAACAACATGTAGTGTTTGCAACCTACATGAGTGTCAGAGTAGGAACTACTGCAAATTCCTATTCCATATCGGTGAAAACCCCACATTATCACAAAGCACATTAACTGCAATGCCACATGAAAACATTTTAATATTTTGGACTAGAGCAATAGCACACGCTCTCAAGCATACTTGTATACTGTTAAGAGTTTTTGTTTTCATGCTATTCTTGACAAATGTTCGTTGCTGATGTTATGACGAGGGGTGGCCTCTACAAAGTATAAATCCCCTTCAAACATCAGCATAGCCTCTGTCCTGCTCATGTTTTGTCCTTCAGGAGCTGTTAGAACAGTCAGTATTCTGGACAGCTTGACCTAGGGTTCTATTTGAATAAGAATGATCCAGCACTTCCTATGTGTTGATTAAATAACAAAAAAAAAATGGCAAAGCAATTGCGGACTAATAATTTAACAACAGACTCCAATGAAAGCACATATGGAAGCAAGTCTGCATGAGTATCATCCCAGGAGATTTAAATGAACAAATCTTTTAGTAAAAACACTTTCATCCATGATCAGCATAGTGTACACATATTGGAGGAAATGTGACAGCCTGTGAATGCAGGCATCACCACGACTACGGCGCAACTGCACATTATTTAAAGTTGCAATAATTTAAAAAGCAAAACCAGGTTTGCAGGCATTTACATTTCCACCATTGTATTTACAGCAACTTTAACTGTAGGACACAGGAAAAGTTTGTATGATTAAAAAAAAAAAAAAAAGAAAAGAAAAAAAAGTGTCTTAATGTTGGTATCCGGATGAAAGATCAACAGTCAATAAATCGACAGTCAATAGGACACTAAATGGTCGACAGGGACAAAAAGGATTACAGGGCTAAAAAGTCGACCTGCAAATGACAGACATCTTTTCATGGTTTTTCAACAATTTTAAGGTTAGGCTTAGATACTTGTGGGAGGGATAGGGATACCCTGCCAGAAGGGGTGGGTTAGATCTAGCCACTGGCAAGGGGGGGGGGGGGGGTAAGGTTATAGCACTAGAGGGAGAGATAGGATTAAATAAAAAATAAAAAAATGTGTTGACCATGTATGTCGACCATTTCAACCTGTCAACCTTTTAACCACGTTGACCTTTTGTCCCGGTCAACCATCTGGTGTCGACCAGGGATGTAGTTTAAATCCCAGCTGTCGGTGCTCAGAATGCCAGCGCTGGAAAACCGACGGTAAGTACTGGGGTTAGGGGAGGGTTAGGCTGTGGGAGGAGGAAGGGGGGGGGGGGGAGAGGAAGGGGGGGGGGAGAGGAAGGGGGGGGGAGAGAGGAAGGGGGGGGGGAGAGGAAGGGGGGGGGAGTGGAAGGGGGGGGGGGAGAGGAAGGGGGGGGGGAGGCTAGGTTTAGGCTGCGGGAAGGGTTGGTTAGGTGTAGGATACTTACCGACAGGTGTCGGTATCCTAACACGGTCGGGATGCTGGCATCGGGATTCTGACCACTGGGATCCGGTATCCCGTACCCAACCCGTTGGCCTATTGACTGTCAATCTATTATACCACACCCCTTCATGCTAGGATGTTATTATTAAGACATTCTGAGAATTGTAGTCTCCATTCTTGCATAGAAAGCACTGAAAAAGGAAAGTTATGGCAAAACTTACACTTGTCAACTCTCTTTCTTCGAAGTCCATAGGTTCAACAGGAAGGCAATGGGGTGTAGGTGGTACTTAGAGGACTGGACACCAACAGGAAAGCTTTTTTCTATCCCAGGATGCTCCGGTCCTTCCCCACTATACCCCGCCCACAGCCTGAAGGCAACTCAGTTTTGTTAAGAAGCCCAAGGCAGGAGCAGGATAGGAGAGAAGGTAGACTGGTACACTGAAGAATCACATTCTCACACAGAGAAGGAAACAAGTGATCAAGAGAAGAAACCCTGGCCATAGAAGCCATAGAAGCCAGGTGAGTCAGGGTGGGTGCCCTGTGGACCCTATGGATTTCGAAGAAAGAGTTGAGGTTGAGGACAGGCCGATGAGACCCGTTTGGGCTTCTGAACCAAGAAAAGGGTAGAAAAATAGCCCTTCCCTCGCTGTAATGAGGGGACTGGAATTATTACCCCCGAGAGCAGTAAGGACTGAATGGCCTTCTGGAGGAGTCGGGCTTTGTTTGCTGTATCTTCTAGGGCCCCTGCCCAACTCTCAATGGCTTTTGCCACCCAGGCCGTGGCCCTGGCAGGACGAGTAATAGCTCCTGTAAGACCGTATATAGACTCCAGGCAAGCTTCAATCCTTCTATCCGTAGTCTCCTTTAAGGAGGTTGCAGTATGGATAGGTAAGGTAGCATTCTTAACTAGGCTTGTCACGTGGGAATCCACAGCAGACTGAACTTCCCATTTAGTGCGATCAGTAGCTGGAAGAGGGAAAAATGAAATCAAGCGTTTAGGCAGCTGAAACCTTTTACTTGGCATATTCCATGTTTTACACGTATGATCAGATAGCTGATCAGAGTGAGGAAACTCTGGCAAAACTACCTTCTGTCGCTTAACTAGTGGCTATTTTGCCCTAGGAGTGGGTTCTGCCTCTTGTATTTGATGAATAGATTTTACAGGTCTCACAAGTGCAGGAATATTCAATTTAGAGGGGGGCTCCTCCTCTCCTAAGTCAGAGTGAGAGCGTTCTGCATCTTCTGCCTCCCCAGATGATAACTCAGAATCTGATAGCTGGGTGGACTGGGAAGATAACACAGTACACTTAGAAGGTTTACTAGGTAAGAGTCTCTCCTTTTGCAGCATTTGTTTAAAGGATGTAGAGGTAGCTGCTAGACTCTGCACTGAGGTAGAAAGTACGTCTACCCATGGGGGAGGCAAAGGATTCGCAGGGAGTACCTGCTGTCGCCATCCCATAGGGAGAGCTACCACAGTAACTGCTAGGTGGTACAAAATTTTTGCTAACACCTGTGAAAAAGAAACCCAGGGGTGGTCCTGAGGAGACGATGCAGGGGCTGATGGGCCAGGTGCCATATAATGAAGATGTACATAGACCATCTTGAATGAGAACCTCTGAAGCTAAGCCTGCTAAACAGGACTTGCAAAACACCAGAGTGGGAGCAGCAGGCTGCTTGTTATTCTTGCCTTTGCTAGACATAGCTGCAAAGAGAATTGTAGCACACAATCTGGCACAGTGCAGTGAGCAACCCAGATATATGTACAATATGATACAGTGTAGTGCACAACTCTGATTTACAGTATGTGATAGCCCTCACAAATATAGGTAGATGTGAGGTACAATGAACAACCCTATACCTTAGAATTCCAGGCTTATAATGAAAGAAAGGGAAAGGTATACGCTGACAGTTGAGAAAAATAAACAGCAGCGCTAGCACAAGTCACATACAATGCAGAGAGAACAATAGAACAGCAGTTGGCACTAAATTCAACTACACAGACCGCAGTGGTTGGGGGAAAATAGCACTGTATAACCAGGTTCCTGGGAGAGGTATATAGGGAGACCTGACCCAGCGTTCCGGAGACCTGAAGCTGATGCAGAAATGGCTGCCGTGAGTCTCTGAGGGGGCGGAGGGTGAGGGAGTAGCAGCTCAGGGGCAGCAAGACCGCAGTGGAATGGCGCCCTGATCTGGGGGAGGGGCCGCAGGGAGACGGCGTTCTCCCCTCTGCTGACATCAACCACCGCTCCCCTGGCCTTAGCTGTCCCCTGCACCAGTATAGGTTATACCCTGGTGGTCTAGTGGAGTCCCGGACAAAACAGTGTCCACATCAGCGCCTCCGGTCTGTCTCCTGAGACCAGAGGTAAGACTGCGCAAGTGGGGACCCGCATTACCTGTCCCCTGCAGTCTGGGGTCCGAGGAGCCCTGCCGAGAGTACCTAGCCGAGGGCTGGAGTTGCGGCACCGCGGAGGGATGATGGAGCAGCAGTGTAGACATCCAGAGGGCTGTCTAGTGCTGCTTGCTCTATTTGAAAAAATTTAAATAAAAATAAATCTTGGGCTGCTTAAAAGCAGCCCCACTGTTCTAACGGTGATCCAGCTCCTGCCGGACACCAACGAAACAGGAGTTGCCTTCAGGCGGTGTATAGGGGGAAGGACCGGAGCATCTTGGGATAGAAAAAAGCTTTGCTGTTGGTGTCCGGTCCTCCAAGTACCACCTACATCCCAATGTCTCCCTGTGGAGCCCTATGGACCCTGGAGAAGAAACTAAATTATGTATATAGGATTTCAGATATTTCTCCCCCCCAGTGATTTAACATGCTTAGAGTCCTTTGAAGCTCATAACAGCATAAACAACGGGCTCACATAATACATGGCTTCTTTTAAGTATTAGACAAGCTAATTTACCAGTAGTGTAGTTATACTGCTGTATATATTTCAGTTGTATGTATGGATTAACAGACATACATGTAAGTGCTGCTTATTTTTTCTTGGTTCATGGCACTATCAATCTAGCCTGGTGATTGGTTGGTGAATGGTTGGTGGACATGTAACGCAGTTTAGCCATTCATCTATCCAGTGTTCCTTTCTCAGGCCCAACCAAAACTGCTGGTTTAGAAATCCATTCAGAGAGACCAATAGTTTATTTACAGTTTGTTTTAAACTTTATACAGTTCTTGACCAGCCCATGTGTACAGTGCTTAAATTTATAAGGCCCTGTACTAGCTTAAAATATTCACCAAACAGAGGGAGGAAAAAAAAAAAGCAAAAAAGGAGAGAGTGTGTATGTAAGTAATGATAAGCTTGCTTATCTTCACAGTATACCCAATATGGCAGGGCAGACACTAAGCATGTGTGGTATATGATAGTGTGTGTAGCGATGGTATGTTAAGTTAAACTAATGGATGACCCCCTCCCCAAGCAATGCCATGAGCTTTGACAAACTTAGAACAATACAGAAACTATTGGTGAGATGTATCAAGCATTTTAAAGAGTTGAGTTGAGGACTGGGACCCTGAGGTGAAGTTACATGGAGGGCGAGGGCAGGGACACTCAAGAGGGGAAATTACAGGTAGCGTGAGGGCAGATACACTGAAGTAACCAAATGTGACCATGTGATAAAAAATAAATGGACAGTCAGGGGCTGTGTGCTTTATAGCAATAGGCTGCATGGCCCCTGCATCGCACATTACAACTCCTCCTCCTCTGTGCGGTACAGGGGCTGTGCAGCCTATTGCTATAAACCCCAGGCCCTGAACGTCCGTGGCTTCCGCTTCATTACCTGCCTTCTGCAACTTGGTACTCAGGTGCAGCCGTGGGCAGAGGAGGGAGAAGCACCATTATACAGTCAGCAGGTACTGTGTGCGGCCAGGCCAAGCCTTCTACACCATGGCACCCCGAGACAGCACTAGTATAAAGGGACGGGCGCGCTGTGCATCATGCCGGTGCAGAGGGTACCCATGTGTCACTATACCACAGAGCCACCTCCTAGGTGACTACAGCGGGTTACAGCAACCAATAAATTGGGAGGGGTGCCAAAATTTAATTATATACCCCCCACAACAAAATCTGACATTCCTGTATATGTATATAATGTAATTACAGGAGACCAGCATTCTATGTACATATTTAACGTTGTCCTCCAGCAGAGTATATAATATCATATACATATATTCCCACACACAGACTTGAGGTGGCTGGGCAGCTGGACAAATTATTGTAATGTTTTGGAATAACATTCCCTGTATTTAAAGGAATTTCAGATTGAAAAGTAAGTGAGGTCCAAGTTTGTATGATTTTTTTTTTTATGTAGATGGTGTGGTCACATACCAAGGGCACCCCAGATAGTTGAGTGCCGTGGATTAAGCCTGCTATTTATATGTGGTCACACTGTCTAGGGCACCCTGATTTTCAAATGTAAGACCAACTTTGCCAGTTTATTCCCAGGTGCTCATTAACTGATATGCCTTTTATACTTTGCTGCACACTGTCTGTTATAGATAAAACTGTTTTTATTGTATTAAAACGATTATCCAGGAGAGAACAGTAATGTATTTTAAAAATGCCATTTATAAATAAATGTTTTTAAACCTGTTTGGGTTATTGCTATGTTATAAACATTTGGTTATTTATTCTGAGGTCACCAGTGCTCCTTTATTAATCTGTGACATGCTTGTGACACCTCCCAGATACATGCATATGTGCTCTCCCTAGATAGGAGAATAAGGGAATGCCTAGTAACAGTTCTGTGTCAGACTAATTTTATGTTTGTACCCTCCCAGTGCCGGATAGTCATCTTGTATTTCCTAATGTTAGAACAGGTTTTGTCATACCTGCTTAACTTAATGTATATTTTACTGTAGATTGTGTGTCAGGCTTTTAAGTCAATTTCCACATTCCATCTTGTGTGGTTAAAATCTTCACCTCTCGCACAACAATACTTGTAATACTTCAGTTGGAGTCCATACTTGGGCTACATGTAGTTGACGTAATGTAGCAAAGGACTTAGGAGCTCATTCAGACCAGTTCGCTAATTCCGGCCGCTCACACCCAGCGTATTTAAATTTTGCAAAGTGGCGTCAAGGCAGCCGCTCGCTCGGCAGGGAATAAGCACGCCCACTATGTCTTGGCAAGCAATCACTTTGTCAATGTAGAAGCCATTAGCGTGTCTATACACGCCCACTAGCACACGTCATCTCCAGGAAGTGTCTTAAAACACTGGTACATCGAAGACCATCAGAAGCGATCGCAGCGCTTGTAGTTGATTCTACCCTCCCGCAAGCACTGCGAGCTCTTCAGTGTAAAAAACAACCAAGTGACGTGTAGTAGGACACATCTTTGCTAATTATGCACACCCACAAAACTCCGTTTGGACACTCAGACACGCCTCTGTTCACACATCCACTCCCCCATTCACAAGCACCTTCCCTGTTACCACCCTCAAACGGCACATTGTGTCACTCAAAGTAGCGGGCAATCTGTGTACTACGAGCGCATGAATCCCCATCACTGAGACTGGCTTGCGCACTGCGAATTAGACGCATTGGCACAGACAGGCGACTAACGGTCACTTCGAGCGGCCGTAGCTTAGCGAGCAGGTCTGAATCAGGTCCTTAATACCTACTATTAATGGGAATCTATAAATCAGTCTCTATAATGATCTAGGATTGCTGGGGGATCTGACATAATAATAGCAAGTTTCCAACTGGATCACCATATTTCTATCCATGCATTGGAATCATCCCTCCTTCAGCACTCATACACGGTTACATAAGCTGACTAGCAGACACCCCCAACAACCTGTAATGCTGGGTACACACTAGACAATATGTTGTCCGATCCCATGGATTGGAGCGACATATCGGGTACATTGTCTAGTGTGTACCCATGATATGCGCACTCCCGCAGGTCGTTAGCAACATCGCCCGTTGACCCTACTGCAAGGCCAACGGGTGATGCCACTAACGATGTCATGCTGCAGAATGCAGCATTATTATTATCCTTTATTTATATGGTGCCACAAGTGTTCCACAGCGCCTTACAAAGTACATAAATAAGTGAACAAGAAACCAGTGACTTACAGTACAGTACAATGCAGGACAAGGCTTATATACATTGCTGCATTAGTGATCGTAACACTCAAATAAGCAACAGAACGTAGGCAACCAAGTAAGAGGTGCGCTAGTGAGGAGTATATGAAAGTTTAAGTAAGGAGAAACACAAGAGGGTAGAGGGCCCTGCCCGTGAGAGCTTACATTATAATGGGGAAGGGAAAACAAACAGGTGTGACACAGATGGGTTTCACATGGAGGAAGGAGCATGTAGCAGCAAGTCAGGATGAGAGCTGGAAGGCTATGATGAAGTAGTGGGTCTTGAGAGCCCATTTGAAGAGTTGTAGAGAAGTGGAGAGTCTGATAGGGAGAGGGAGAGTTCCAGAGGTAAAGAGCAGCATGGGCAAAATTTTGGAGGCAGGAGTTGGAGGAAGTAATCAGTTAGCAGGAGAGGCGGTGTGTGCATTTGTTCAGTGGAGAGGGTGGATGGGAGTTTGAAGGGAGAGGAGGCCAGAGATGTAAATGGGAGAGGAATGGGTGTGTGCTTTGAGTGTAAGAACCTTGAATTGGGTTCTGAAGGGCAAGGGGAGCCAGTGGAGTGCTTGTAGGAAAGGGGAGGCAGTTGTAGAACATTTGGAGAGGAAGATGAGCCGAGCAGCAGCAGCGAGGTGGGAGACAAGGAGGCAAGATAGGAGAAGGTTGCAGTGATCCAATCTGGAGATGGCAAGTTAGTGGGCGAGGGTATTAGTAGCATCCTGGGTCTGAAAGGGAAATATTTTTGAGATGGAAATGGCAAAACTGAGAGGTGCTGAATGTGTGGTTTGAAGAAGAGGGAGGAGTCCAGGATAACTCTAAGACAGCGCACTTTGGGGCTACAGGAGATAGTTGTGCCATCAATTGATAAAGAAATTTCAGGAAGTGAGGTTATTTGGAAGGGTGGGAAGATGATCAGCCCAGTCTTACGGTGGGTACACACAGTACGATGTGTACCCAGCGATGCGACGACAATCCGAGGGCCGACATATCGGGCGGTCCCTACACATGGGGTGATCCGGTGCCCGATATGCCGTCCCCCCCATAGAGGTGCATGGGATCGTCAGTCAATTTGCATGATCTTCTGAATATGCAGAAAGATCAGGTGCAGTGACGGGCGACCCCCACGGATGAGTTCATCTAGAGAGGACGTAGAGAAGGAGAATAGGAGAGGTCCAAGAACAGAACACCAACTTTAAGTGGAAGTGGGGAGGGGAAGAGGAATCCTGAGAGGAGACAGAGAAGGAACGTTCAGAGAGGTAGGAAGACAGCCAGGAGAGGGTAGTGTCACGTAGACCAAGGGGGTGAAGGATATGCAGGAGAAGAGGGTGGTCCACAGTGTCAAAAGCAGCATACAGGTTGAGGAGAATGACCATAGAGTAATGGCCCTTACATTTGGCAACAAGGAGGTCATTGCAGACTTTCGTGAGGGCAGTTTCAGAGAAGTGGAGAGAACAGAAGTCAGACTGAAATGGAAGTATAGAAAGGTGGTATGGTGGTTGTAAACAATACGCTCAAGGAGTTTGGAGAAAGGGTGGAAATAGATGGGTCGGTAGTTGGAATAATTGGTAGGATCAAGGGTAGGTATTTTAAGAATGGGGGAGACAAGGGCATGTAATGCAGAAGGGACAGTGCCAGATGATAGGGAGGTAAGCAAGATGGGAACAGGCAGAAGGAGAGAGAAGGAGAGAGGTAGCAGACGAGACAGGAAGGGATAGGGTCAAGGGGGGAGGTATAGGGCCATGACTTAATCTCCAGATACAGGGGAGAGAGATGTCAAAGTTGGTAAGATTGATGGGGAGAGGTGGTCCAGGAAAGGAGGTGGTGGAGTGCTCAGGGTCAGGTGGGATAGGATGCCCTGACACATGAAGTCAATTTTAGATGTAAAGTAAGTAAAGTAAGTGGCAAAGTCAAGGGCAAAGAGCGATGAGGGGGTGGGCAGAGGAGGGAGTTGATGGTGGTGAAAAGACGCTGGGGGTTTGAGAACTGGGAGATGAAGTTCTTGAAATATGACTGTTTAGACAGAGAAAAGGGCAGCACTGAAAGCATAAATTTAAAATGGAAGAAGTCTGCCATAGAGCGTAACTTTCTCCATGGTCGCTCGGCAGTGCGTGAACACTTTTGCAGGTATCTGGTGCATTCGGAATGACACTTACCTCCCCCCGTCAGACCCAGCATCGGCAAGTGTGTATGCACTTTCCGCAAGCTAGGTCCTGTCGCCGGTGATGTAACGCTGTCTACACATCATCTTATGTGTACCCAGCTTAAGGATTGTGACCACACTGCATTATGCAAATAGTACATCGTCATGCTCCAATTTATCACTTTCCAGAGCTTAGTACATCTGCCCCAGAGGGGCATATTCCCCAAATTTTGGAGATAAATAAATAGAGAGGTCGCCCATAGCAACCAATCAGCTTCAAACTGTCCTTTTTCTAGCACAGACTGTTAAATGATAGAAGTTGATTGGTTGTTACTTTATCTCTCTCCTCGATTTGATACATTTCCACCATAATTTTTAATTACAAAATTAAGTAATAAGTTGGAAGTGTGAACTTTGTTCTATACAGTGGTGGATTTGCCACCATAGTTAGTATCAGTTTCACTGAAGCCTCACATCATAACTAGAGTATGTGCTGTTGAGAAGAACTTGCTTGTCGAACCCTTTTCTGTCTGCTGATTACCGTTTGGCTCCATTCACCTGCTCATATCATGAAATTGACAAATGCAGCATTGCTTTCACTAACAATACAAATGATTGTACAGGTCACAGGCTTCCATAATTGCACAATTAAATAGTGGACTGATAAAAAAAAAAAAGATTGTAGCTTTGATTGTTTCTCCCACTGAAGGCGGGTATCCACTACTAGATATACAAACGAGAGCACGATTGTATATCGTTTGTAAATCTAGTGATGTGCCTAGACTGTATGTTCACTCGTTCAGTCCAGGCACATCCATCATCCCCGCACATGCTGAACCTGACGGGATCGTCAGGTTGACCAGCATGTAAGGGCGATGATAGATGTCGGAAGCGACCAGCGTACACACGCATCGCTGTCTGCTTCCGACCAAAACATGCCCGATGCATGCACGATTTGCAAACGATTGCACGATAACGACGTCGTTATTGTGCAATCGCTTGCTAAAATCGCCTAGTGGATACCCCCCTTTACACTCCACTATTGCAACCACTTAACGTTGGTTAACAAAACAGCTATATGTAGCAGTACCCACTGCAATGGCTAGAGGAAAGAGTCTATCATAAAATATTTTCCGGGGACCAAACACAGATTTAAATCTAAGCAGACATGCGAATTTTTCAGGAAATTTTCACTTTCTTGAAGAGCGTATTTTAATGTAAGTATCGCTGTGGATTTCACCACCTGACACATCAACATAAAGACATCAGCAATCGGTATGATACGTTGTTACAACTATGCTCCAAAAACATTTGATAAATGACAGTAGACATGGACAAAATTCAGCCTCTTTACTTTACATCTGCTTTTGCCATTTACAAAATTGTATTTGGCAGAACCTATAGCTATTGATATTGGTGGCAGCAGTGTGTGATGAACGTCAGTCCACACAATGAATAACTTAACAAGGATGTGGTTTATTAACCAGATAGAAAAGGTTGCAGAACAACACAGGGTTAATGCAGTAGGCATACAATGTATGTAGCAGGTTCAACAGATCCAGTCAGGAAAGTGTGTGAGTTAATAAACGTGGTGAGCTATTTAATGAAGCACACACCTGTGTTAATACGCTGTGATACTAGTGGAGTATCTATTGCAACTAGCAGTGATGACACAGTGGCACTTAAAGGGTCTCTTGCGTAACTCACTCTCTACATAGGAGACACACACAGGGGCATGTCCTTCTACAATAGATCTGGCAGACGCGCAGACAAGCAGCAGTAGCACATCTAGCTTGGCCGGGTTGACGGTTGTACTGCGATGCGACTTCCGCAGTACAGGGTCCCAATGGCTTAAGGGGCCTATCCATTAGCAGAAGAATTTGAACGATGAACGATTTATCGTTCAGTCGTTCAATTTATCTGCTAATGGATAGGCTCTGAACGATAAAAATGAGCACTCCCGCGGCCTACAAATTGGGTCTTTTGTCTCTCAAACATGTTGGTCAATTATCGTTTATCGCTGCCAGATATTAGAAATATCTGTCGCGGTAAACGACAAACGATTTTTTTTATGAAAATGAATAGAAGAATCAGCGCTCTGGTCCAACAATTACAACTTGTTCTATAATGATATTTCAAGCATTATTTTAGTTTTGTCTGTGTATTCTATTGCAGTGAATGCAGGACCTACGCAGATAGAAAGCCATCGTAGAGAGAGTGACGTAAGGTTTGAAGATGGTGACAGGGGAGTGGTCCGAGAAATGCAGGCGTGCTAGGCCTTTTGAACGCCGTTGCATGGGCGTGCATAAATTTCCCACTGCTTGAGTGCTCACTGCATGCAATGTGCTTAGCAATTTATGAGTAAGGCCAGACCTGTTGTAATTGTACGTGAGGGGCTGATGTTACGCAATGTACACATTATTTAATCGTATTACGGATGTGCGAAAGCGGTAGTGGGTGTCTCTATGCTGGCTTTGTGATTGCACTCATTAGCATATTTTCGTAGCAGACATGCTGGCATAATCGCAATAGCAATCCTTGATGAATCAGGCCCAAAGTCTGTACGTTTACACAGTGAAAGCAATAAGAATTGTGGATTTTTTTTAGATTAAATGGAGTTTCACATATAGACAGTCATATGGCACTAGGTAGCTCAAATACATTCAAGCTATTTTCACACAGAGTTTAATGGTGAACTTAGGAGTCTAGTCCTTACGAGCCTATACTAATCTTGGCTGTACATGCATTGCTTCATATGGCCAAAATCTGCACAATTTACAGATTGGTGTCACTTGTGTTGTGCTGCCTATAATAACCTGTTAGACACCACTAATCTATGAAACACATGGTGGTGAGCGGTTACTGACAGCAATGAAATACTGTCCAAGCAATTCTGACTTTTGCATTTAAAGCTCTAAATACAGTGGGTACAATTTAAATATGCAGACAAGATACTACTATCTATATTTTTCTTAGATTAAGGACACTGATATGCACTCTTCTAGATATAGGAACTCTAATGTATTATGTGTTGGTAAATGAATTGATCTGCAAAAATATTTTCTGTAAGACATACATAAATTTCACATATTCAAGCCCTCTTAGGAGGCCCCTACAGAGTAAAGGTGCCTTATATAATGCATTAATGGTTATAATGCATGACTTTATTGTCATTGTAGCATATCTAAAACAAAAAAAAATATTTAAGACCTTTAGGGGACAATGCAATTGTTTTTTAAGCCGCGGTAATTAATGGGCACCCAATGTAGCAATTCAATTGTTTATGGGCACCCATTAATTATGACGCCTGTTGAGCCATGTTAAACGAGTAAAAACATATAAAGTCCTGGTTAGAGTGCCCAAGCAACAGTTTTGGCACCCAAACTATGGACACGTCACACATTTCTGCTCTCCACCTCAGGAGCAGAGATTCTGGTACCGGCGGCTATCACAACCTAACGGAGCAACAAGCGAATTGCCTTGTCATGGGGGATACCGTCGGGCACCCATCACTGACAGCCGCTGGTGCAAAAAAATTAATTCCCCCCTCTAAGATGGCCACCTACTCTGCAAATGGCAATATGACAGCATGTGTGGGTGCAAAACAAGAGTAATGACTGATAATAATCTGGTAGATACTGACTGTATTCTTATCAGGAATGTTGCTAAATATGGTTGGTCATTCTCTTTACACTAGCAAGCCCCACTGTAAACTGGATTTAACTACTATATCTGTGTTCTGAATAGCCCAATATCAAACAATATGGCCACCCATGTGCATCATCAAACTGGACAGTAATATTGTGACTCACATCCACATATGTGGAAAGTTTTAAGTGTAACTAAAGGGCAACTGGATCCAAAATTTAGTTTTTCCCATATTAAACAAAAAAGGTAAACAACAGATTAATCTGGCCTATTTAACCCTCTCACTAGACAGCCCACCAGTGTTGTTGTGCATCCGTATAGCCTCCATTATCAGCCTGAACAAGTTAATATAACCGACTCCACAGTGAAGACCAAAACCAATGCATAAATATTACCAAGCATTTTAAAAGTCTCAGCAGAAATATATAGATAAATGTTATTTAGTATTACTGTAAGAGTTCAAATCTGAAACAAAAACAAAATTTATTTTTATTTATTTTTAATTTATTCTTAAAAGCATAAATTCTAGCGGCAGAAATACGCTAATGCTACAGCCACCAGGAAATATATTGAGACGCCCAATGGCAGGCTCGCAGATCCAAGCAACTGCATACAAATACGTAGCGGTGGTCGAAGACCCTTCGATAATCAACCGAGACGCTGGCGCCATATTTTCAATGGACAGGATCGCAGATGTAGGTAGATACACGCCCAATTTTTGCCACCACTCCCTGTCTCCCACAAAACAGCCCGCTTGTCAATCACTTGCTAATAAATCCTCACTACAACTGTAGTCACATTGCGGCTAAGACGCTGGCGTTAATCATTCCACTGATAATCGCTCAAATGCATGAGCCTCGAAATAGCTTCTACATCTGAATTAGCCCCTTATTTGCATTTCGATTCTGTTGGCGAATTTCTGGTATTTTACTTTCCTTTCAAGACAGCAGAACCACCAATTGTTTGGACCTAATTCCCCAAGTGGTTAGGGCGCTGGTTCGCATATTTTCACTGTTGCATTTTTAAGGTTTTAAACCAAAAATACAGTTATATAGGATGTCCATGGACTTTGTAAGGTCCATCATGTGCTTTCAGTTACTACACATGTCCATGGGTAAACGAGGTTGAAGTGGACAAGACTGAACCCAAACTATAACCTTTATTTAACAGACATTAAAATATGACCTAAGAGTAACAAGCCTAAACTGGGTACACACTAGAAGATAAACTGGACGATATGACATTTTAAACGAATTGGAATAAATTGCCCACGTTGGTTGTTCATCACATCTTCTGATCTGCTGTACATACACGCCACTCAGGAGATATCGCATGCGGGCTGTGTAGTTTAATGAAGGACGGAACGACTAAGCAACTGCATACAAATATGCAACTAAAGCTGCCAACATATACTGCAATGCAAAGACTTTAGAAATACAGCAGGTTTTGGCACATAATACAGATTGACTATTCAAGTACAAGACTGCACTATAAAATCAGAGCGCAGAGCAGGTTAACCTTCATTTGTAGGACACGTAATGTCCCTGTACACACAGTGATGAGAGTCTAGTTGGTTTCCACTTTCTGGGTAATTAATCTAGACTGTATTTTACAATTAACATGCATGTACAACTTTACAGCATATACAAAATCTCTAAATTCAGTAAAAAGGTCACCAAAAATATGTAATGGAAATATATGCTTTAATAGACTACAACTTCAAGATTGACATTTTTTTAGATCACTGTAATGCAAGTCAGTAACTGGGTCTCATTAATGAGCCACAAAACTGCACAAAATGCCACTTGGCTACTGCCAAGACATATGGGTATAAGGGGCTGCACCTGTCAGTGAGAGGAGTTAGATAGAGTGAGGGTATTCCTTGGCAAGTGTTGAGCCGGCACACCAGTTATATGTGCTGGGTGGACTATCGATAATGAATAGCTCATCCAGTGCATTTCAAAAAAAGAGCCAGTGAGTAGTTTTAGTTTGAGACGTTTATCTCTTCAAATATTGCAAGCTGCTGCAAAAGAATGCAAACTATGATGATTATATTTAAGTATATTTCATAACGTATATAATCTAAGCAACACACGGCCTTATATACTGTATATTATGGTAATATAGTGGCTTAACTTACTTAGTTATAAACACAAGTTTACCTGCCAGTATCTTGCAACAAGAAGCCCATGTGGTTTCTACTTGGGGTTCAAGATTACATAATTTGGCAGCCATATTTCTGAACATTTCTAAAACAAATGTTCTTGTTAAAGTAAAAATAGATAGTTGAAATTAAACTGCTGGTACTTTCTATGCATTTCAGATTTGTTCCGACTTGGTCTGTAAAGCATTGGTTCTTTATGGGCCTGATTCTAAATCCTCTACAAGTTTGAATGCAGCCGCACTTAGGGATTTTCACATAGTGTGCATGCATCACAGTCTGCAAACGCATCTTTGCGAACATACACACAATTCAGAGCCATAAACATCTGTCATTTCCCTGTGGCTGCTTTAAGGGCATTACTGGGTGGTAAAAACGTGAATGCATGCAGGAGAATCGTATTGTGGGGGTGTCTGGATACGTCGTGGGCATGTAGCCAGGTACTCACTATTTTGAGTCATGCATATAATATTGTCGACACCAAAGTCAGACGGATTTCTTGCACCTAGCATGGGGAAGGTTTAGGATGCGATGAGAATTATGACAGCTGCTCTGGCATACGGAAGGGTAGTGCTATTGAATAGATGCGTACGCCTTAGGACAGGCCTAGAGTTGCATTAGCATTTTGTTTTAAATTTGCAGCGGGCGGGCAGAGAAACATTCACATTACATATGACTCAGCTCATGCCCTATACTTCAAGGCTAGACTTATAGGGAGTCGGTCGGACTGCTTCACTGTGTCAGTCCTCCACCCCCCTTTGCAAAAGGGAGTTGTTTCTCCTTATCATGGTCAACATAGTTTGTTCAGAGGGACTTCACCTCTGCCCCTAACTCATTATGTGCAATGACCAGTTTGTCAGGTTTCATCTCCAGCAAGTCTGTAAAGACCACCTAAGGGTCACTAGCTCTCGCAACAGCTGTTGTGGCTATTTATTATTAGCTTATATTGGAGACATGGATTTTCTTGTGTAGAATTTGTTCAGGTAGTTTGCAGGGTCCTATTTAGGCAGCTGGCTGATAATATTTGGATTTTTTTTTGTATTGCGTTTACAGTTCTACTAAAATAGCCATAAAAATTCACATTATTTGTCTGCAAGTTCCCCTAACTTCTAGTACAAACAGTAAACGTCTACACTGGCAACCTTTACCTACAAACCTACCTATGGCCTGAAGACCTAATACCTCTTTACACTCTATGAATGTTTATTTTGACAACTTTTAACAAGGTAACAAAAATGAACATCTCACATACATAAGTGCTTTGTTTTTAATACAAATTGCACAAATATCCTAAAAATACAAACATGTTAACAACATAATGTCTTAAGCATTTGAAGTTTATAACTATTTTAGTCACTGATTAATAGGCTTAAACTGCATGGTTGACAATAGTAATATACCACCTTCTCTAACGTTTCTGGTAACTACTACTGACCTTTAACGTTTCTAGGTCATTGGATAGGGGGAGAGGAGGTCACCAGTGATATTAGAAAGGGCGGAAGGCTGCTAGTTCTATAAAAGGCTGCAAATTGGTAATTGCTGGGTCAGCAAACCACTCAGTCATCACTGCCTGAAAATAGAGAGTTAGGACTATAATGACGGCTCCTCTCTCCAGCTGTCATGGTACCTTTAACTTGAGATGAACAAACACTAAATGCATACACTTACCTTATGGATTCTTTTTTTTGTTGTTGTTTTTAACTTACCTACCCCAGGAAACTTTACTGGGGAAAGATTTTATATTGCACTATTTTTTCTGTTGTACACGTAAGAAAGATACAGCTGAAGAGACTTAACTTCTCTCAATAAAATTAAATTTTAAAATAGCATTATGTTAAGCAGAAAAAAACAGTTATTAAATAGCTTTTTGTATAGCTGGTATGGATTTTGGGAAGTTTTGAAATGTTCAGAAGTGGAATAATGTTTCTCGGGGAATTCAGTTTAGCCATTACTTTCTCAGGATGCTGCTATTCCTGGTAATGTTAACGTTATACCATTTGTTTTAGTACTAGGCCTATTTGTAACTGGAACGCCTATTAGTTATGATAGGTGAATATGTATAAAACAAGTAAGGAGATTTATTTGCTTTTTTGGTGCACAAGAAGTTAGAGGGAATTCTACACACATTTTTGTCAGCTATGAACAAGTGCTTCACTGTTTTCTGACCAACCAGATAACTAAATTAACTTTAAGGCATAGCTGGCCTAATGTTCACAAGTCAAAGCATGTAGGGAAACAAAAGTGATTGGATTATGGATATAATTGGTTTAAAAAGTCACTCCAAACTCCTATACTGATGACCTAAAATAACAGCAACAACTGGAATTACCAAATTTCACACAACTGTAAACAGTCTTCAAACATGTTTATCCAACACAGAACTTTCTATCTTTTAGACAGACACAAAACAAACATGAAACCGGTTAAAACCACAACTGTCGGCAATTTAAAAAGTATACTAATGGTGAAGGTATTGTGATTCCACAATAAGTAAGATAGTGTGTACTCAGCAAAAAGCATGTAAATAGATTTATAGGAGGCAATATTTTAAATTGCTTGGGGTGCTCACATTACACCCCCACCCCATAAGCCATGCACAGACACAGGTACATTAGGGGTGCTCACATTGCACCCTCGCCCCATAATCCATGCACAGACACAGGAATAATAGGAATGCTCACATTGTCCATGGCTTATGGGGTGGGGGTACAAACAGGTATATTGGGGGTGCTCGCATTACATAATCACTCCATAAGCCATGCACAGACACAGGTACATTAGGGGGTGCTCACATTACAGCCCACCCCATAAGCCATTCACAGACAAGTATATTGGGGTGCTCATATTAAACCCCCACCCCATAAGTTAGCTACCATACAATCACACCTGCTAATAGGCGCTGCTCAGTTATAACATATTCTTAGGGAACATCACAGGACGTGTTGGTAAGCATGTTCCTAACATGACCCATTCGGTGACCCTGCTGAAGAAGTGAGCTTTCACTGAGCTGAAGCCTGTTACATAAGGGTTACTTACTCTGCAGATCTCCCCCCGCTGAGAATACAGCCAGCAGCCACTTCTGGCCGTACAGCACTATAATTAATGTAGCTGGGGAGCGCAGGGTGGGCTGTACAGGACGGGTACTAGTTGCCATGGGATGTACACACAGTATGTAATGACGATGAGTCCTGCAGCCCCCTCCACTGGCAGCACAGCTGGCAGGCACACACCCCGTGGGTGACAGGCACACTTCATACAGGGAGTCTCTTACCTGGACTGGGCAGCCATAGCGAGGATCCTCACAGCAGGCGTCCAGTGTCCATGGGCCGATGGCTCTCTCCTAGTACCCAACTGCTCCTCCTCGGTTCAGTCACATTATTGTGGTCGGTTGTGTGTGACTCCGCCGCGCAGCGCTCCAGGGTCTGTACCACTTGCAGCACGTATCTCCCAGTCTCCCTGCAGAAGCAGCAGCAGCGCTCACTCACCGAGCCCCGCCCACCAAGCGATGCAAACCACGCCTACACGACGGGGCGTGGCTTGTAGACTATAAAAGAAGATTACCCAGGGTTCCCGCCCCCACCAGGGTCATCGTCACCTAGATTTATGGCAGCTAAGCAAAGCTAAACTGTGGTGACCCGATGCTCATTCCATCCAGGGCTGCAGCTATCGGCGCCGTCCTGTCAGTGAGAGATTATCCCGCACCTTACACGGACTGGTGAGGAGGTGTCAGATGAGGCGTGCTGTGATTGGACAGGATAGGTATAAGGGGCGGGTGTAGAACGCAATCCCGGCCAGTCACAGGGAGTGCAGCTCACAGCTGGAGGTTTGAGCGCAGTTCAAGGGGGGGATTATTGTCTCACTCACTGACACTCAGATGCTCCGGAGAGTGTTGTCACTAGATTTCCCCAACTGAGAATGCTGTCACCAGGCCATACCAGAGGGGGGCAGGCTAAGGGGGAAATTTCCCTGGGCCTCCGACTGTCAAAGGGCCTCAAAAGTTTCCGACTTATTGTTTTTGTGTTTTGACTTTATTTTTTTCTGTTTATACATTTGCTAGTTTGACAAATTTCAAGTAATACAAATTCAAACCACATCGCCTAAACATAGACCTCAACTGGAAAATTATTCCTCCACCATCTCTTTATGCGCGTAAACACCAGATCTGGCATGTGGCTGCTATGGAGGAGATCATTTATTATCTTCATGATAGGGGCCACGTTTTTACTCAAGTATGGCTCTCTGCTGAACATAGACCTCCATCTCTCTCGACCCTTGAATGCTGAACACCTGCGGAGACCCTTGGATGGTGTAGACTGTCTCCCTCATCTCAAACTACTCCATCTTATGGTGCGTACACACTGGGCGATCAGGAAAGACAGTACGATTACAACATCATAATCGTACCGTCGTTCCTGATCACCTGTAGTGTCTGCAGTAAACGATCAGTCGTTCAGTGCAGGCACAGTCCATCATTCCTGAACATGCCAATCTGTCATCGGCAAATCGGCCTGCATCTTCAGGCGATGGACAATGTCAGAAACGACCAACGGGAGCGCGCATCGCTGGTCGTTTCTGACATAAATGTGCACGATTCCTGAGCGATAGCACGATTACAATGTTGCAATCGCTCAGTAATATCGGCAAGTGTGTACGCAACAAGACACTTCCAATTTCTACTTCAGGGTCCATAGGGTATCCACAGGATACCTTGGGGTATAGGCGATGGCGGCAGACATCCAGGCACCACAGAGTTAAATTTTCAGCCTCCCAGGATGCACTGGGGTCCCTCTCCTATACCCCGCCCCCGAGCCTCAGGCCACTCAGTTTTCGTCGGTGCCTGGCCGGACCAGTCGCACCGTACAGAGGGGGGTCTTTTTAAGGCCCCTGAATATTTCTTCGCAGCTGTGGCTGCACAACTAGAGTGCTCCAGCATAGGACAGTCAGTATTGACGTCCATGCTGTCACTCCTACACCCCGCCGGTACCAGAACGCCGGTACCGATCCGGGGATGCTGGTAGGTAGCTGGGGTCACAGCTAGCGGTGATCCCGGCTACCTGGACTGTGGCCGGATGCACGGGGAACAAGGTAAGCGGCGGGGTCCCGCGGTGGGCACCCGCCGGTAACAGTCCTGTTGGTCCCCAGGCAGGGGGCTCCCTGGGGACCGGCTGCGCATGGGGCCAGGTACGGATCCTGCGCCTTCCACTAGACCACCAGGGACAGCGGACCGCAGCATGTGCGGTACAGCGCGGCGTCCCAGGGGTTAATAGCAGGCCAGGGGAGAACGCCTTCCCTGTCTCACAGCCGGCGTCTCCCCCGCTGCACAGTGCCATTCCACCACGGCTGAGCGGGCTGTGTCAGCGCTCCTCCCCCGGGCCCTGCCTTCTCTCTGCTCCTCGGTGGCCATTTTCTCACTACATGTGCTGGGGATGGCAAACGCTGCTGGAAGCTGTAACAGATGACATTGCAGTCCGGGTCCCCCGCATACCTCTCCTTCAATTAAGGTCAGTGTATGCAGCACTGTTTCCTACCAGGCTCTGGTCTGTGTAGTTGATCGCAGTGCTTGTAATGCAGGATATTATCTGTGCATTGTATGTGACTTAAATGCTAGCGCTGTTTGCCTGTACTTTCATTTCTGACTGTCAGCCTTTTTCCTATCCCTGTTCTTCTGCTACAGCCCTTGCGGTGCGGTGTTGCAGGATGTTTATTACCTCACAGTAAACGTGGTTTTTCTGTGTGGGAGGTCACATACGCTCCATTCACACTCCTCATGTCTGAAAGTGAACGAGGATATCCTCTTCCAGCTATAATGTACTGATATAATGTGCAGTTAGCGGAGGGATATGTAGACGCTGAGGGTTTATGGAGGGCATGTTGTATTATATATCACGCCCCATTTCTGTCACTGTGCCTGCACAAAAAAAAAGGGGATCGCCCTCGGTTGGCTAAGATGCTTACAGCCCTTGTGGGCAACGCCCCCTGCGTTTCCCCATAGGGGTTATCGCAGCCTGTGGTGGTCTCATCACATGCAGGGGTCCCTGGACAGTTGATGGTACCCCAGTGTATCCTGTTTTTCGCCCCCCCAGGTCTCGCAGGAGCCTGTGTGGGTGAATTTATTGTCCAAATGGTATAGCACCTGATGGACGTTTTACAGGGGGAGTCACCATTTCGGCCTTCTAAACGGCCTTTCGGGTCTCAGACTGGTAAAGACATGACGTCTGATGACGGTGACATTATTGACTTTTTCAGACACGAGCCCCTTAGTG
The DNA here is from genome assembly GCA_031769625.1 of Taudactylus pleione. Lineage (NCBI taxonomy): Eukaryota > Metazoa > Chordata > Amphibia > Anura > Myobatrachidae > Taudactylus > Taudactylus pleione. Next base: position 5,823,665 of record JAUIMM010000374.1, on the reverse strand, counting down.
CAAAGGAGGCGTAGTCTGGGTCTAAAGTCTATATACCTGGCCTTATACGGGCAGTCCGTGCGGCTTTGGTTATAACATATCCCCCGTGGCTAAATCCAAATATGCCTTCTTTAAGGATAAGGGTGTGGCCACTGTAATTCCTCTATCTGGTCAGGTGGATCATTTAGAGGAGGCGTGGAAAATCCGGGTAAGCGGTTCCAGCCTCAAAAACGGTTGACCTTTTGCATACCCCTTTTGCGGATAATTACATTTCCGAATGGGAGTTACCTTTACGGGTAGATTCTCATGTTACACGCCTAGTGAGGAGTGCTACATTGCCCATGCCCTCCAGGTCCTCTTTGAAGGAGGTTCCAGATTGCAAGGTGCAAATATATCTAAAATCCAATATTCCCTTGCTGGAGGGGCTTCCAGGCCAGCTATGGCCGTGTGCCGGGGGGCCAGAGCCATGGAGCGCTGGGTAGGTAACTGGATCTCTGCACACTGACTCTCCAGCAGAGCAGGTGGATAGTGGCAACTTCTCAGAGACTTTGCCACATTCATAATGAGACGGTCTTACATATAGCCTACTCCTTTCCAGAATCTCCTCGGCAGCAGTAGCGGCTCGGCAGCAGTAGCGACTCGCCGCTCCCTGTGGTTGCGCTCTTGGAAAGCGGACGCAAATTCCATTTGGAATGCTTTGCCTTTTACGGGACAAGTCCTGTTTGGCCCTTGTCTGGACGCAATTGTGGCCCTACAGGCAGCAGCTACGTCTGCGTGTCTGCCGTCGGCTACAGTCCCATCAGGGTCTGGGGCTTTGTCTTTTCGGCCCTGTGAGGCCAGGGTAAGTCTACAATACAGCTTTCCAAGACAGTAGCCAGGAAATCTGCTCAGCCATAAGAACAGGCTTGGAGTGCAAGACGTCCTACTCCCAAGTTGGACTATAAGCCTTCAGCCTCACGGGACGGGCTTCCTCTCGGGAGACCCCAGAGTTGGAGGCCGGCTTCTCCAGTTCGCCCAGTGCTGGTGTCTGACCACCACGGACACTGGGGTAAGAGAAGTATTTTCTTGAAGGTATGTCCTCTCCTCCCGATAAAAGCCTCCCAGACGGTTTTTCGTTACAGGTCTTCTGTCAATTCAGGACAAGGCCCTGTAATTTTTGAGGGTGTTACACTCTATGCTCCAGGCAGGAGTTATAGTACCTATTCCGTTGCCCCAAAGGGGAACGAGGTATTACTCCATCCTCTTTCTGGTACAGACACCCAAAGGGTCTTACCAGGACATTCTCAACCTCAAATCCTTCAACAAATTCTTAAGGGTTCCTCGGTTCGGGAGGGGGACCCTGCATTCCATCATTCAATGGAGTCTGGGAATTTTGTGGTGTCGTTGGATATATTCAGGGTGACTACCTGAATATCCCTCTTTTCTTAGCACACCAGTGTTTTCCTCAGGTTTGCAGTGGTCGATAAGCATTTCCAGTTTCTGGCATTGCCCCTTGGTCTGGCCTCCGCGCCTCACGGTTTACCAGGGTCATGGCAGTTATGGCAGCCCACCTGCGGATGCAGGGGGTCCGCTTGTTACCCTATCCGGGTGACCTCCTGTTGTTACCACGGTCTCCAGAGATACTTCAGTGCCATGTGCAACGGACAATATCTGTGTTGCTACGTTAGGGCTGACTGATAAACTGGAAATGGTCCTCTCTGATTCTTCACAGAGGATGCTCCATATCCCAACATCTGAGGATCTTTGTGATTGAGGAAAAGATCTCTGCATTACAGGCAAAGGTACGCAGTTGCCTGCAGAGTCGCCGAGTGTCTATTCACTTGGCAATTGGGTTCCAGGGTATCGCTGTTCGACATGGTGGAGAGTATCCAGCTTCACTCTAAACCTCTGAAAAACTTGATCCTCTCCGGATGGGATGGGTTGCCCCATAGGTTAAAGTCAATAGGCTTTCCCCTAGGTTTGTCTCTCTGGCCTGGTGGCTGCGGAAAGCTCACCTAAACAATGGGCACCCCCTTTGGGATTGCAGACAGGGTCCTTCTGACGACGGGCGCCAGTATCCGTGGCTGGGAAGCAGTGACGGGTCCACACTTGTTCCAGGGCAGGTGGACACCAGTAGTTTTTGCGCTTCCCATAAACATCTGAGAACTCTGAGCAGTATTGAAGGTTCTCCAGCATGCAGGACAGGTCCTCCATGGAAATACCGTGCAGGTACAGTCTGACAACGCCATCATGATGGCTTATGTAAACCACCTAGGAGGTTCCCGAAGTCAGGCGACACTAACAGTGGTGTCCCGAATTCTGGCTTGGGTGGAAGGCTATATCCCTGCCGTCATCGGCAGTGTTCATTCAGGCATCCTCAGATGGAAAGCAGGCTTTCTCAGCCGTCAAGACGTGCATTCAGGGAAATGTCCTCTTTATCAGGAGGTGTTCAATCTTCTGGTGAACAAGTGGAGCCTTTCAGAGATGAGACTCTTCTGATAGACGTAGGTAGGTCCAGTGGACCTTCCAAGTTGTGTACCTCGTCCCTCCGTTATCCCTTCTTCCTCCAGTAATAGCAAGAAGGAGGCACGCTCCTGCTGATAGCTCCAGCGTAGGCCAGATGGCACTATTACTCAGATCTTCGAAGCCTCTCAGTTAACACTCCGAAGCTGTTGCCTCTACGCCCGGACCTGTTGTCTCAGGATCCTGGCTGATACCCAGACCTGGGTTGTCTGTCCTTGACGGTGTGGCGGTGGAGACTGCCTTCTTAAGGTCTAGGAGTTTTTTTCTGCTCTATAGTTAACAGGGACTCTGTCCATGCTAAGAGCTCGGAAGCTTTTATCTGCAAGAATTTACCATTAGGTATGGTATACTTTCTTTCAGTTGTGTCGCCCTAGAGGCTAGGCTCCTCGGGTATTCCGGATATCCAGAGGTTGGCTTTCCTACAGGTGGGCTTAGATAACGGTCTTTGCCTTGCTTACCTGAAGGTGCAGGTTTCTGCCCTGTTAGTATGGTTTCAGTGTAGGATTGCTACTCTTCCTGATGTCCGCACCTTTGTGCAGGGTGTACGTTATATTCAGCATCCCTTTGTTCCACCTGTGGCTCCTTGGGATTTGGCTGTGGTCCTTAGGGCTCTCTGAGGACCGCCATTTGATCCACTGGGCTCAGTGGATTTCAAATGGCTTACGGCTAGGACTGTATTTCTTCTGGCTCTTAATTTGGCCAGTAGGATCTCAGAATGGGAGGCTCTGTCATGTAGATCTCCCTTTTTCTCATCTTTCCTAGGAACAGGGCAGTGCTTCGCACTTGCCCTGGTTTTTTACCTACGGGGGTGTCTAGTTTCCACATCAATGAGGAAATTATAGTACCGGCCTTTACTTCCCCAGTCCTGTCTGCAGGTGAGGTCTATTTGGCTGTGGTACGGGCGCTAAGAATTTAAGTTGACCGTACCAGTCCATTTAGGAAATCAGACTCTCGGTTTTGTCCTTTCTGGTTTCCATAAAAAAAAGGGTTGGCCTGCCACTACGCTAACTTTGGCAGGATGGATTCACAGGTCTTCCTATTCCATCCTCTATTAAAGCTCTTCCACTAGGTCTGTGGGTCTTTCGTGGGCAGCTCGACGTGGCGCCTCAGCGGTGATTGGCAGCCACGTGGTCATCTGTCCATATTTTTTTAAGGTATTATGCTTTTGATACCTTCGCCTCTCAGGATGCTTCCTTCGGGCGGCGGATTCTCCTTACAGCACAGGAGCGTCCCCACCCTTAAAGGATACTGCTTTGGGACATCCCCAAGGTATCCTGTGGATACCCTATGGACCCTGAAGTAGAAAATATGAGATATGGTAAGAACTTACCCTTGTTATCTCTATTTCTACGAAGTCCATAGGGTTCCACAGGACTCCCGCCCTGTCGCACCTGTACTGCAGATGGGCTTTGATCTGGTCACCGGTTTCTCCGTCTCCTTCTGGTGAGAATGTGATTCTTGTGTGTTCCAGACTGTCTTCTCTCTCTTTTTTGCTCCTGCTCCGGCCTATGGCTTGTTACGAAACTGAGTGGCCTGAGGCTCGGGGGCGGGGTATAGGAGAGGGACCCCAGTGCATCCTGGGAGGCTGAAAATTTAACTCTGTGGTGCCTGGATGTCTGCCGCCATCGCCTATACCCCAAGGTATCCTGTGGAGCCCTATGGACTTCGTAGAAATAGAGATAACAAGGGTAAGTTCTTACCATATCTCATATTTTCGCTACAGATTGGTCTGTAATTTCTCCTTGAATCTATCGCTGTTGTCACCCCTCTTCTTTTATTCGCATTAATAATTTGGACACCTATCTGTGCACATTGCTGACACTTATCTATGTTCTCTTTATTTTTTTGTTTCTATTTTTGGCTGGATCATGCTGTGACATTTAACATTTGCTATTTTTGTTTTTTCGCTGTATGTAACACAGCTTTAATGTTTATTTTACTACTTTTTTGTCTGACCGCTCAAAATAATTATTAAAAAAAAGTTAATTGATTAAATTGGCATACGTGCAGCCGTGGTGCATGCGCATATTGCATTCTCTGTGCATTATGCATCTATCCAAGCTTACACATGAGAACGTCACTTGTCATTGAGATTTGCCAGAGTGAGTGACTCTCAACTTCGCAAGAGAATGGTTTGTTTACAATTAGGAAACTGGACTGGACTTTTGATGTTCAATGATTACTTAAGGAATTTCAGGATTAGAGTGTTAGGTAAGTTATTTTCATAAATATTTTATATAGGTTTTGTGTTTTGTAATATATTTTAAAATATCACTTTTTTTACGTGAACTGAAAGTTTTTACAGGTAAATGGCATAAATTAGGTAACAGGGCCATTTGCAAGGCACCCGCTGCAATGTTTTTATAAGCGGTGCACCCGGCTCATTATCTGCAGTCTTCTTCCAGGTAGCGCAGGGCTGCCAGAACTTCAGGAGAGGGAGGGAGAGTGACATCCGAGCATGGGAGCAGGGCTGTATGTACAGAGCAGCAGCTGTCATACAGGGAGGAGGAAGACCTGCAGCCAGAAAGACTCACTCGGGGCGATTCAGTTGTCTTTGGGCAGTGATAATGGGCACCCAGTGTTGCAATTCAATTGTTTTGGGAGCCCATTAATTATCAGTATTCATGCCCTATTAGGCCAGGTCTAGCTGAGTAAAGTGCCTAAAGCCATTTAAAGTCCAGGTTAGGGTGCCCAATCAGTTGTAGCGGCGCCCTAGCCTAGTGTATATCGCACATTTTTGCTTGCATTCTCCTGAGGGTGTGAGCAGAAACGGAGCAGCAATTGAATTGCTCCGTTGGGCACCCTAAAAAAATAGCCACCTTAGAATTAATCTTAGTCCTAGTTGTAAGTCCTGCACACAGGTGGTCCAACGCGTTTCGAGCCTGCAGTGGATCTTCAAGGCTGTATGAATACAGCCTTGAAGAATAGCCACTGCAGGCTCAAAACACGTTGGCCTACCTATGTGAAGGACTTACAACCAGGACTAAGATTGATACATGTGAGTGTCTGGTGGGATTTCATCTGGAGAATCCCCACCATTGCTTTTTACCCTAAAAGACACCCACCTCCTCAGACTGGTATGAACCTGTCCTTTTATTAGTGTTAATACTGTTGTAGGAGGTGAGCGCTACACACCAGAAATGATCTGCAGAAATAAATGGGGAATAAGTATTTTAATTTAATAAAAGGAACAGGGCCTCTTTTGCCAGTGTATATGCCACCAAGACAGGGGGAGTGCAGTATAATCAGGTTGGTCCTTGTATAAGGCGACCTGATTGTCAGTCAGAATGGGACTACACAAGTCCTGGTGTGTAAGGGATAGATAGTTCAATGTCTCTCACACAATGATAATGTAGAACCAGTGAGTGTCACCGGTGGATGGAGCATTGTCCAGCTGGTGTGGGTACGCGGGGTGTCTTAGTATGTGTCTGGTGGGGTGGCATACCGTATTCCTCAGGTGCACATACTTACCCTCGGCGTCCTTTGCTTGTTCACCTCCAGGTGAGCGATGTCCTCTTCGTAGTCCTCATCGCGGTTCTTCTGCTTCCCTCTGGGTGTCAGCGCACAGAGCTCCACGCGCTGCCTGGGATGCGGCGTCCTCACTGGCGTCTTGCGAGACTTCCAGGCCACTGCGCTCTCGCGAGAGTACGCAATGTACCGGGCTCAGCAATAGTGCGCGGTGGCTCGACTCGGCACCGTGAGGAGACTAGGAGGGGGGGGGCCGGAATGTGATGGGTGGTGATTAGGTGACTGTCTTCCAACGCGTATCGGCTTAGTTGAGCCTTCCTCAGGGAATAGTGTGCATCATACTGAAGGGCTATTTATAGGTTGATCCTGATGTCCACCAATTAACCCCTAGTTCAGTGATTGTTTCATTATTTGTTTTGCCAGTTATGTCAGAAAACAAATCTGTATTTCTTATGAGAAATTATTTAGCCTCCTGCTGTTGAAAAACTGATTTTTGGCTATTGTTACTCTAAGAACCAAAGGTAATGCGGTTACTGGACGGACCGGGGTGGCTAACAGAGCTACTCTATCTTTGCAAGGTTTTAGAAAATTTACATGGCAAATCTGTTCTGGCTTTCTTTTCCTAGGCTGGTACACTTTATGATTAACCATCCTTTTTTTTTGGCTATGATTTCAAATGGTCCTTGCCACTTAGACAGAAATGTACACTCTGGGCCTGACTCCAGACTGAAGTTCTTCAGTTTCCTGGCTACCACTGAGTTCCTCTTCTGTTTAGCCTGCTGGTTACTGTGGGGGTCATTCAGACCCGCTCACGAGCTCAGGACGCTCGCAAGCCGGTCGATGTTACCCCAATGCGCATGCACACGACGGAGGGAGCTCCGTCGTGCGCATGCGCGAGACCCGGACAGCGACAGCCAAGCTGTCGCTCCGGGTCTCACACCAAAGGGGGCGTGATGTCGATGGTGACTGACAGCACACCCCCTTTGGTGGGCGTGCCGGGGGCGTGGCTGCCAGACAGAGGCGTTCCCATGGGGACGCCTACCGCAGGGTCTCGTCGCAAGCCCGATGGTCGCGTCCGGTTCTGAATCAGGCCCTGTGTTCCACCAAGCTTCAACTATAGTGATTGTATACAGACTTCAGCCATTGATCTCTGTGCCAGATTCAGGTTGGATCGCAACTGCGATCGTGGCTGCGTTTACACACACAATATGACTGCAATGATATGCTAATCTATTGCGACCGCTTTGTCGTCGCAGCACTACATAAGGACGCCCACCTTACCTTAGACACATCTGTAATACCTTGCAAGACTGAGAAAACATTGTTAACATGGAGTACAATCGGAGCCTCATGCACACTTGCACAACGTCAGAAATTGCTAACCTTTTTGGTGCGCATTGCGAGCTAAGGCTGCGTATGTCATCACAGTGGATAGGCATAGCTTCAGCCTAGCGCCCCACCTCCCTCTTATAGCTACACAAGCCCTTATACAATGCCCCCAGTAGTGGCCCCCTCTATGCAGTGCTCCCAGTAGTGGTCCCACTATGAAGTGCCCCCCCAGAGTGGTACCCCTATGCAGTGCCCCCCAGTAGTGGTCCCCCTATGCAGTGCCCCCTATACAGTTCCCTGAGTAGTGCCCCTTATACAGTGGCCCCAGTAGTGGTCCCCCTAGTAGTGGTCTCCCATATGCAGTGCCCCAGTAGTGTTCCCCCCTATGCAGTGCCCCCAGTAGTGGCCCCCTCTTTGCAGTGCCCCTTATACAGTGCACCCAGTAGTAGTACCCCCTGTGCAGTGCCCCCAGTAGTGGTCCTTATACAGTGCCACCAATAGTACCCCTTATACAGTGCCCCCAGTAGTGGTCCCCCCTATACAGTGCCCCCAGTAGTGGGCCCCCCTATGCAGTGCCCCTTATACAGTGCCCGCAGTAAAGGTCCCCTCTATTCAGTGCCCCCAGTAGTGGTCTCCCCTATGCTTGCCCCTTAGACACAGACAACAACAAATAACACAAAACTTACCTGAATCACTGCTCCTGTGCCTGCCGCCATCCGCTCCTCTGTCCTCCCGCTCGGCGCTATGGGAGAGATGTCATGATGTCTCTCCCATCACCCACTGCCGGAGCCATAAGGTGGGCGCAGCAGCCAATGAAAGTCTGTTTGGCTCTCATTGGCTGCTAAAACAAACACACCGCTGCCGAGTAGTATGAGTGTACTACCCGGCACTGGTGCTGGTGTTTGTTATTGTGTAGTGCAGACCGCACTCTGGGCCTGATTCAGACCCGGTTGCTAAGTTGCGCTCTCTTGCTGCCAAAAGGAGCCGGGTATGCAAATTTCGCGATTGCACTGTGTGGCGTAAGGATGCCCTCTATGTCTTAGAGAGTGACGGCAGTGAGTGGACGGTGGTGTATAAAGATGCCCACTTTTCTTTCTTAACACATGTCATCTCCAGGAAGTGTATGAATAATCGGTAACATCAAGAGCCATCGGAGCTGCTCGCAGCCCTTGAGGTAGCCCTTACCCCACCGCAAGCACTGCGATCAGTTCAGGCTAAAATACAACCAAGTGACGTGTTCAATGACGCTACTTTGCTAATTATGCACTCCCATTAAACTCCGTTTTGACGCTCAGACATGCCTGCATTCGCACATCCACTCCCCCGTTCGCAAGCACCTTCCCCTGTCACACCCACAAATGGGGCTATCTGTCACTCAAAGTAGCGTCCAGTCTGTGTACTACAAGTACACGATTCCCGCCGCAGTCACTGGTTCGCGCATGCATACTTGGACGCATGCGCAGATGTGCAATAATCACCCCTAGCGAGCGAAGCTTAGCGACCGGGTATGAATCAGGCCCTCTGTGCGGTCCGCACTACACAGACTGGACCCAGCTGCGCCCTCCTGTGGCTGGCGCTCTAGGAAGCTGCCCAATGCGCATGCGCACGACGGAGGGAGCTCCGTCGTGCGCATGCGCGAGACCCGGACAGCGACAGCCAAGCTGTCGCTCCGGGTCTCACACCAAAGGGGGCGTGATGTCGATGGTGACTGACAGCACACCCCCTTTGGTGGGCGTGCCGGGGGCGTGGCTGCCAGACGGAGGCGTTCCCATGGGGACGCCTACCGCAGGGTCTCGTCGCAAGCCCGATGGTCGCGTCCGGTTCTGAATCAGGCCCTGTGTTCCACCAAGCTTCAACTATAGTGATTGTATACAGACTTCAGCCATTGATCTCTGTGCCAGATTCAGGTTGGATCGCAACTGCGATCGTGGCTGCGTTTACACACACAATATGACTGCAATGATATGCTAATCTATTGCGACCGCTTTGTCGTCGCAGCACTACATAAGGACGCCCACCTTACCTTAGACACATCTGTAATACCTTGCAAGACTGAGAAAACATTGTTAACATGGAGTACAATCGGAGCCTCATGCACACTTGCACAACGTCAGAAATTGCTAACCTTTCTGGTGCGCATTGCGAGCTAAGGCTGCGTATGTCATCACAGTGGATAGGCATAGCTTCAGCCTAGTGCCCCACCTCCCTCTTATAGCTACACAAGCCCTTATACAATGCCCCCAGTAGTGGCCCCCTCTATGCAGTGCTCCCAGTAGTGGTCCCACTATGAAGTGCCCCCCCAGAGTGGTACCCCTATGCAGTGCCCCCCAGTAGTGGTCCCCCTATGCAGTGCCCCCTATACAGTTCCCTGAGTAGTGCCCCTTATACAGTGGCCCCAGTAGTGGTCCCCCTAGTAGTGGTCTCCCATATGCAGTGCCCCAGTAGTGTTCCCCCCTATGCAGTGCCCCCAGTAGTGGCCCCCTCTTTGCAGTGCCCCTTATACAGTGCACCCAGTAGTAGTACCCCCTGTGCAGTGCCCCCAGTAGTGGTCCTTATACAGTGCCACCAATAGTACCCCTTATACAGTGCCCCCAGTAGTGCCCCTTATACAGTGCCCCCAGTAGTGGTCCCCCCTATACAGTGCCCCCAGTAGTGGGCCCCCCTATGCAGTGCCCCTTATACAGTGCCCGCAGTAAAGGTCCCCTCTATTCAGTGCCCCCAGTAGTGGTCTCCCCTATGCTTGCCCCTTAGACACAGACAACAACAAATAACACAAAACTTACCTGAATCACTGCTCCTGTGCCTGCCGCCATCCGCTCCTCTGTCCTCCCGCTCGGCGCTATGGGAGAGATGTCATGATGTCTCTCCCATCACCCACTGCCGGAGCCATAAGGTGGGCGCAGCAGCCAATGAAAGTCTGTTTGGCTCTCATTGGCTGCTAAAACAAACACACCGCTGCCGAGTAGTATGAGTGTACTACCCGGCACTGGTGCTGGTGTTTGTTATTGTGTAGTGCAGACCGCACTCTGGGCCTGATTCAGACCCGGTTGCTAAGTTGCGCTCTCTTGCTGCCAAAAGGAGCCGGGTATGCAAATTTCGCGATTGCACTGTGTGGCGTAAGGATGCCCTCTATGTCTTAGAGAGTGACGGCAGTGAGTGGACGGTGGTGTATAAAGATGCCCACTTTTCTTTCTTAACACATGTCATCTCCAGGAAGTGTATGAATAATCGGTAACATCAAGAGCCATCGGAGCTGCTCGCAGCCCTTGAGGTAGCCCTTACCCCACCGCAAGCACTGCGATCAGTTCAGGCTAAAATACAACCAAGTGACGTGTTCAATGACGCTACTTTGCTAATTATGCACTCCCATTAAACTCCGTTTTGACGCTCAGACATGCCTGCATTCGCACATCCACTCCCCCGTTCGCAAGCACCTTCCCCTGTCACACCCACAAATGGGGCTATCTGTCACTCAAAGTAGCGTCCAGTCTGTGTACTACAAGTACACGATTCCCGCCGCAGTCACTGGTTCGCGCATGCATACTTGGACGCATGCGCAGATGTGCAATAATCACCCCTAGCGAGCGAAGCTTAGCGACCGGGTATGAATCAGGCCCTCTGTGCGGTCCGCACTACACAGACTGGACCCAGCTGCGCCCTCCTGTGGCTGGCGCTCTAGGAAGCTGCCCAATGCGCATGCGCACGACGGAGGGAGCTCCGTCGTGCGCATGCGCGAGACCCGGACAGCGACAGCCAAGCTGTCGCTCCGGGTCTCACACCAAAGGGGGCGTGATGTCGATGGTGACTGACAGCACACCCCCTTTGGTGGGCGTGCCGGGGGCGTGGCTGCCAGACGGAGGCGTTCCCATGGGGACGCCTACCGCAGGGTCTCGTCGCAAGCCCGATGGTCGCGTCCGGTTCTGAATCAGGCCCTGTGTTCCACCAAGCTTCAACTATAGTGATTGTATACAGACTTCAGCCATTGATCTCTGTGCCAGATTCAGGTTGGATCGCAACTGCGATCGTGGCTGCGTTTACACACACAATATGACTGCAATGATATGCTAATCTATTGCGACCGCTTTGTCGTCGCAGCACTACATAAGGACGCCCACCTTACCTTAGACACATCTGTAATACCTTGCAAGACTGAGAAAACATTGTTAACATGGAGTACAATCGGAGCCTCATGCACACTTGCACAACGTCAGAAATTGCTAACCTTTCTGGTGCGCATTGCGAGCTAAGGCTGCGTATGTCATCACAGTGGATAGGCATAGCTTCAGCCTAGTGCCCCACCTCCCTCTTATAGCTACACAAGCCCTTATACAATGCCCCCAGTAGTGGCCCCCTCTATGCAGTGCTCCCAGTAGTGGTCCCACTATGAAGTGCCCCCCCAGAGTGGTACCCCTATGCAGTGCCCCCCAGTAGTGGTCCCCCTATGCAGTGCCCCCTATACAGTTCCCTGAGTAGTGCCCCTTATACAGTGGCCCCAGTAGTGGTCCCCCTAGTAGTGGTCTCCCATATGCAGTGCCCCAGTAGTGTTCCCCCCTATGCAGTGCCCCCAGTAGTGGCCCCCTCTTTGCAGTGCCCCTTATACAGTGCACCCAGTAGTAGTACCCCCTGTGCAGTGCCCCCAGTAGTGGTCCTTATACAGTGCCACCAATAGTACCCCTTATACAGTGCCCCCAGTAGTGCCCCTTATACAGTGCCCCCAGTAGTGGTCCCCCCTATACAGTGCCCCCAGTAGTGGGCCCCCCTATGCAGTGCCCCTTATACAGTGCCCGCAGTAAAGGTCCCCTCTATTCAGTGCCCCCAGTAGTGGTCTCCCCTATGCTTGCCCCTTAGACACAGACAACAACAAATAACACAAAACTTACCTGAATCACTGCTCCTGTGCCTGCCGCCATCCGCTCCTCTGTCCTCCCGCTCGGCGCTATGGGAGAGATGTCATGATGTCTCTCCCATCACCCACTGCCGGAGCCATAAGGTGGGCGCAGCAGCCAATGAAAGTCTGTTTGGCTCTCATTGGCTGCTAAAACAAACACACCGCTGCCGAGTAGTATGAGTGTACTACCCGGCACTGGTGCTGGTGTTTGTTATTGTGTAGTGCAGACCACACTCTGGGCCTGATTCAGACCCGGTTGCTAAGTTGCGCTCTCTTGCTGCCAAAAGGAGCCGGGTATGCAAATTTCGCGATTGCACTGTGTGGCGTAAGGATGCCCTCTATGTCTTAGAGAGTGACGGCAGTGAGTGGACGGTGGTGTATAAAGATGCCCACTTTTCTTTCTTAACACATGTCATCTCCAGGAAGTGTATGAATAATCGGTAACATCAAGAGCCATCGGAGCTGCTCGCAGCCCTTGAGGTAGCCCTTACCCCACCGCAAGCACTGCGATCAGTTCAGGCTAAAATACAACCAAGTGACGTGTTCAATGACGCTACTTTGCTAATTATGCACTCCCATTAAACTCCGTTTTGACGCTCAGACATGCCTGCATTCGCACATCCACTCCCCCGTTCGCAAGCACCTTCCCCTGTCACACCCACAAATGGGGCTATCTGTCACTCAAAGTAGCGTCCAGTCTGTGTACTACAAGTACACGATTCCCGCCGCAGTCACTGGTTCGCGCATGCATACTTGGACGCATGCGCAGATGTGCAATAATCACCCCTAGCGAGCGAAGCTTAGCGACCGGGTATGAATCAGGCCCTCTGTGCGGTCCGCACTACACAGACTGGACCCAGCTGCGCCCTCCTGTGGCTGGCGCTCTAGGAAGCTGCCCAATGCGCATGCGCACGACGGAGGGAGCTCCGTCGTGCGCATGCGCGAGACCCGGACAGCGACAGCCAAGCTGTCGCTCCGGGTCTCACACCAAAGGGGGCGTGATGTCGATGGTGACTGACAGCACACCCCCTTTGGTGGGCGTGCCGGGGGCGTGGCTGCCAGACGGAGGCGTTCCCATGGGGACGCCTACCGCAGGGTCTCGTCGCAAGCCCGATGGTCGCGTCCGGTTCTGAATCAGGCCCTGTGTTCCACCAAGCTTCAACTATAGTGATTGTATACAGACTTCAGCCATTGATCTCTGTGCCAGATTCAGGTTGGATCGCAACTGCGATCGTGGCTGCGTTTACACACACAATATGACTGCAATGATATGCTAATCTATTGTCGTCGCAGCACTACATAAGGACGCCCACCTTACCTTAGACACATCTGTAATACCTTGCAAGACTGAGAAAACATTGTTAACATGGAGTACAATCGGAGCCTCATGCACACTTGCACAACGTCAGAAATTGCTAACCTTTCTGGTGCGCATTGCGAGCTAAGGCTGCGTATGTCATCACAGTGGATAGGCATAGCTTCAGCCTAGCGCCCCACCTCCCTCTTATAGCTACACAAGCCCTTATACAATGCCCCCAGTAGTGGCCCCCTCTATGCAGTGCTCCCAGTAGTGGTCCCACTATGAAGTGCCCCCCCAGAGTGGTACCCCTATGCAGTGCCCCCCAGTAGTGGTCCCCCTATGCAGTGCCCCCTATACAGTTCCCTGAGTAGTGCCCCTTATACAGTGGCCCCAGTAGTGGTCCCCCTAGTAGTGGTCTCCCATATGCAGTGCCCCAGTAGTGTTCCCCCCTATGCAGTGCCCCCAGTAGTGGCCCCCTCTTTGCAGTGCCCCTTATACAGTGCACCCAGTAGTAGTACCCCCTGTGCAGTGCCCCCAGTAGTGGTCCTTATACAGTGCCACCAATAGTACCCCTTATACAGTGCCCCCAGTAGTGCCCCTTATACAGTGCCCCCAGTAGTGGTCCCCCCTATACAGTGCCCCCAGTAGTGGGCCCCCCTATGCAGTGCCCCTTATACAGTGCCCGCAGTAAAGGTCCCCTCTATTCAGTGCCCCCAGTAGTGGTCTCCCCTATGCTTGGCCCTTAGACACAGACAACAACAAATAACACAAAACTTACCTGAATCACTGCTCCTGTGCCTGCCGCCATCCGCTCCTCTGTCCTCCCGCTCGGCGCTATGGGAGAGATGTCATGATGTCTCTCCCATCACCCACTGCCGGAGCCATAAGGTGGGCGCAGCAGCCAATGAAAGTCTGTTTGGCTCTCATTGGCTGCTAAAACAAACACACCGCTGCCGAGTAGTATGAGTGTACTACCCGGCACTGGTGCTGGTGTTTGTTATTGTGTAGTGCAGACCACACTCTGGGCCTGATTCAGACCCGGTTGCTAAGTTGCGCTCTCTTGCTGCCAAAAGGAGCCGGGTATGCAAATTTCGCGATTGCACTGTGTGGCGTAAGGATGCCCTCTATGTCTTAGAGAGTGACGGCAGTGAGTGGACGGTGGTGTATAAAGATGCCCACTTTTCTTTCTTAACACATGTCATCTCCAGGAAGTGTATGAATAATCGGTAACATCAAGAGCCATCGGAGCTGCTCGCAGCCCTTGAGGTAGCCCTTACCCCACCGCAAGCACTGCGATCAGTTCAGGCTAAAATACAACCAAGTGACGTGTTCAATGACGCTACTTTGCTAATTATGCACTCCCATTAAACTCCGTTTTGACGCTCAGACATGCCTGCATTCGCACATCCACTCCCCCGTTCGCAAGCACCTTCCCCTGTCACACCCACAAATGGGGCTATCTGTCACTCAAAGTAGCGTCCAGTCTGTGTACTACAAGTACACGATTCCCGCCGCAGTCACTGGTTCGCGCATGCATACTTGGACGCATGCGCAGATGTGCAATAATCACCCCTAGCGAGCGAAGCTTAGCGACCGGGTATGAATCAGGCCCTCTGTGCGGTCCGCACTACACAGACTGGACCCAGCTGCGCCCTCCTGTGGCTGGCGCTCTAGGAAGCTGCCTAATGGTAGCGCCGGCCCTGAGTACAGACTCCTACTTGTATTCTGCAATCTCCTCAGTACTTTTCAACTCCTCTATATCCAGTCTTAGAGAAGTCTAACAGTTCTTATTGTGTCTTATAATAGCTGAGCTCGACAGTGCTACACTCTGTATCTAGCACATACTAGTGCATTTACCATCTTGCTGCACTACTGACTCCAGTATTCTGGTTCCACTCCAGTGACTCCTATAATCCGGTCCCATACAGTTCCAAGCAATCCTGCCCCATACTGGATATACAGCATTCCTGTCCCATTACGGTACTCTAGCAATCCAGTCCCATCTGTTAATCGGCATTCCGGTCTCATTCCGGCAGTCCAGAGCTACTCCGGGTTCCATGTGATCCAGTGTCCTGCTGGTTTTACCCTGGTTGACGTACCGAAGCTCTCTTTCCTATCTTCCTGCACCTGTGTGCTTCCAGCATCCATCATCTGGTTCCCATCAAGACTCCGGCTGTCCCATCAGTGTCTTTAGTTGCCAGCAGCCACATCTTGCTTACCAGTCAGACACTTCTCGTACACCTCACATTCCTGTCCAAGTCCATGAGCAGCAACTGTTTAAGACAACCCAGCTTACGTCAAATAGATTCCATTCCAACCCAAGACTCAAATCCAGCTCCACAAATTCAAGCACAATTGTGACCAATACATCTTTATGGACCACTGACCAGAAAAACAGCTGCAAAATTCTCTCAGAAGTTTTTTTTATTTTACCCCTAGATGTCCTGCAGTTATGTGACCATGAGCCAGGTCTAACACCGTTCTTCTATATACCTATATAAACTATCAGTTATTCCACAATGTAATTTCCATTCCTGGACACCTTGTACAACAAATTTTGACGTTTTGCCATGTGAGGGTATGACAACCGACTATCAAGCTCTGCTGGGTTTCCATCAACCACTTTTACATTTTCTCTAACTTTTACCAGAGTAGGATCTTTTAATTGTTCTGAGGTAAAGATCTATCTTCTTACTTCAAGATAAGGCATACAGTGAACTGGTTCAACAGCATTTCCTACTTCACTAGGAGGTACATCATTATGTGCCCCACTGCTGCTTTTGGCATTCTCTGACTCCCCAACCATGCTTACAAAAGGGAACACTTCAGACTTGGGGAACACTGCCACTGTATCAGTAACATTTGTCAAACGGGTCTGGGTTATTTACTTCTATAACACATTGGGTTTCCCACAGCTTATAGAAGTGGGAAAAAATCTCTTCCCATTATAACATCAAATAAGGAACTAATCCCAAAGTGACTGAGGGCCTGATTCAGACCCGCTCGCGAGCGCGATGCGCTCACAAGCGGGTCGATGGTGGCCCAGTGTGCATGCGCACGACGGAGCTGGTTCCGTCGTGCGCATGCTCGAGACCCGGATATCGACGGGCGAAACCGTCGCTCCGGGTCTCGTACCAAAGGGGGCGTGCTGTTGATGTTGAGTGACAGCACGCCCCCTTTGGTGGGCGGGCCGGGGGGAGTGGCTGCCCAAATGGAGTCGTTCCCATGTGAACGCCTCCGTTTGGGGCCGGCCCCACTGACATCACGAGTGATGTCAGTGGGAGAGATTTCGGCTCTGTTAGAGCCGAAATCTCTCTGGGGCTTGCGGCAACGAGACCCTACCACAAGGGTCTCGTCGCAAGCCCAGTGGTCGCGATGGTCTTGACCATCTTCCTGGCCGCTCGCTATAAAACAAGAAGGCCGGCCCTGATTCACAGCGAGCGCTCTGTCAGCGTCCGGCTGAACGCCAGCGTCCATGGGAACACCTCCGTCTGGGCAGCCACACCCCCGGCCCGTCCACCAAAGGGGGCATGCTGTCACTCAACATCGACAGCACGCCCCCTTTGGTACGAGACCCGGAGCGAGGGATTGCCCGTCGCTATCCGGGTCTTGCGAATGTGCACGACGGAGCCAGCTCCGTCGTACGCATTCGCACTGGGCCACCATCGGCCCGCTTGCGAGCGCATAGCGCTCGCGAGTGGGTCTGAAACAGGCCCTGAGACCACACTGTGTTTCTATGTTCACATCAGCAGTATCATAATGCTAAATATCCCCATGTATACAGGTCACACCAACCGTTTTCCCCTGACATTTTGAGGGGTTCACCAACTCTTCTTTTACAAGAGTAACCAGGCTACCAAAATCTAACAGCCTCTACCATTTGTCTTCTACAGTAATACACATAATTTTATTTATCTCAGCCTATAGACAGATACTCTGCGATTTATATAAGCAGAATCACAATGAATAGGTTCACAGGCAAGTGGATAATTAACTGCAACAAGGCCCAAGCCACCATACCTAAGACATCTGATTGAATATTTTTATCAAGTCTAATACGAGATAGGAACCTTCCTGGCACAGCCGGCTAATCTCCAGCCTACAGTCTCTGGATGTTTGCGTTCATTCCATGTCTGTGTTGTCGAACAAGTGGGTTAGAGTGTCTGCTTTGGTGTTCTGAGAGCCTGGCTAAAAGGTAATAGTGAGTTGAAACCTGGAATAAAACATTTACCAGTGTGCTTGTTTTAGGTTTAGTCTGCTGGCTGAGTGCAGCTATGCCAGGTTTTTGTGATCTGAAAATACTGTCAACGTTTGTAGGTCCCCCTCAAGCAGATGTCTTCACTCCTTGAGCACCAGTTTAATGGCTAGGAGTTCCTTGTCCCCAATTTCTCTCTGCGGGCAGCATTGGAAAGATATCTGCAGGGGTGAAGCTTCCCTGTTGTATCCTGCTGGGATAGTAGTGCCACAATGCTAATGGTGGATGTCCAGTATGAAGGGTCGAAAGGTGTCAGGCTGCTTTAAGAATAGTGTACAAAATGAAGGCATTTTTTAGGGCATTGAAGATCTAAATGGCTTCTGGAGGTTATTGTCTGTGGTTACTCCCTTCCTGGTGAGGGCCCTTCTCAGGGCTACCACCATGGAGTAGTTCTTAAGGAACTGTCAATAGTAGTTTGAAATCCCCAGGAATCATCGTCTGGCTTGGAGGCCAGTAGGGAGTGGCCACTCTTTGATAGCCTGAAACAATGTACCAAGGAAAGGTAGTGAGGTCTGCTCAAACTGACACTTGTCCAATTTGCCATGTAAGTGGTTGGCTAGTAGTCATTTGAGCACCTCTTTTACCTGTGGACGGTGGATCATGAGGCAAGAAGAAAAGATTAAACTATCATCTAGGTAGACTATGACAAACTAGTACAAGAGATCTTGGAATATCTCATTCATGAATCCCTGTCAGACCACCAACTAATCAAAGTGCCTGTCCCTTGTGTTAATAGCCGTCTAATCTCCTTGTTGAATCCAGCTAAGGTTGTAGGCCCTCCTACAAGTCCTACTTTGTAAAGACAGTGGGCCCCTTTCAGGCGGCTGAATAGTTCGGAAATGAGTTGGATGGGGTAAACATTGAGTGCTCCATTCTTCTTGGCTACAAAGAAGAACCATCTGCAGCAGGTGATTTGTACTTTAGAATAAATCCCTTCGCTAGGTTTGCCTAGGTCTCTGGCGACGACAGTGGGAAAACACACCTCTGTAGTGGGGACTTTCCCAGAACCACAGTCATCCTCTTGGTGGGGTGGCATCTGCTCCACTCTCCATTTATCGAAGACATCCAATAGTTCAGGGAAGTGGGGGGGGGCAGGATCGTGGTGACCTCAGAGTGACATAGCATCATTAAACTACTCTTGACCATAGTTGACACTTGGTATCCCATGCCTTGATTTCTGTAGAGGACCAGTCCAGCATGGGTGAGTGCAGACAAAGCCATGGTAGCCCTAAAGTTATAGGATGGATGGCTTGTAGTAAGACCAGATTGGAGATGCGTTTGAAGTGAGTGACTCCTGTTTGCATGTGAGTAGCAAAAGTACCCTGTGTGATGGAGATGTGTGGGATCTTAATCCCATCCAAGGAGATCTGAGAGATTGGGTGGGGTAGTTTGTAAAGTTGAAGGCCCCTTTCTTTAGCTATGAAGTAGCCAGCTGTCCGGAATAGATAAATTCTTGTACCCTGGTTATGCCCTTGGGGGTAATGAGGGTGATGGATACCAAGAAGAGTTTGGGTTTAGGGAAGGCTTTTACCAAATAATTACTTCATTGTTCAAATTAGGCATGGCTTGTTCCCAAATTTTTGAGTAATTTCTCCAGCAGGTGATGTGAGACGGTACAAAACAAACATAGTTTGTACTCAATGCGGTGCTCTACCCAGTTGCATGGGTTCCTCATATTGGTCATGAGTTGGTTGGTACCCGGGTGGCCTTTTGGTAGCATTTCCTGGAACCCTTCTCTATCAGCTCCCCTTTTGTTCAGACAGATGTCACACTTGATGCAAGCAGAAATTCTGCTATCTAGTGACTGCGAGGTTCTGGTTTTGTTGTGGACCCGGGGTGGTATTAGGAACAGACACTGAAGCAGACTTAAAAGAGAAAGTGGAACTTTTAATGAGTGGTTTAGTAGACATGAATATGGCAACATAAAAGTCCAGGTTGTATTAAGGTGCACTTGGAACTATAGTGAGGCAATGGGAAAAAGTCCAGGTAGTGACAGACAGGAGACAGTCCAATATTCCAGGTTTTGTGAGGCTGAAGTAAAGTGCAGGCTGAAGAAAACAAGATCCAGTGGAATGCAAGTGGAGGCAAGGTGCAGGGTACAGGAGACTCAGGTACTCAGGCAGAGGAGAGGTAAATGGAGGAGGCAGGGGAATCCAGCAGAGTTGGAGCAGACAAGGTGAAGCAAGCTAGACAGGGATTCCAAAGACTGGTGGATGAGCACAGGTACTCTCTCTCCACTTCTGCTGAGAAACACGTTGCACTGGCAATGGAAGGGAGCTCTGAACTCCCTTAAATACCCAGTGTTCTACCGTGACAGGCCAGAGAGAGAGCACGTGACACACCAGGATAGGGCGACTAGGTCACATGGCCAGAAGCAAGATGGCGGTGCCCATGCCGGAGCGGAACGGAAGCACCGCCAGGCCTAACCAGCCCAGAATGACAACATGCCCGTATAGGACCACACACAGCCAATGCTCCCCGCCAGACACCAGCACTACTGCCAGACGCCACTCGCCATACCATCCTCACAGGTATTATCCGCTGACCGCCATGCCGAGAACCCTTGGTCGTGACAGTACCCCCTCCTTTATGGGTGGCCTCAGGACACTCACAAGGCTTTTCAGGGTGGGCGGCATGGAATTTCCTGATGAGTGCAGGAGCATGGATGTTCCGGGCATCGGTCCAACTGCGTTCTTCCAGGTCGTAACCCCTCCAATCCTGGATATGGGAGACCTAGAACTCTACACCTCTTTCTGTCTGGATACGGGGAGGAACAGGAAGAATGTTGAGGAATTTGTTCAGGATTAGAGGTTTGAGTAGGGAAATATGGAAGGAGTTTGGGACTTTTAAGTATGAGGGCAGCTGAAGGCGATAAGCCACAGGGTTGATTCAGCGATGGAGAAGGGTCCGATAAAACGTGGGGCAAATTTCATCGATGGTACTCTGAGGTGTAGGTTCCGGGTGGATAACCAAACCTGGTCTCCAACTTCCATGCAAGGCACCTTCCTACGCTTCTTGTCTGCCTGGAATTTGTAGCGAGAGGACGCCTTCTCCAAGTCAGCACGCACCTGAGCCCATATTGACACAAATCTCTGCACAGTATCATCCACGGCTGGCATATCAAAGACAGGTAGGCTTTGGAACTCAGGTACACGAGGGTGGCGACCATAAACAACCTGGAATGGAGTTCGATTTGTGGAAGAATGATAGAAGGCATTATGTGCAAATTCAGCCCAGGGCAGCAAATCAGACCAATTGTCTTGAGATGACGACATAAAAATTCTTAGGAAAGTCTCAAGGTCCTGGTTAACTCTCTCCGTAGATCCATTGCTCTGTGGATGATAGGCTGTGGAGAAGTTTAGCTTCAGTTGCAGAACAGAACACAGAGGTTTCCAGAATCTTGCCACAAATTGAGCACCACGATCTGAGACTATTTCGGCAGGAAGTCCGTGAAGACGGAATATGTGTTGGACGAACAGGTGAGCCAAATCCGAAGCAGTAGGTAGTTTCTTCAGAGGTACATAATGGACCATTTTCGAAAATCGATCTACCATGACCCAGATGGTGGTGTAACCTTGAGCACGCGGCAAATCTGTTACAAAGTCCATGGAGAGATGCATCTACGGACGTGATGGAATAGGCAGGGGCAACAACTCACCAGCTGGGGCTTTACGAGAGGATTTATGCAGAGCACATAGGGTACACGAAGAGATAAACTCCAACACATCTGCTTTCATTGATGGCCACCAGTAGGCTCTTTTTAAAAGTTCCAGAGTCTTTTGAGTACCAGAGTGACCTGTAAATCATGAGGAGTGAGCCCAGGTGAGGAGCTGCTTCCTTAACTCCGGGGCCACAAAGCTTTTCCCAGTAGGAGACTGCATTTGTATGGTGGTAAACACCCTTGACTCGGGGGTACTGCGTAGAATGTCAGAATTGTTATTGCAGGAGAAGGATCTAGACAGAGCATCTGCTTTCTGATTTAGGGCTCCAGAACGGAATGTCAGAGTAAACTGGAAATGGGCGAAGAATATTGCCCATCGGGCCAGACGAGGACTCACACACTGGATATTTTTGAGGAAGAGGAGGTTCCTATGGTCTGGTGAAGACAGTGAAAGGAAATTTAGCCCCTTCTAGCAGGTATCCACTCCTTTAGTACCAATTTTACTGCCAAGAGTTCCTGTTCTTCTATAGCATAGTTCTTCTCAGCAGGAGAAAATTTCTTGGAAAAAAACCCACATGGGTGAACGCGGTTGTCTTCATAACGCTGGGATTGGACGGCTCCCACTGCCTCAGATGATGCATCAACCTCTAATAAAAGGGTCTATCCAGGTCTGGTTGTCTTAGAACTGGCGCTGTGATAAAAGCTTGTTTCAAAAGCTGGAAGGCTGTCTCTGCCTCAGGTGACCATAGAGCAGGATTAGCTGCTTAACGGTCAGAGCCGTGATGGGAGCCATCAAAGACGAAAATCCCTTGATAAAGCGTCTGTAGTAGTTAGCAAATCCGAGTAGCCTCTGGATGATTTTCAAGGTTTGAGGACGAGACCAATCCAGAATCGCCTGAACCTTTTTGGGATCCATTTCTAGACTGGAATCAGAGATGACATAACCATGGATTCTCCCTCAGTCGGGACAGGACTTCCTTCACATGTTTATGATGTTCTTCTAGAGAAGATGAGAAAATCAATATATCATCCAAATAGACAACTACTGAAACATATAATAAGTCCCGGAAAATGTAATTAATAAAGCTTTGAAAGACAGCAGGGGCATTGCACAATCCAAAGGGTATCACGAGGTATTCAAAATGTCCATCTCTGGTATTAAAAGCGGTCTTCCATTCATCACCTGCCATGGATACGAATGAGATTATAGGCCCTGCGTAGATCCATCTTAGAGAATATGATGGATCCTTTGACTCTGTCGAATAGCTCTGTGATTAATTAAAAGCTGGTATCGGTTCTTGACCGTTATATTGTTAAGGCCCCGGTAGTCTATGCATGGTCTTAACCCACCATCCTTCTTGGCAACAAAAAAGAAACCAGCTCTAGCCGAAGAAGTGGAAGGATGGATGAACCCTTTCTCCAAATTCTCCTGGATGTATTCAGACATGGTTTTGGTCTCTGGCAGGGATAAAGGATAAGTGCGACCACGAGGAGGAATCTTGTCAGGCAACAAATTGATTGAACACTCCCATCCTCTGTGAGGAGGTAAGCCATTTGCTTGTTGTTCAGAAAAAAAGTCAGTAAACATTTGATACTCCTTGGGAATTGCTGGAGGTAGTAATGAGACTGTTTTCCTCACAGGTTGTAACTTGGGAAGACAGGATTTCTGACAGTCAACCCCCCATGAAAGAACTTGCATAGAACAGGTTAGGCCTAAAATGATTCTTGAGAGGCCTCAGGTATCACTAAGAATTTTAGAGACTCAGAATGAAGTGCTCCAATACGGACTAGTACTGGCTGAGTTCCCTTGGTGACAACTCCATTAGTCAGAGGCCGTCCATCTACCATGGTCAGGGAAATTGAATGGTCGAGGGAAGAGCAAGAAATCCGTAGCTTGTTAACTAAGCTGGAGGTCATGAAGTTTCCGGCTGCTCCAGAATCTAGTAAAGCAGCAACAAAGACAGGTTTTGATTTGAAATCAATGGCTAAAGTCAACACGAAATCTTTAGAATTTGAGGAAGGGCTTATTACTCCTAACTTGATGTCCCCAGGGTCAGTTAGGAACGGGCGTTTTCTGATTTACGGGAACAGGAGTCCACCAGGTGTCCCGAGTCTGCACAGTACAGGCAGAGGTTTTTTAATTTTCTTCTCTGATGTTCCTCTTTGGAGAGATGGGTATGATTCACCTGCATTGGCTCTTCATCAGTAGAAGGAGGGGTTGGATGGGTAGTAGAGGGAGGAGTAAATGACCTTGCCGGTCAGTTCTATGTTTCTAAGCCTGACGTTCTCTGAAGTGTAGATCGATCTTGTTACAGAGAGAAATCATATCGTCCATATTAGTAGGAAGCTAACGGGTGACCAGATCATCCTTCAGTCGATCAGAGAGCCCGTGCCAAAAGGCTGAGGTGAGGGCTTCCATATTCCACTTGAGCTCTGATGCTAAAATCTGAAACTGTATGGCATATTGGCTGACAGGACGGGTTCCTTGTTTCAGTGTCATAATACTAGATGAGGCTGATACAGTACATCCAGGCTCATCAAAAATTCTCCTGAATGATGTTACAAAGCTGGTATAGTTATCCAGTAGAGAATCTGAACACTCCCAGAGTGGGGAAGCCCAATCCAAGGCTGAGCCAGACAGCAGCGACACGATCTTGGCCAATTTAGTTCTTGCAGTGGGAAAATTATCAGGCTGTAAGGTGAAGTGTATATCGCACTGTTTTAGGAACCCCCGACAAAGCTTGGGGTTGCCATCAAATTTACTTGGCATAGGAAGGTGTAAGCGGGGGAATGCCCTGTAACCTGTATTTTCAGACACAGAAGCGGGTGTAGTAACTGTTACACTAGGGGTGGATAAAGAGGTTGCAAATTATCCTGTCGTTTAGTCATTTCTTGCAGGAACTGAGCCATTTGGTGCTGCATAGCGTCCAGGTTTTCCAAACGGCCTGCGATGTACCGGAATAAATCCGCTCCAGACTCCTGTCCCGTGGCCGAGTCCTTGAATCCAGTGCAAACTGTGAGGTTCTGGTTTTGTTGTGGACCCGGGGTGGTATTAGGAGCAGACACTGAAGCAGACTTAAAAGAGAAAGTGGAACTTTTAATGAGTGGTTTAGTAGACATGAATATGGCAACATAAAGGTCTGCATTGTATTAAGGTGCACTTGGAACTGTAGTGAGGCCATGGAAAAAAATCCAGGTAGTGACAGACAGGTGACAGTCCAGTATTCCAGGTTTCGTGAGGCTGAAGTGAAGTGCAGGCTGAAGAAAACAAGATCCAGTGGAATGCAAGTGGAGGCAAGGTGCAGGGTACAGGAGACTCAGGTACTCAGGTAGAGTGTCAGGGTTCAGCCTAGGATCGGCCCTCTCTCACCTCCGTGCTGGCTTTCCCTGACTTCCTTGTGGTCAGACTTCTGGTGCAGTGATGGGCGAGAGGCTGAGTATTCTGCATTAGTTGTTTTTTGCGTACTCCCATGGTCGGCTGTGTGTGTTGGGGATCGGAGTTCCCATCATGGGTGCCGCCATGACAGTTCCTATCATGTGACAGTCCTCCTAACCTGTGGTAGCATGATCTTCAGTCAGCTGACGCTGTACACCAATCATCTACTACCCCTGGGTATAAATCTGCCTCCAGAACTCCAGAAAGTTGCCTGATCAACAGTTTTCACTCCTAGTTTACTAGTTGAGCTTTGTTCTAGGTTCCTTTGGATTCCAAGCCTTTGTTCCAGAGTTTTCCAGTGAGCAGCAGTGCTATTACATCTCTATGTGTGTAGGAGTTCCAGTGTCTCCTTTCTGCACCAGTGTGATTAACATCTCTGCCTGTGTGCTTAATATCAGTGTTTTCCAGTGAGCAGCAGTGCTATTACTAGGGGTGTGCACCGGCCACTTTTCGTGTTTTGGTTTTGGATCTGGATCTTTCTTCGTGTTTTGGATCTGGATTGGTTTTGCCAAAACCACCCTTCCGTGTTTTGGGTTCTGGGTTTTGTGTTTTGGATCTGTATTTTTTTGAAAAAACGCATAAAAACAGCTAAGATCACAGAATTTGTAGGTTTTTCTGCTCCTATGCTATTATTAACCTCAATAACCTTAATTTCCACTCATTTCCAGTCTATTCTGAACACCTCACACCTCACAATAGTGTTTTTATGTCCGAGGTAGCTGGATGACTATGCTAAGCGACACGAGTGGGCGGCACAAACACGTGACCCATCTAGGCGTGATACTGCAGTGGCAGACAGGATGGCAGTTTGAAAAACTAGGCCCCAAACTGTACATAATGCAAAGAAAAAAAAGAGGTGCAAGATGGAATTGTCCTTGGGCCCTCCCACCCACCCTTATGTTGTATAAACAGGACATGCACACTTTAACAAACCAATCATTTCAGCGCCAGGGTCTGCCACACAACTGTGGCTGAAATTATTGGTTCGTTTGGGCCCCCACAAAACAAGCTGGCAATTAATCTGTCCCTGCACAAACTGGCTCTACGGAGGCAAGATGTCATCATCATCCTCCTCATCCACCAATTCCTCACCCTCTTCAGTGTGTACATACTCATCCTCACAAAGTATTAACTCGTCCCCACTTGAATCCACCACCACAGGTCCCTCTGTACATTCTGGAGGCTGGTCTCCCTGGAAGAGCTGATAATTCATTTTGATGAACATCATCTTCTCCACATTCTGTGGAAGCAACCTCCTACGCCTTTCGCTGACAAGGTTCCCGGCTGCACTAAACACTCTTTCGGAGTACACACTGGAGGGGGGGCAACTCAGGTAAAATAGAGCCAGTTTGTACAGGGGCCTCCAAATTGCCTCTTTTTCCTGCCAGTACAGGTATGGACTGTCTGACATGCCTACTTGGATGCTGTCACCGATGTAATCCTCCACCATTCTGTCAATGGTGACAGTATCATATGCAGTGACAGTAGACATATCAGAAATTGTTGCCAGGTCCTTCAGTCCGGACCAGATGTCCAAACTTGGTCCTGCCTGCCCTGCATCACCGCCAGCGGGTTGCTTAGGATACCTAAGTTTTTTCATGGCAGCCCCAGTTGCGGGAGAAAATGAAGAAGGAGCTGTTGACGTGTCACGTTCCGCTTCAGCTGACAGTGTGTTCACCAGCAGGTCTTTGCACCTCTGCAGGCTTGTGTCGGCTGGAAAGAGAGACACCACATAGGCTTTAAACCTAGGATCGAGCACGGTGGGCAAAATGTAGTGGTCTGATTTCAACAGATTGACCACCCTGGAATCCTGGCAAAGCGAATGAAGGGCTTCATCCACAAGTCCCACATGCCGAGCGGAATCGCTCCGTCTTAGCTCCTCCTTCACTTTCTCCAGCTGCTTCTGCAAAAGCCTGATGAGGGGAATGACCTGACTCAAGCTGGCAGTGTCTGAACTGACTTCACGTGTGGCAAGTTCGAAGGGTTGGAGAACCTTGCACAACACGGAAATCATTCTCCACTGCGCTTGAGTCAGGTGCATACCCCCTCCTTTGCCTATGTCATAGGTGGATGTATAGGCTTGAATGGCCTTTTGCTGCTCCTCCATCCTCTGAAGCATATAGAGGGTTGAGTTCCATCGCGTCACAACCTCTTGCTTCAGGTGATGGCGGGGCAGGTTCAAGAGTGTTTGCTGGCGCTCCAGTCTTCGGCACGCAGTCGCTGAATGGCGAAACTGGCCAGAAATTTTTCGGGCCACCCAAAGTGTCTCCTGCACGCCCCTGTTGCTTTTCAGAAAATTCTGCACCACCAAGTTTATTGTGTGAGCAAAACATGGGACGTGCTGGAATTTGCCCAGATGTAATGCCCGCACAATATTGGTGGCGTTGTCAGATATCACAAATCCCCAGGAGAGTCTAAGTGGGGTAAGCCACTGGGCGATGATTTCCCTCAGTTTCTCTAAGAGGTTGTCGGTGGTGTGCCTCTTACTGAAACCGGTGATACACAGCGTAGCCTGCCTTGGAACGAGCTGGCGTTTCTGAGATTCTGCGACTGGTGACGCTGCTGCTGTTGCTGCGTAAGGTGATACATCTACCCAGTGGGCTGTCAGTCATATAGTCCTTAGTCTGCCCTGTTCCACTTGTCCACATGTCCGTGGTTAAGTGGACATTGGGTACAACGGCATTTTTCAGGACACTGAGGACACTTTTTCTGACGTTTCTGTACAGTCTCGGTATCGCCTGCCTAGTGAAGTGGAATCTAGACGGGATTTGGAACTGGGGACACACTACCTCCATCAATTGTCTAAATCCCACTGCACTAATGGCGGATACCGGACACACGTCTAACACCAACATAGCAGTCAAGGCCTCAGTTATACGTTTTGCTTCAGGATGACTGCTGTCGTACTTCATCCTCCTCGCTAAGGACTGTTGGAGGGTCAATTGTTTAGTAAAAGTAGTGGTGTTCCTACTTCCTCTCTGGGATGAGGAACGACTCCCAGCAGCGGCAGCAGGAGGCGTAGCAATGCAGGATCCTCTGGTGGAATCCCGGATAGGAGAGTCAGTCATGCCAGTGACATGGCCTGCAGGACTACTTCCGATCCTGACTAAGGAGGAAATTGACGAGGAGGGAGTTGACGGTGTGGTTTGCAGGCGCTTGGATACAACAGGACAACGGGATTTAGGTGTCCCTGGAATGCTTACGGTCTTAGCCAAAGTTTCTGAACTTGACAGTAACTTATTATGAACGCGCTGCAGGTGCCGTATAAGGGAGGATGTTCCTAGGTGGTTAACGTCCCTACCCCTACTTATTACACCTTTACATAAGGTACATATGGCAAGACAGTTGTTGTCCGGATTTGGATAGAAATATTGCCAGACCAAAGAGGTGGAATGTTTGGTCTTCTGCCCAGGCATGACCGTGATGGGCTTTTTCATCCCACGGACAACAACTGTCTCCCCTGGAGCCTGATTTAAACAAACCACATCACCATCAGAATCCTCCTCGCCAACTTCCTCCTCAGCGCCAGCTACACCAGTATCCTCATCCTGTTGTACTTCAACAGTGACATCTTCAATTTGCATATCAGCAAGTGGACTGTGGGTGCTCCTTTCAGCACTTGCAGGGGGCATACAAATGGTGGAAAGAGCCACCTCTTCCCGTCCAGTGCTGGGAAGGTCAGGCATCGCAACCGCCACCACACTTGGACTCTCCTTGGGGATTTGTGATATCTTCTTAGAACGCACAGTTCTTCGCTGTGCTTTTGCCAGCTTAACTCGTTTGATTTTTTTAGTGGGAGGAGGGCTTCCATCGTCATGTGAAGCTGAACCACTAGTCATGAACATAGGGAAAGACCTTAGCCGTTCCTTGCCACTCCGTGTCGTAAATGGCATATTGGCAAGTTTACGTTTCTCTTCAGATGATTTAAATGTTTTTTTTAAGGTCATTTTCCTGAACTTTGTCATTTGGGATTGTATGTGGCCTCTACTATGACATTGGGCATTGGCCTAGGCAGACGACGTTGATGGCATGTTATCGTCTATGTCATGACCAGTGGCAGCAGCTTCAGCACTAAGAGGAAGTGGTTCTTGATCTTTCTCTATTTTATTTTTATCGGAGAAAGTTTGGTCCTCCATTTATGTTATATCGATTTGATATATACGTGCGGCTAAGGCGCACACAAACACAGAAAATATTTTTTTATTTTTGCTGGAGAGTAGTGCACTTTGTGGGTTACACCACCCTTTAAGAAATGAGCCAGCCGGCTCTTTACTTATGGGACACAGGCGCACGCTTGGCGCTGCTCCTTTGTTGATGCACGTGCGGCTACTGCGCACACAATTCGCAAACACAAAAAATATTTTGTTATTTGGTTTGGAGTGTACTTTGGGGGTTACAGCACCCTTTAACTGTCAAGCCAGCCGGCCCTTTACTTATGACACAGGCGCACGCTTGGCACTACTTTGTTGCTGCACGTGCGGCTACTGCTCACACAATTCACAAACACAGAAAATATTTTTTTTTTTGGTTTGGACTGGAGTGTACTTTGGGGGTTACAGCACCCTTTAATGGTCAAGCCAGCCGCCCTTTACTTATGACACAGGCGCACGCTTGGCACTACTTTGTTGATGCACGTGCGGCTACTGCGCACACAATTCACAAACACAGAAAATATTTTTTGGGGGGGTTTGGACTGGAGTGTACTTTGGGGGTTACAGCACCCTTTAACGGTCAAGCCAGCCGGCCCTTTACTTATGACACAGGCGCACGCTTGGCACTACTTTGTTGATGCATGTGCGGCTACTGCGCACACAATTCACAAACACAGAAAATATTTTGTTATTTGGTTTGGAGTGTACTTTGGGGGTTACAGTACCCTTTAACGGTCAAGCCAGCTGTCCCTTTACTTATGACACAGGCGCACGCTTGGCACTACTTTGTTGATGCACGTGCGGCTACTGCGCACACAATTCACAAACACAAAAAAAATATTTTGTTATTTGGTTTGAAGTGTACTTTGGGGGTTACAGCACCCTTTAACGGTCAAGCCAGCCGGCCCTTTACTTATGACACAGGCGCACGCTTGGCACTACTTTGTTGATGCACATGCGGCTACTGCGCACACAATTCACAAACACAGAAAATATTTTTTTTTTTGGTTTGGACTGGAGTGTACTTTGGGGGTTACAGCACCCTTTAATGGTCAAGCCAGCCGGCCCTTTACTCATGACACAGGCGCACGCTTGGCACTACTTTGTTGATGCACGTGCGGCTACTGCGCACACAATTCACAAACACAGAAAAAATATTATTTTTTTAGCACTTGGGGGGAGCAACCCTGATGGACAGAGCACCCCCTGGACAACACTACAGCACACCTTTAGGACTGGGACACTGCACAGGACTTTGGAGTGGACACAGCCCCTATGGAGAACTGACTGCACAACACAGTCCAGCCAGCTCCTATGGACTTTGAAGTAGTGGACACAGCCCCTATGGACAACAGCAGCACAGCACAGCACAAAACTACTCTGCACTACACTACACTACACTACACTACACAGCCCAGCCAGCCCTAACTCCCACCCTCCCTCTTCACTGTCCACAGCCGAGTGAGAAAATGGCGCCGACGCGGGTACCTTATATAGGATCCAAAACCCGCGAAACCCGGAAGGCGGGATGATGACGTTTTGCCTCGATTTCAGATCCGAGTCAGGCGGGAAAAGTCGAGCCTGACTCGGATCTGACTCGGCTCGGGGGGGTTCGGATTTCAGAAATCCGAACCCGCTCACCCCTAGCTATTACATCTCTATGTGTGTAGGAGTTCTAGTGTCTCCTTTCAGCACCAGTGTGATTAACTTCTCTGCCTGTGCATGCTGTTTCTGTGATTTCAAGCCACAAGCTTATCCTGAGTATCTCACAGCTGCATCCCTTCTCTGTGATTACCAGCTACAAGTGTTCCCTGTGAGCAGCAGTGTTAATTACTTCTCCGCCTAGAGCTTCACTTTCAGTGACAGTGCTATAACATCTCTACCTGTGTATTACTGCCAGTGTTTTCCAGTGAGCAGCAGTGTGACCAACATCCTTGCCTGTGCATTAAGTTATCAGTGCCTCCTGTGAGCTGTAGTGCAATACTTCTCAACCTGTGTATATATTACCTGTGCCACCCCGTGCTGCAAAAGTGCATCCACATGCCATCTTCCTTTGTATCCCTTGTGTTCTACCTGTGGTGCTAAAGTGCGTCAGCATGCCATCTCCCTGTGTATCCTTTGTGTTTCTCTCGTGGCCACTCCGCGGTGCAAAGGTGCATCAGCACGATTTCTCCTGTGCATTTCTTCAAGTATCCTTCTAGTGCCAATCCACATGTCACTCCCTGTGTCCTCTCAAGTGCCACCCAGTTGTGCTAAGTGTGTCAGTACGATTTTCCTGGAATACTTTCAAGTATTTCTTTGTGTACTCTTAATGTAACAGTGCCTAGGTTAGGCACTTCCCTTGGGCCGCTGATATCTTGAGCCTCCATTCTCATGGGTCTTGGACACCTGGCCAAAGGACCGCGACCTGCCTGCAGGGTGCAGCTAAGCCCATATCCCGCTCAGAGGGGTCACTGGCGAACACCTCTCTGCAGGTTAGATTCCGCACCTTTGACCTGGTCCCGCCACGTCCAAGATCTGTGGACGAGGAGCTCTTGTATCCAGGCCTTTCACCCCGAGCCCTCCAGAACTAGATCACGACCCCTCAGTAGGGGATTCTACCCCTGCAAACCTGACACAGAGGAGAGGTAAATGGAGGAGGCAGGTGAATCCAGCGGAGTTGGAGCAGGCAAGGTGAAGCAAGCTAGACAGGGATCCCAACGACTGGTGGATGAGCACAGGAACTCTCTCTCAGCTTCCGCTGAGAAACACGTTGCACTGGCAATGGAAGGGAGCTCTGAACTCCCTTAAATACCCAGTGCTCTACCGTGACAGGCCAGAGAGAGAGCACGTGACACACCAGGATAGGGCGACTAGGTCACATGGCCAGAGGCAAGATGGTGGCGCCCATGCTGGAGCGGAACGGAAGCACCGCCAGGCCTAACCAGCCCAGAATGACAACATGCCCACATAGGACCACGCACAGCCAATGCTCCCCGCCAGACACCAGCACCACTGCCAGATGCCCCTCGCCATAGCGAGGCGTCCTCACAGGTATTACCCGCTGACCGCCATGCCGAGAAACCCTGGTCATGACAGTGACTGTCTCTGGTGTTAAGACATCTTTTATGTGGTCTGCCAATCCCTTTCAGAAGGTGGCTAGGAGGCCTTTGGTCATTCCATGCCAACTTAGAGTACATAGTTCGGAATTGGATGATGTACTATTGGTAAAGCTGACGAATGAAGGATACTGCTAATGCAACTCTTCCCAGTTCATCAAAGATCCTCTGGAAGGCCCACACCAGGGCCTGACCAGATAATAGCAAGATGATAAATGCTACCCTGGTCCTCCCAGCCAAAAATTCACTGTGGAATTATTGAAGTGAATTGATATACATGATTGACGAATCTCCAGCAAGAGGAGGGGTCCCATCCATATGTCATGGAGTTGGGGATCTGTAGGTGGCTGATCTCTGCCCTGGGCAATAGAGTTGGCAGGGGGAGCTGTTAAATTCCCAGAGAGTATGAGAAGGTGCTGGTGAAATTCCTCCAGGCATCGTGACAAGTCCTGTAGACATAACATTATAAGCGCTTGGTTGTCAACACTTCCAGTGATGTATTGCAGGAGATCCATGACGACAGTGTATGTAGTTCCAGCCGTAATCATGGCCTGAGTATTCTTTAAATCCTAGGGATTTTGTTTCTACAGAGGAATAGACTGAATGAGGTATAGCTGCAATACTCTGAGGTGGTAGTCACGGAATACCCTGAGGTGTTTAACACAGCAAGCACAAATATTAAAAGTTACAGCTGAGTACACAAAATGTGGGATTTTGGTAATGTGCCACAAGGTATAATGATGCATTAGCACTGTTTGTACAGCCCATAGCATGCAATAAGGTACACAGAGGTGTTGGCACTCTTTCAACAGTGCATAGCATTCAATAGGGTATAAGGAGGTGTTGGATCATTTTGGACAGCACGTAGCATGTAACAAAATATGTATCTGCTGGTACAGTGGGGACAGTGCTTAGCATGCAATGAGAGGTACGGATGTGTTGGTACTGTGGGAACATGGTTTAGCGTGCAATAAAGTACATGGAGGTGTAGATTCTGGTTGAGCAGTGCATTGCGTGCAACAAGGTTCACGAATGTGTTTGCACTGTTTGTACAGTTCGTAGCGTGCAATAGGGTATAAAGAGGTGTTTGTACTGCTTGGACAGCATGCAGCCTGTAACGAGATACACATATGTGCTGGAACAGTGGGGACAGCACATAGCAGGCAATGAGAGGCTCGGATGTGTTTGCACTGTGGGAACAGCGCATAGCATGCAATGAGAGGCACAGATGTGTTGGCACTGTGGGAACAGCATGCAATGAGATACACTGAGTATAATGCAATAACCCCGGTGCTCAAAACAGACAGCAAGTGTATCAGAGTACACCCACATGCAGATGATAAATGCAAACATGTCTAAGACCCCCACTAGACTTCCCCAACATTCCCTGCGAGAGGATATGGACTTTACTCAGTGAGGGCCCAGGTCGCAGCCCAGTGTAGTTGGTTCCCACCATGAAAGCAACAGAGTACTTAGCTGGTATAAGGACTCTGCATGGAAACACCATGGATGGAAATGCGGGTAACAATGTGCAGCTGTCGAGGAAACTGAACACCTGAGTATAACTAACACTGAAATAAAACTATATTGGAGAGTATAGTCCCATACCTCCCAACATGACCCATTCCAAGAGGGACAGAATGCTCTGCTGCTGCACTTCCCTCTTAATTTGTGACTGCAGCCACCTGTGTTGAACTAGATAATTGATAAGAAAGGTGTTTTAACACAGGTGATGGCAATCATAAATCAGGAACAGAGCATTATGTCTCTCCTGGAATGAGTCGTGTTCGGAGGTATGCAGCTCTGGAGTGGGAGCACCTATGTAGAACACAAATGATACTCAGGCACTGGAGGAGTGCACTGAGCAGGTTCTTATAGTGGCTGGCTGATGGGTAATTCCCCACATGAGTCATCAGTGCTATAGGTTAGTGGTAATACCTGAGAGAGGTGTTATTTTATCTCTAGCCAGAAACTCATCCCAGCTGGGTTCTGTTAAGCATTCTAATTGGGAAGGACAGCATGACAGCTGGCACTGACATATATTATTAAAGTCGACAAAAAAATAACAATTATCACACATCACAATCGTAGAACATATCCATCACAAATATAGAACACCTATTATAAATAACATTCACAAATTGCAGATCATAGCAGAGAAAAATATACAGCATATATAAACATTATTATTATTTAGCTATACAAAAAAAGAAAAGAGAATAATTCTCAGTGCAGAATAGTATCAAAATCATTTAATTCAGAATAAACAATATATTTTACGTTAGAGCTTTCACACATAAATGTTAGAGCACATAATGTACAAACCTCCATTCCCAATGTGCATTAGATAATCATATATCAAACACTCTTGAGCAAGATCCACCTACAGTCTGACTCTCAATCAACAAACAGCAAAAAATTTAGTCTAGATAAAGTATGCTGATCTGGCGGCAACTTAGCATATGTAGATTGTAACCATCTCTGCCAAATTCGGTCAAACTTGGATTCTGCTTTACGAGTAGTATATAAATACAGCTCACGAGATATTGTGGTATTAACTAGAGCAACCCACGTTTGAAACTCAGGACCCGTAGTAGCCATTCACGCTCTCGCTATACATATTTTGCCCAAGGTACACAAATTAAGAATGTATTGTCTAGTGTATCTATCAAAAATATCCCTGGCCAAAGTACCAAGAGTACAAACTGCCAGAGTCAAAGCAGATTGGGGTATATTTGATGAAGAAATCACTCCAATTACCTGGCCCCAG
Source organism: Taudactylus pleione (assembly GCA_031769625.1). Lineage (NCBI taxonomy): Eukaryota > Metazoa > Chordata > Amphibia > Anura > Myobatrachidae > Taudactylus > Taudactylus pleione. Next base: position 5,788,828 of record JAUIMM010000374.1, on the reverse strand, counting down.
AAACTGTGTACCTTCGAGCAGGTTCAAAGGAGATGGCAAAAGGTCCCTTGGGAACACCCGCATTTAGGACAAACATCATCATTTCATCATCATCATTGCTGCAATATAATAGCTGCCGTGGATTCTCATGGACTACCAAGGGCCAGAGACCAGTATTCATCACCCATTGGGCCAACCTCCACTTCCCACTTTTGTTAAATACTTGGAAGGTTAAATGAATGGTGAGCGTTCATAATAAAGGAGTAAAGACATGAGAGCGCTTTACGACCATTTAGGGACAATAGGAAAAACTTGAGCACAGAATCCTTTAACATCAGAGGTGTACCTGCAAATTGTGCATTTAAAGCGTGTTTTGTGAGGTTCTGGTTTTGTTGTGGACCTGGGGTGGTATTAGGAGCAGACACTGAAGCAGACTTAAAAGAGAAAGTGGAACTTGAGTGGTTTAGTAGACATGAATATGGCAACATAAAAGTCTGGGTTGTATTAAGGTGCACTTGGAACTGTAGTGAGGCAATGGGAAAAAGTCCAGGTAGTGACAGACAGGATACAGTCCAGTATTCCAGGTTTTGAGAGGCTGAAGTGAAGTGCAGGCTGAAGAAAACAAAATCCAGTGGAATGCAAGTGGAGGCAAGGTGCAGGGTACAGGAGACTCAGGTACTCAGGCAGAGGAGAGGTAAATGGAGGAGGCAGGGGAATCCAGCGGAGTTGGAGCAGGCTAGACAGGGATTCCAATGACTGGTGGATGAGCACAGGAACTCTCTGCTTTCGCTGAGAACCACGTTGCACTGGCAATGGAAGGGAGCTCTGTACTCCCTTAAATACCCAGTGCTCTACCATGACAGGCCAGAGAGAGAAAGCACGTGACACACCAGGATAGGGCGACTAGGTCACATGGCCAGAGGCAAGATGGTGGTGCCCATGCCGGAGCGGAATGGAAGCACCGCCAGGCCTAACCAGCCCAGAATGACAACATGCCCACTTAGGACCACGCACAGCCAATGCTCCCCGCCAGACACCAGCACCACCGCCAGATGCCCCTTGCCATAGCGTGCTCACAGGTATTACCCGCTGACCGCCATGCTGAGAAACCCTGGTCGAGACAGTACCCCCCCTTTATGGGTGGCCTCAGGACACCCACCAGGCTTTTCAGGATGGGTGGCATGGAATTTCCTGACAGTGCGGGAGCATGGATGTCCCGGGCATCGGTCAAACAGCGTTCTTCCAGGCCATAACCCCTCCAATCCAGGAGGTACTGCAGTCAACCCCTGCAGACACGAGAATCCAGAACCTGGGACTCCACACCTCTTTCTGTCTGGATACGGGGAGGAACAGGAAGAACTTTGAAGAATTTGTTCAGGATTAGAGGCTTGAGTAGGGAAATGTGGAAGGAGTTTGGAACTTTTAAGTATAAGGGCAGCTGAAGGCGATAAGCCACAGGGTTGATTACATCAGCGATGGAGAAGGGTCCGATAAAACGTGGGGCAAATTTCATCGATGGTACTCTGAGGCGTAGGTTCTGGGTGGATAACCAAACCTGGTCTCCAACTTCCATGCAAGGCACCTTCCTACTCTTCTTGTCTGCCTGGAATTTGTAGCGAGAGGACGCCTTCTCCAAGTCAGCACGCACCTGAGCCCATATTGACACAAATCTCTGCACAGTATCATCCACGGCTGGCATATCAAAGACAGGTAGGCTTTGGAACTCAGGTACACAAGGGTGGCGACCATAAACAACCTGGAATGGAGTTCGATTTGTGGAAGAATGATAGAAGGCATTATGTGCAAATTCAGCCCAGGGCAGCAAATCAGACCAATTGTCTTGAGATGACGACATAAAAATTCTTAGGAAAGTCTCAAGGTCCTGGTTAATTCTCTCCGTAGATCCATTGCTCTGTGGATGATAGGCTGTGGAGAAGTTTAGCTTCACTTGCATAACAGAACACAGAGCTCTCCAGAATCTTGCCACAAATTGAGCACCATGATCGGAGACTATTTCAGCAGGAAGTCCATAAGTCCATGAAGACGAAATATGTGTTGGACGAACAGGTGAGCCAAATCCGAAGCAGTAGGTAGTTTCTTCATAATGGACCATTTTCGAAAATCGATCTACCATGACCCAGATGGTGGTGTAACCCTGAGAACTCGGCAAACCTGTTACAAAGTCCATGGAGAGATGCATCCATGGACGTGATGGAATAGGCAGGGGCAACAACTCACCAGCTGAGGCTTGACAAGAGGATTTAGGATAGGGTACACGAAGAGATAAACTCCAACACATCTGCTTTCATTGATGGCCACCAGTAGGCTCTTTTTAAAAGTTCCAGAGTCTTTTGAGTACCAGAGTGACCTGCAAAGCGTGAGGAGTGAGCCCAGGTGAGGAGCTGCTTCCTTAACTCCGGGGCCACAAAGGTTTTCCCAGTAGAAGGCTGCATTTGTATGGTGACAAACACCCTTGACTCCAACACGGGGGTACTGCTTAGAATCTCAGAATTGTTATTGCAGGAGAAGGATCTAGACAGAGCATCTGCTTTCTGATTTAGGGCTCCAGAACGGAATGTCAGAGTAAACTGGAAATGGGCAAAGAATATTGGGGCCAGACGAGGACTCACACACTGGATATTTTTGAGAAAGATGAGGTTCCTATGGTCGGTGAAAACAGTGTAAGGAAAATTAGCCCATTCCAGCAGGTATCTCCACTCCTTTAGCGCCAATTTTACTATAGCATAGTTCTTCTCAGCAGGAGAAAATTTCTTGGAAAAGAACCCACATGAGTGAACTCGGTTGTCTTCATAACGCTGGGATAGGATGGCTCCCACTGCCTCTGATGATGCATCAACCTCTAATAAAAAGGGTATATCCAGGTCTGGTTGTCTTAGAACTGGGGCTGTAATAAAAGCTTGTTTCAAAAGCTGGAAGGCTGTCTTTGCCTCAGGTGACCATAGAGCAGGATTAGCTCCTTTACGGGTCAGAGCCGTGATGGGAGCCACCAAAAACAAAAATCCCTTGATAAAGCCTCTGTAGTAGTTAGCAAATCCGAGTAGCCTCTGGATGGCTTTCAAGGTTTGAGGACGAGACTAATCCAGAATCGCCTGAACCTTTTTGGGATCCATTTCTAGACAGGAACCAGAGATGACATAACCAAGGAATGGCACACTGGGTACACTAAAGACAGTTTACAGTAGAGGTGATTTTCCCTCAATCAGGACAGAACTTCCTTCACATGTTTATGATGTTCTTCTAGAGAAGACGAGAAAATCAATATATCATCCAAATAGACAACTACTGAAACATATAATAAGTTCTGGAAAATTTAATTAACAAAGCCTTGAAAGACAGCAGGGGCATTGGACAATCCAAAGGGTATCACTTGGTAGTCAAAATGTCCATCTCTGGTATTAGAAGCGGTCTTCCATTAATCACCTGCATGGATACGAATGAGATTATAGGCTCTGTGTAGATCTAACTTAGAGAATATGACGAATCCTTTGACTCTGCTGAATAGCTCTGTGATTAATGGAAGCGGGTATCAGTTCTTGACCGTTATATCTTTAAGGCCCCGGTAGTCTATGCATGGTCTTAACCCACCATCCTTCTTGGCAACAAAAAAGAACCCAGCTCCAGCTGGAGAAGTGGAAGGATGGATGAACCCTTTCTCCAAATTCTCCTGGATGTATTCAGACATGGCTTTGGTCTCTGGCAGGGATAAAGGATAAGTGCGACCACGAGGAGGCATCTAGTCAGGCAACAAATCAATTGGACAATCCCATTCTCTGTGAGGAGGTAAGACATTTGCTTGTTGTTCAGAAAAAACGTCAGTAAACATTTGATACTCCTTGGGAATTGCTGGAGGTACTAATGAGACTGTTTTCCTCACAGGTTGTATCTTGGGAAGACAATATTTCTGACAGTCAACCCCCATGAAAGAACTTGCATAGAGAACCAATCTATCCTGGGATTGTGCTGGCGTAACCAGGTTAGCCCTAAAATGATTTCTTGGGAGGTGACAACTCCATTAGTCTGAGGCCGTCCATCTACCATGGTCAGGGAAATTGAGTGGTCGAGGGAAGAGCAAGAAATCCATAGCTTGTCAACTAAGCTGTAAGTCCAGAAGTTTCCGGCTGCTCCAGAATCTAGTACAGCAGCAACAAAGACAGGTTTTAACTTGAAATCAATGGCTAAAGTCAACATGAAATCTTTAGAACTTGAGGATGGGCTTATTACTCCTAACTTGATATCCCCAGGGTCAGTTAGGAATGGGCATTTTGCGATTTATGGGAACAGGAGGCCACCAGGTGACCCGAGTCTCCACAGTACAGGCAGAGGTTTTTTAATTTTCTTCTCTGATGTTCATATTTGGAGAGATGGGTATGATTCACCTGCATTGGCTCTTCATCAATAGAAGGAGGGGTTGGACGGGTAGTAGAGGGAGGAGTAAACAACCTTTGCCGGTCAGTTCTATGCTTCTCTGCCTGACATTCTCTGAAGTGTAGATGGATCTTGGTACACAGAGAAATCATATCGTCCAGATTAGTAGAAAGCTCACGGGTGACCAGTACATCCTTCAGTCGATCAGAGAGCCTGTGCCAAAAGGCTGAGATGAGGGCTTCCATATTCCACTTGAGCTCTGATGCTAAAATCTGAAACTGTATGGCATATTGGCTAACAGGATGGGTTCCTTGTTTCAGTGTCATAATACTAGATGAGGCTGATACAGTACGTCCAGGCTGATCAAAAATCCTCCTGAATGATGTTACAAAGTTGGTATAGTTATCCAGTAGAGAATCTGAAAGCTCCCAGAGTGGGGAAGCCCAATCCAAGGCTGAGCCGGACAGCAGTGACACGATGTAGGCCACTTTAGTACTTGCAGTGGGAACAGCCTGCGATGCACCAGAATAAATTTGCTCCAGACTCCTGTCCCGTGGCCGAGTCCATGTGGCCAGTGCAAACTGTGAGGTTCTGGTTTTGTTGTGGGCTCGGGGTGGTATTAGGAGCAAACACTGAAGCAGGCTTAAAAGAGAAAATGGAACTTTTAATGAGTGGTTTAGTAGACATGAATATGGCAACATAAAAGTCCGGGTCGTATTAAGGTGCACTTGGAACTGTAGTGAGGCAATGGGAAAAAGTCCAGGTAGTGACAGACAGGAGACAGTCCAGTATACCAGGTTTTGTGAGGCTGAAGTGAAGTGCAGGCTGAAGAAAACAAAATCCTGTGGAATGCAAGTGGAGGCAAGGTGCAGGGTACAGGAGACTCTCAGGTATTCAGGCAGAGGAGAGGTAAATGGAGGAGGCAGGGGAATCCAGCAGAGTTAGAGCAGGCAAGGTGAAGCAGGCTAGACAGGGATTCCAATGACTAGTGGATGAGCACAGGAACTCTCTCAGCTTCCGCTGAGAAACACGTTGCACTGGCAATGGAAGGGAGCTCTGAACTCCCTTAAATTCCCAGTGCTCTACCGTGACAGGCCAGAGAGAGAGCACATGACACACCAGGATAGGGTGACTAGGTCACATGGCCAGAGGCAAGATGGCGGCGCCCATGCCGGAGCGGAACGGAAGCACTGCCAGGCCTAACCATCCCAGAATGACAACATGCCCGCATAGGACCACGCACAGCCAATGCTCCCCACCAGACACCAGCACCACCGCCAGACGCCCCTCCCCATAGCGTCCTCACAGGTATTACCCGCTGACCGCCATGCCGAGAAACCCTGGTCGTGACATGTCTAAGCTGTATATATCTGGAGAACAGTGTATGGGGAGATTAAATTCACTTGGGTAAATGATTTTAGAACATTATCATCATAGACCTGTCTCAACACAGTTATTCCTCTGCTACCCCATACTGCCCCCGCCTCTAAGGATGATAGTTTCGGCAATGCCTTAGGGAGTATCGGGGTCAATATCTGTGAAACCCAGTAGTTTATTAACCAGCACCCATATCTTAACAGCTTGTAGAAGCAGCTGGGGGAACAGTCTATATTCCTTATAGGCCAATAGTGTCTGCAAGGGTCTATGTCTAGGCATTGCCTGAGCTATGAACAAAGTGTAAAGGGCATTTACTGAGGTATCTTGCAGCCAAAGCCTCAAGTGTGCGTCAATGCCAGACCTCCCGCAGATTTGGCTCTACTAAGAGTATTGTAACTAATTCAAGCTTGGTTATCCACCCACACCAGAGAGGAAACCAAGCCCTCCACTTTGCGGAAAATTGATATTGGAAAATGAATAGGGGGCTGGAGGAAAATATTTAGAAGCTTAGGCTGGAACACCATCTTGACCAGAGTGACTCTACCATTTAATGTAAGGGCTAGTTTACTCCAAGATCGGGTTTGACCTTTAAGTATGTCAACTGTGGCTGGACATTTAGGACAGTATAATCCGATGAGGAGTAGCTAATCCAAACTCTTAAATATTTAAACAAAGAGTCAGAGTTTTTAAAGGGTTGTCAGAACAGGACCCTCAAAGACAGTCAAAATATTTTGACTGCAGGGTAAACCACTGTGGGGTAAATTTACTAAGATTCGTGTTGATCCGAGATTGCTATCTCAGGTGAAAAAAATCACTTTTTTGCAAATCGGGAATTTACTGTAATTAAAGTAGTTATTTGTTTATCTTTTGGGGTTGAAATCGGGTGATTTAATACCACAAATTCATCCGTTTTTTCAGTAGAAATTAATTCACCATTGGCTCAAATCAGAAGTACTTTTCATTCATTTCTGCCTAAATCGGAAATTTACCATTATTCGTTTTGCTATATTCAGCCGTTTTACAGCCAAAGTCAAGGAGTCAGTAGAAGTTTCAAATGCACTACCTCCTGATATGTGAGTTGCCATCCAACAAACACAAATCAGTGTGATTTGTGTATGTACACTAATGATACCTGTGTTTTTAGTGTTAATTTTTCAGTAAAAATTGATGGCTAACCAGCCCCAGACTGGTCAGCCAGTCCTGGTTCCTATAATTACGGGTAACAAAACGAGTAGGGTTCCATTGTAATTTAAGAACCAGCACCTTGGCTGCAGGGCCAGTGCTGGTTTTAAATATAGGTGGAACAAAATGCATAGGGGACCCCCTGTATTTAAAACCAGCACCGGACCCAATCTGATGAAGGTGTAATGCCAGAGACCCTATTACCGGGTCTCTAGGGCCAAAGCATTCTCACCCCTAAGCCAGTCAGGCCAAGCCAGGGATCTCAGGGGAGGTGGGGACCCCCCAAGAAAGGGGTCTCCCCTCTCCTGAACCCCAGGCTTGGTCTGAAGCCCAGGGCTCTTCTCCGCACCCCTGGAGTGGTGGGTATGAGGGTAATAAAGTGTTATAAAGTATTAAACTATTGTACTTTACAATGGAACTACAGGTGCCAGCATGCCTGCCCTTTGGCACTTGTGGAACTAGTACAAGTCCCAGCAGGCGTCTGGCACCCGTACCCCCATTGTTAAATAAATAGATAAATAAAGACAGAACACACACACACCGTATACAGTACAAGTTTACTGTGAGGTCGGCCAATTTCTGGGCCAAGACCTGAGGTCTGACAGCAAGATCATATGTTACAGACTTGAACCTCAAAGCCTCCAGAAAGAGGCCAAAGCTTCTGAGATGGTAACTCGGTCATAAACCTTCACACTCTCCACAGAGCAGGCCGCATATCCAGCTTGTGTCTCCCCTGGTAACAGCAGGGCAGCCCATTTGGCCCAGGAACTTTTGGTCCAGGTTTGAGAGGTAGCAACCCTTTCAAAAGTGAAGGCCTCAACATCATCTGTGACCTGCATTTTGGGAGTTCTTAAGCCATTGCCACTGCTTCAGCAGCAATTCTCACCTGGTCAGTTTCATTACGGAGAGCTGCTCTTTCCTCTCAAACATCATGCTGCTGTTTTTGCAAAAAATCCCAAAACTGTTGCATTATAACCTCATTGGTGGCTTATTTGGAACCTTTGGAACAGGACCACCATGATCCCTCTTCTGACACCAAACTTGCTTTATAACAAATTGACCATTCCAGCAAAAAGATACAGCCAGTAGCTTTTTACACAGGAGTACAAACAGCAATTCAGGAACATAGAAATATAGCATCACAGGAGAATAGCAATATGGTAAGTCAGGGTATGCAACATCCAGTGCACAGAGGGGTGCCAAAGGTGCACATCCTCCTATCTTTCCCACCTGAATGACCCATACAAGTAGATTTATATACCTTAACTCCTTTTAATTGAATAAAGGGTGGGTTCTTTCCTGAACAACATAAGGTTAACCCTTTCTTCAAATGTGGAAGATTTACACCCTGTCACAAGGGTCTTTGAGTCAAACTTGTTTGGGAAAAAATGTATCTGCTGCATTGGAGTGCACCTTTACATGAGTCATTTTATTGGAAGAAACTCATTAAAAAATGCTTTTATGCTGCAGGTCAAAAATTATATATCTCACAGAGCTCAAAGTGTGTTTGGAACAAACAGTCGTAAAGCCTATTTGCAGGAGTGCTTTATCAGAGGAGGGGTTCCATGTGCAATTTTCATGCAGATGCCTTCCTCGCAATGGCCGATTTAACTGGTTGCCATTGTGGCAAGATGAGAAACCGAGGAAAGTGGTAACCTCCTGGGATTCAACAGATAGTTCAAAATCTTTCTCATTGATTCTTTTTGGCTTGTGTTTTGGGAGGACCCACACCTCTGCACTAAAGAGCCTGTATCTTATGGAATATTGTATATACCCCTACTTCTGTATAATGTGCTGGGTTTTGTTGAGGTGTTTTTTTTTCCACAACACAGCTCCTTTTGGAATTGAATGCAGACTCTTGTCTGGTAACTTTATGCCAAGTTGGTGGTAGAAATGGGATCAAGTTTGGTCCTGGCCATAACTTTGATGAGCCAATATTGATTAATTTATGCAGCAGCTGGGGTGTATCTCAAAGTGTTCCAGGAGTACCAGATTGAGCAAGTTACTAAACACTGATTATAGATATTGATCCCCACTCCCTTTGTACTGCACCTTGACTACACTGCGGGAGCCTCACTGGTCGTCTCCTTCCACCAGTGCCCTGGAAGCTGTTACACAAGGATTTCAGTCCTGTCAGATCGTTGTGCTGCCCACACAGTACTGTTAGATGGATCACAGCACTATTAACAATAAAAATCGGTGCACCCCTGCTGTTACTTCATATATTTTAATTCTTGTACAGTGAATTTGATTTGTCATCCAGCATCTGCCTGCATATTATGAGATCTGGGAAATATTATGCATTCATTGGAAGTGTGTTATGATTTGTGGCAGTGAATCATCTTGGTGGCAGGTCCCGACTGTGTTAGGTGACTGGGGTGCTGCATCATGCCTTGAGTCCAGTTCCGACTGTTGCAGGCTGTCAGAATGAAATGCAGCTATGAGCTGCACACACAGTCAGTCTGTGTGCAGCTCACAGCTGTAAACCAGTATATTTTAGGGAGGTTCTCTGTAGGGCTTGCTCTCATTGGTCCCTGCTTCTGTTAAGTTATAGCCAGCCCTACACTTCCTACTGGTGATATTGCCTGACTTCCCGAGTACATGTACATCTTGTGCTCAAAAGCCTGTGTCTTAGCCGTTCCTTACCTTGTTCTGCAGTTACTGCGATCTACCTTATTGTTACCTGTACCAGATTTCCTAGTCTGAGGTCACCCTGGTGTCATCTGCTGTGATTCCACCTGAAGCTGCTGCCTTCCTGTCCTCAGCCCGCGGCTTTACCGCACCAAAGCCTTTGTTTCAGCTGCACCAGCCAGTGGCTCAGCCACACTATTGTGCCTTTTTTTGTTGTTCCACAGTCCATGGCATAGGCCGCATCACCATCCACAGACCAGTTGCTGCAGCCTGCAGTCCTAGCCACATAAGCAACCGCCTGCCTCTCAAACCTCAGCTGGTGGAATAGCCGCACTTCAGACCCTAGTCTCCTAAATCAGCCAGTGGCCCAGCCACACTATTGTGCCTTGTCCTGTTGTTCTACAGTCCACTGCATAGGCCGCATCACCGTCCACGGACCAGTCGCTCCAGTCTGCGGTCTAAGCAGCAACAGCGACCGCCTGCCTGTCATACCTCAGCCGGTGACCCAGCCACATTATTGTGCTTGCTTCTGTTGTTCTACAGTTCGTGGCATAGGCCACATCACCGTAGTTCTCATCATAGATCTCTGTCAAGTAATCCTGCAGCCTGTAGCCTGGTCACTCCAGACCACGACCCAGCCGCTCCACAGTCCGTGTTCATCCACACTGAAATTCATTGTCAGTCGTGTCACAGCCTGTGACCCTGCAGTACCACAGTCCTGGTCGCTCCTGCTTTCATGCCTGGTGACCCAGTCGCACCATAGTCCCTAGATGCACCTGAGAGTATCACCGCTTGCTGCTGCTAGTGTACATTTTCCATCATTCCCTTTCAAGTTACATTCTGCATGCAGCTTCACTCCAGTTAGTTCCTGCAGTGGTAGGACTGCCACTTCTCAGCTTTACCTTGTCTCCAGCCAGCAGTCTGTCACGCTGGGAGGCGGATTTTTGAAAGCCGAGGTCTGAGGCTGCGGGAGGAGGCGAAGGCGAGGGGCCTGGACATATGATCTCCGCATCCACAAGTCTTGGTCGTTGGCTAGACCTAGTCAATGGTGCGGAGTCTAACTCACAAGGTTTTCGCCATTCACCCCTCCAAGCGGGATATGGGCTTGTGCGGCTCCCTGTAAGCAGGTCGCGGTCCTTTGACTTGGTGACCAAGGCCAGCAGGGAAAAGAGAATCAAAAACACCTGTGGCCCAAGGGTAATGCCTGGAATAGGCACGTGGGGAGTGGGATAGAACTCCTGGCTGGAGAAAGGCACTTGAGGTGCTGGCTAGAGAGGTGTGGAGATTTATTGGTAGGCTGAGGTAACAGCTGGATATCCCACAAAGTATATAACGGATTGCCGGCCAGAGATCATGCACTACGGTGCAATGAGATGAAGGGTTAACCTGCACACAGGCTGTGATGGTGAAAGCACTGCGATGAGATGAAGGGTTAACTTGCACACAGGCTGTGATGGTAAAAGCACTGCGGTGAGATGAAGGGTTAACTTGCACACAGGCTGTGATGGTAAAAGCACTGTGGTGAGATGGAGGGTTAACTTGCACACAGGCTGTTGATTAGTAAAGGCACTGTGGTGAGATGGAGGTTAAACTTGCACACAGGCTGTTGATTAGTAAAGGCACTGTGGTGAGATGGAGGTTAAACTTGCACACAGGCTGCTGATAGTAAAAGCACTGTGATGAGATAGCTCAGAAGCTCTGGAAGAAACACACTGGAAGCACTGGAACCTGGAACGAGAATCCTCTAGTTATACTAGCGGTGACAATGATTGTTCAGGCAACTACCTGGAGCACAGGAGCCGGATATATACCCCTGGAAGCCTGCTGATAGGCCCACAGCATCAGCTGACCAGCCGGGCCACTCAGGGAAGGAAGTACTGACATAGGGAAAGTGTCATGGCGGCGCCCATGATGGAAACTGCGATCCCCGCTCACCGGGTCGCCTGACACCACAGCTACAGGGTGAATGCTCAGCTCCTCCTACGTCACCGCGCCAGCCGCCGACTGCCCGGGAAGTCAGAGGAAGCCGGCGGGACGGTAAGGGACGGCCGATTCCCGGCTGAACTCTGACACAGTCTTGCGGTCTCTCGTCAGTTATGTAAGCCTCTACTGCTGGAGGCTTAAGTCTAGATGGCCACCTAAGTACCAGTGAAAATAGCTATCACTAAGGGAACAGGGGGTGGCTGTTATTGGTGGAAGATCCTCTCCCTGGCTCTAAAGGTCTTAAAGTGCATACACACGGTCAGATCAGATGGTAACCATTTCGTTGTCTGATCATCCTGCATGTGCTGTATGATCGATTATGATCATCCAGCACACCACCAACCCCCAAACGACTATAACGTTGATCACGGGTCCCCATAGTAACCTGGTCGATATCGATCAGGTTGGACTGCATGCACGGGCGATGGTCATTATCGTTATCGAACATCCGTGCCCGCGCATCGTCCGTCGTTTGGGGGTTGTAAGAGGTAAAAGTGTGTGAGGTCCCCTGTGATCCTACTATAACTCTGAATCAGGAAGGCCAGTTAGAGACTGTAGTGACTAGTGCTGATGATTATCATTATCAGTATCTCCTTATATCAGTCCTTCTTAACCTGCAAGAGATGCATCTCTCAACAGTTCCATATATCATACTGACAGTTACAAGCCATACTGGCAGCACATGATTAGCGCTGTTTGTCACTGCGTCGCTCTCGCCATCTCTAGATGACGAGAGTGATGCGGTCCTCATTGCCGGCAATGTTGACCCTGCAGTAGCCTTTTCGCCTTCAGTGAAGCCTTTCACCCACTGCCGAGTCCCCGCCAGGTTAAACAGTCATGCGCCGATGAGGAGGATGTTGCTGGACTTTGCTGGCGAGGTAAGTAATGCTAAACAAAATATGCCACTGGTATTTAGATTTGTTGCTAAATGGGGCCCTGGGTTTGTTTGCAGTTGCGCTGTAGCTTTCTCCTAACTGGAAGAGACTGTTCACTAAGTATGTATTAATGTATTTCATGTGGCACATTAAGACATTCAATCATAACTTGTTCAGAAAGTATACTAGTAACTGGCAGTTCTTTAAATTCCTACTCCAGAGATACAGCCAAATGTTCAGAAGTTTTTAAGTGTCACAAACTGTGCCTGCAAAAATTCAATAAATTACGTTTTCCTATTTCCTCAGTAGCTCAGATTAAGCGATCCTTTCCCAAACAGTTACACAAGTACCCACTTTAATAGAAACATGTTTTTCTGTTCCTGAGTTAAGTTATGCAAAAACATTTGCAAGTCCACTTTATGTTAAGGAAAATACTATTGCTATTTTTACTGAAGCACATCACATCTCAATGAATGTTGTTATTTGTATTTATTTTTTTATAAGCAGGGATATTTCTAGTGATCCTTTGTAGATAGGTATTTTTCATATATTAATTGTTACTTCTGTGAAAGCTTTGTTGTTTTATCTTAAATATTAATACTGTAGTGTTAACTCCTTGTCCATTCTGAGTATAAAATGCCACTTGTAATATTTATTATGGTTCTACCTCAGTTTTCTGTACAGTCTAAGTAGGAAGCTGAAGCAAAATAACATGAATTGTTTGTGTGTGATTTAAAATTAATTTAAGAAAATTAGAAACTGTGCAGTGATATTATCATTGTAAGTGCTGTTGGTATATTCTGTTTAGTGGTGTGTCCACCATGGGTGCAAGGGTCATGGCATTGGCGTCCTTCCTGGTGGCAGCCACCAGATTTCATGTCCAGCTGCTGACAGGAAGGATCAGCCCCCGACCTGACTGGCACAGTTCCTTGTTTGCCAGCTGGGGTAGGATGTCTAGATTGACTGGGTGCAAAGTCAGTCAGGGCAGGGGGTTGATCTGATCCTTCTCACTGATGGTCTGGCTGGCTTACGACATCTTTTCCCTTACCAATTCTATTTTTCATTCAATTCTCTCCCGTCCAGTTTTTCACTTTTTCCTCTCCTCTCCACCATACTTAGAGAGCTCCATACAGCATTCCATGGTGCTCAAGGAGAGTAGGCCAACCTCCCGGACCCTACCCAGTGAAAAGGGGAAGTCAGGGGGCTCTATGAGTGTCTTGGGGTTGGGTATGATATCCCGGTGGCTGAGTAGCTCAAATACGCATGCAGGAACCCCGACTGTTCACAATTTTGATTATGGCTGGTAAGTGCCATAACCCTCCCCCCCCAACCCTCACCCTCCTTTGGTGGTGCCTAACCCTAACCTACCCCCATTCATGCCTAACCCTAACCCCCCCTTCCCACCACCTAAACCTAACCCTCCCGTGGGGTTGCCTATCCCTAACCTCTCCTGCCCCGCATTAATCCCCCCATCCCCACGCTAACACTAAAGGGTACATTTGGGATGCTGGCGGTGGGGATGCCGACACTGGTATCTTCATCTTGTTTGGGATTCCGGTGTTGGGATCTTCGTCCTGTTCGGGATTCCAGTGTTGAGATGCAGCGGCATCTTTTGACGGAGTGGTGTCTGCGTCTTTTTGCTAATGTCAATACAAAGTCCTTCCCTGGTAAAAATCTATGCTTACCAATGTGCAAGGGCTAAGATGCCCATTGTCAGTGTCTGTAGATGCTGAAATACCTCTTGGTGCGACTTTAGATGCACCATCAAAAGCAGGCACCAGACTTATGGCAGGTGCAGTTATTCTGTATGGGTATGGCCTCCTATGTGAGCAGTTCAGCAACATGCCTGCGACACTCCCATATGCTGCAACATCTCTGGACATCTTTTTAGCCACCCCCCTGTTACCTCTTTATCAATGTCTAGGAATGCCCCTTATTTTTCAGTTACAATACATCTAAATTGATCTGCAACTCTGTATGAAAAAAATTAGAACACATGTACGGAGTGACACAGATGCATGCACAGAAGGAAAAACATTGACCATTTGCATGAATATTGGCACAGTCTGCAACTCTGAATCCGGACCATTATGTGGTTCAAAGAGAAGTTCTCTCTACAACGGAGAGGGACAGCCATGGTAACTTAGTTTGCCCCACATTACACAAACATTGATGAGCCATTGTGGAGGAGAACATCTGGGTTAACTGCGGATCTGAGACAAATTATGTTCTATGGATCAGGTTTGTTCATCTAGAACGGAGATGAATATTGACTTAAACCATTCCTCGAATATTCACCATGAAATACAATAGTCAGTAGGAAGAGTTTTTTAATTTGGACATCTACTGCATATTAAAAATTAAAAGATTGAAACCAAGACACATCACAAACAAGTCAACGTAAACTGTTATATCTTAACTGGTAATCGAACATCCCACAAGGCCAATTTGCCAGGTTAAGGAGGAACTATTCAGAAGCATTTAAAAAAATAACACTGAAGGAGTGGAACATGTTGTTAGGATATAGAACAAATGATGAAAGGGAAAATGTTTATTTAATTACGGATGACAGTAACTCATCTTAAGAAATGAAAGGAAAAAACATTGATCCATACTACAAATTATACACACAATTTATGAGTATATTACACAATAAACCAGATGTGGTTTTTAGAAAATCCCTGGTTAAGATACAATAACGTGTCAAGAACCATTATAAAAATATAAAAACAGATGACACAATCACCAATTGATTCTCAACATGAGAAGGAAGGATTTTTCCATTGTGTCAGGTGCTCAAAGGTGCTCAAATTGCAAGAATGTAGGATACATGAGCACCAAAGCTACCACACAGTTCATATTAAGACAAACAAATCAGCAAATAAAATGGAAAAAAAACACTCATGTGGTTTATAAAATGTGATATATGTTGGAATACACATGCCAAATTCAATATGTAGGATTCACAACCATACCCCTAAAAAGGAGCATAGTGTGTCACAGCATTTTAACTCAAAACACAACTGTAACTCAGAAGTATTAAGATCTATAGCAAAAGTGAACAGAATTGGAGAGGGGGAGATTTAATGGTGCAAATTGTCAAAAATGAAAAATCTTTGAACCCTAAGGGACTCAGGCCTTCATTCAGAGGCGGCCGTTCAGGTCTACGACCGCAGCGCCGGTCGTAGCGGGTCTCTTTCCAAAGGGGGCAAGCTGTCAATGTTGATTGACAACTCGTCCCGTTTGGAAGGCGGGCCGGGGGGGTGGCAGCCCAAATGGAGACGTTCCCATGGGAACGCCTACCATTTGGGGGAGGCCCCACTGACATCACTAGTGATGCCAGTGGAGAGCTTCCGGCTCTGACAGAGCCAGAAGCTCTCCGGGGCTTACGACAAGTGAGACCCTACCCTAGGGTCTCGTCGTAAGCCCTGATGGTCGCGATGGTCTCTGATCATCGCGACCATCACCCTAGCGGTCGTTAGAGTTGTGGGTGTATGTAAACCCACAGCCTAACGACCGAAACAAAGGCGGGCGGTCAGGATGCAAGCGGCCACCCAGTTTCTGAGCGACCGCTTGCATCCTCCGACCGCCTCTGAATGGGGCCCTCAATATCGACCCCTAAGGTCACATGTAAATGGGAAACATCCAGGGACCACTTATATATAAAATAATTACTATACCCTTGGTCATATAAAGACATTCTAAAGTTAGTTGAGAGAAAAATTAGTAGCATGTACTAAATAGGCTTTCTCAAATACACTACAAAACATGGATAGCGCAATACAGAATTAAGTAATTCAATATGTAATTAAAAGTACAATTTATCTCATATAAATTGTCTGTGCACTGCTTATTGATAAAAACTGATACAATCTTCCAACCCATTTCTATATTCTTGGACAACATGTTGCAACCCCTTATTCATAAGCAAAAAGGCCACCACCTACTTTTTGGTTAAAATCAACTCCATTGACACAGTTCCAGAAGACATGATCCTCTGTACCATGGATATATGTAGTCTGTATTCGAGCATTCCACATGATCGTGGATTAGCCACCATGAAGGACTTTCTTATTAAAGAGGGTTTCAACCTGTTGGAGTTTTTTCTCAAACTATTGGAATTAACACTAACAAGGATGTTTTTCCTATTTAACGGCACATTTCATCGCCAAATTAGTGGCTGCGCGATGGGTAGTAATGTCTCACCTTCATTTGCCAATGTGTTTATGTTCTATGAGGAGATAGAAATGTTTATTTCCAACGCAGTAGTGACCAAACATTTTTTTTTCATATTCAAGATTCACAGATGATCTGTTTATCCTTTGGACTGGAGGGATGGAGAGCTTGGAAATGCTGGTTCGATTTATCAATGCTAGGAACTCTCCGATTAAGGTTACGTTTCAAGCCAGGACAGTTTCAATTAATTACTTGGATGTCCTAGTTTCTTTAGACAACAATCATCTATCCACTAGCGTTTATGTCAACCCCACTGATAAAAACACGCTGCTAAGGGCCAACAGCCACCATCCAGTGGCATTAAAAAATGGCCTTCCCAGGTCACAAATGATTAGGGCTGCCAGAATTACTAGCGACCACCTGGGAGTGGAAGCCACCTTGGATAAGGTGGCAGCTAAATTTTGGTAAAGAGGATATGATCCCCAACTTTTAGCAAAACACAAGAGTGAAGTTCAACAGTTCAAGTCCGGTAGTTCCTAGAGCCACGTGAGCTTTATGGCCCAACATTTCTACTGACAAGAACCTCTCATGTTGCAAACACAAGAGTGTCCTCACTTGCTACATCAGAGGAAGGAATATTAAGGAGTTTGTGGTACACACGGATATCACGGACTTTGATCTTTCCAACCCTACATCCAAACCAGCGAATTTCCTGGGCAGATCACCAGGTAACTATAAATGCCTGGGTTGCACTACTTGTAACAACATGGTAGTAGGTATACGTTCAAACATCCTCATAGTGACAGGAGATACAATTTTAATCATATATTGACATGCACCTCCACGCATATTGTATACTTGACTTCGTGTCCCTGCGGGTTGGCCTATGTGGGTAAGTCCATTCGCACAGCAAGGGAGAGAATGGCTCTGCACAGAAATGCCATAAAATCGGCTTTATCTGGGAAACCTTTATATCAACCGGTGGCTAAACATTTTGCCGAGAAGAAACACAGTATTAGTGATCTTAAACATCAACTTATTGACCGTGTACCTAGGAGCATCAGAGGAGGCGACTGTGCTGTGCTGGCAAGCTACAACAGGTCGAGGCACGATGGATCTACAATCTCAACACCATCAGCCCTATGGGTCTCAATGAGAAAATTCAATGGAGTATTTTCAAGTGATTTTTTAATTTTTGGGGGATTTTCCTTTTTTCTAAGTATAGAGACTAGTTTTTTTTGTCTTTTTCATATTATAGAGCTTTATTTTGCCTTTTTTTCATAGGTGATTGTTGCTTTTTTCAGGAACGCTTTTCTTAACACTTTTTGTATTTGTCCACTCTACCCTACACAGACACATTTAGCGGTAACTACACAGTATTTTTCACATATTCTCGTCAGTTCACTTGTATAGGTAGTTACTCCAGCTCTTTCACTGATTTTTTTAACACAGTTTGTTCAACACATAATTTTGACACATTATGTATTGAATAAGAAGGCATATTGTCACAGCGCGCCAGACTCCAGCGCCCACTTACAGGGTCTGGCGGCACTGGTCTGCAGAGGGGCAGCATGTGGTGCGTCACCAGCATTCCCCACTGTCCTCTGCCTCTCCCTCCCCTTATGGATGCAGGCAGCCTCGGCTCCCTACGGGGGCGCGCGCCAACCTGTTTAAGATTTAAAGGGCCATACACACTTTGCAACATCACAGGAAGTGACTGGTGTAGCCCTGCATATTTAAGGAAGTCTCTGTGAGCACTCCAGTGCCAGAGTATAGGCTCATTTACCTTACTCCAGTGTTTCTGTGATAGTCCATTACCTGTTTCTGACCTTGGCTTCATTTGTGACCCTGATTTCGCCTGACCTATGGTACTGCATTTGATATCTGGTTTTGACTTCGGCTATTCCTTGTGACCTGTTTACGCCTGCTCCCTGGTACCGTCTAGTCCGTTTGGTTCTGACCCGGTCTGTCGACTAAGCTATACGTCTTCTCCGCTTCATCCAGAGTTTACCAGCACCTGTATAAGGGAACCTATCCTGAGGGCGCGACCTGTGTGTCGGACACAGCCAAGTCCATACCTTCTTGCGAGGGTCCCTGGTGAACACCGCCGGCACTTTAGACCCCGCGCCTCAGGCATAGGTCTAGCCAACTCCCTAAATACGGGCCAGATCCATAATACGTCCGAGATGTGTGACACATATATCATTAATATTTCTCTTATGGGGAAAATAATAGCTAATATATTAGTGGAACAATTCTTATTCAAATTTATTAAAAGAGCAATGTTATTTATTATATTAAAGGGACAATAGAATTAATTGTTAATTGCCATTTATATAGCCATAAGATAATAAATGTTGCCCCGTCATAAAAACATTTTTAAACACCAATTAGCTAATTATTATTGCCCCTTTAATATGATTAATAAATAATAATGCTCTCTTAAAAAAATGAAACAATATTTTTTCCAATAATATATTAATATAATAGTTTCTTCCCAATAAGGGGATTATTTATGTCAGAATCTGTAAATTGTTTAGACTCGGAACTGGGACCATTGGGCTAAACTGAACAGGAAGGTGAAGAGTTTAAATACTAGGAACTGGTATGCTACCCTGCAATGGAGGTAATACTAAACTGAAGCCTAGAACACTGATATATGAGAGGTGCTCAAATAGGAAGTGTGTCAGGACATGGAAGTATGAATGGTGCTAAATATAGGTGATGTGTCAGGAACACTGGATGCGAGTTCAGTCCTTATAGTACACACTAGAGATATGTGCACTCTGCAGAAGATGTCTGTTTATCATGCGAATAGCCTGCAGACTGAGAATGGTACTGCACTAAGATATTAGTAGACTCTAGTTCAGTGGTTCCCAAACTGTGCGTCGTGGCATTCTGGGGTGCCTCGGGACACTTGCAGGGGTTCCTCAGGTTGGTTGTCCAGCACCAAATCAAATTATTTATGGTCAATGTTATGTAAATATGTGGACAAACAGAAGCTCAAACCTGTCCACCAGGGGCGGATTGGACCGCCGGGATGCCGGGCTGGTTCCCGATGGGCCAGTCCCTACTATGGCCAGCCACCCTCCACTTAACCACCCGCTGCCACAATCGGAGCCCAGCTCCGATCGGGCAGCTTTACAGTAGTACAGCTTCTGCTCATGCGCAGAAGCTTACTAATGAAGAAAAAAATGGCCAACGGGTGAGCTGCTGCACATGTCCGGCAGCAGCTCCTCCCATTAGCCTCTACAGAGCCTGTCAGTCACAGATGACAGCTCTGCCTCCAGCCCCTCCACACAGCCCAGTCCCACTCCGTGCATGCTGCAACAAGCACTGGCAGCTTGCACGGTGACGCTGTCATCCGGCCCCAGACACAAGCAGCGGGCAGCCAGAGGAGCAGCAGGTGATGCTGGTGGCTGGCCACAGGGACAAGTAGCGGACAGCCAGAGCATCATCAGGAAAGTGTTGGCTGCGGGGGGAGTCTGAGGGAGAATGGAGGGGAGGGGGAGCTGACAACGTGGGGGGAGGGGTGGGTGAGCTAATGATGCAGGGCTGGGGGGGTTGGAGCTGACATGGGATGGGGAATAATGCTGAGACACACGGGCTCTGGGGATGAGGCTGAGATACACAAGGACTGGGGGGGAAATGAGGCTGAGAGACAAACTGGGGCTGGAGAATAAGGCTGAGAGAGGTACACTGGGGCTGGGGAATGAGGCTTGGAGACACTGGGGCTTGGGGAATGAGGCTGACACACACTGCGACTGGGTGAATGGGGCCAAGAGATACACACTGGGGAACGGGGCTGAGAGATACACACTAGGACTGGGGAAATGGGACAGAGAGACACACTGGGATTGGGGAAATGGGACAGAGAGACACACTGTGGCTGGGGGAATGGGACTGAGAGACACACTAGGACTGGGGGAATGGGAGTGAGAGACACACTAGGACTGGGGGAATGGGACAGAGAGACACACTGGTGCTGGGGGAATAGTATTGAGAGACACACTGGTGCTGGGGGAATGGGACTGAGAGACACTGGTGCTGGAGGAATAGTACTGAGAGACACACTGGTGCTGGGGGAATGGGACTGAGAGACACACTGGGGCTGGAGGAATGGGACTGAGAGACACTGGTGGAATGAGGCTGAGATACACTGGCGCTGGGGGAATGAGGCTGAAAGCCACAGATGGGCCTGGGGATGGAGATACAGGGTTCTTTCGGATGGAGAAATGCATGGGCTCCTGGAGAGATATAGGGTCCTGGAAATGGAGAGACAGAGGGAGCCTGGAGATCCACATAGGAACCTGGGGATGAAGAGATGTATGGGCATCTGGAGACACACATATTGTTTGATCAGGTAAATTAATTTTGCTCTGCACAAAAACTTCCGCTACTATAGGTTATGATGATGACATTAGTTATATTTTTACATAAACTGGCATCTTCCAGACAATGTGATCTTCTACATGAATAGTGAATACTGGCTGAAGATGCTGTCCAGTGAGGCTCAAATTCTTCAGAGGTTTCCTGTTGTAGAGAAGTCACCATATAGGTAAGAAAAGACTTTCAAACTGACTGGCCTGTACCTAGTGCAGAGGGATGGGGGGCCCCAAATAAAATGATATCATTCACCCAGATTTCTGTTGCTGGCCCTGCTCCCCTCAGTGGCTTGCAAAGCAGCTCCAGGCCCTAAGACGAGGAAGTATCCTGCCCTCCTCCACAGACTCCGCCCTTTCAACAGACCCACCTTCTCAACACACCCGCCCCCTTTAGGGCTGCTTCCAGAAATTTCCTGGGCTGGTTTTCCATCCCGTCCGCCCTGCTGTCCACCACCACATAACTGAACCTAAGGATGACAGGTATGCACTATGGCCCTGATTCAGAGCCGGACGCTCTTTCAGATCGCTCACTCTGAATCAGAGCGGCTTTTTATTTTTTTTGGAGCCAGCCTCCTGGCCGCTTGCTAAGCTGTGGGTGACAACCCACAGCTTTTGCGAGTGGCCAGGTGATGGTCGCGATGGTCACGACCATCGCAACCATCGGGCTTGCGACAAGACCTTTGTGGTAGGGCCTCGTCCATCGCAAGCCCCAGTGGGCTTCCTGCTCTAATAGAGCAGGAAGTCTACCTACTGACATCACTAGTGATGTCAGTAGGGCTGCCCACAAATGGAAGGCGTTCCCTCGGGAACGCCTCCGTTTGTCCAGCCACCCCCCTGCCCGTGTCCAAAATGGGGCGAGCTGTCAATCACAATCGACAGCTGCTCTGTTTCATTGCGATATCCGTAGCAACGTCGCTGGCCGGGTCTCGCGCATGAGCATGCTGGAGGTGGTGCATGCGCAGGGGGCAAACATCGACCCATTTGCGAGCGCATTGCACTTGCAAATGGGTCTGAATCAGCCCCTATATACTTCACATTACTACTTTACTAAAAAAAAATTCTGAATTTCTCAATAACAAACTTTTGGCTTAGGGGTGCCGTGAAAACATTGCTGATACTCTAGGGCGCCGTGATTCAAAAAAGTTTGGGAACTACTGCTGTAGTTGGTACTGCGTGTTGGTATTAATAGACTGGTTCTGCATGTTGGTATATATGCAGGCTGCAACTGGAACTGCAAGCTGGTATATACAGGCTGTAGCTGTACACTGGTATATGCAGGCTGTAGCTGTACGCTGGAATATGCAGGCTGTAGCTGCATGCTGATACAGTATATGCAGGTTGTAACTTCATGTTGTAATATGCAGGCTGTAGTTGCACACTGGTATATGCATGCTGTAACTTCACACTGGAATATGCAGGCTGTAGCTGCACATTGGTATATGCAGGTCTTACTTGCCTACACTCCCGGAAGTCGTGGAAGGCACCCGATTTTTTAGGGTAGCCCCCCACCCCCAGAAGTGTAGTCAGATCTCCTGCATCCTGCCCACTTCCTAGTGAAGTGGGCAAGATGTGGAGATTTAATGGGGAATTTGCTGGTCCGCAAAGAGGGCGGGGCTAATTTACACAAATTGTGGTCTTTTCTGAGAAAGGGGAGGAGCCTAATTACATCAACAGGTTTATACAAAGTCGGTAAGTGTGATGCAGGCTGTATCTGCATGCTAATATTTGATTAGGACTGAGCACTGAACTGAAGCAGGATGCAATAGGAGACAAGTGCACTCAGCTGGGAGCTGAAGACCACAGCAGCACTTGCAGGTGAAACAGGAGTCAGAAGTCAGAGCTGCTGATGCTGGAACCAGGTGCTAGTGCACAGGTCATGTGGAAAGTAATTCCTCAGGAATTTGACACATCTGGAGTCAGCTGACCAAAGCAAGATGGTGGCGTTCATGCCGCACCAGCCTCAGGAAAATTGCCATCTCAAGTGCTAGGTAGACACAACATGTGCAGTTTGGGAAAACTGGTCAGTGGCAACATATTAACTGATGTACTGGCAGCACCAGGTGTGCTAAGATCTGAGAGTTTGCTTTGCGACATACTAATTTTATCCCCCTACATATTAAATACATAACGATTGCCCTTATTATAAGTGTACTCTGATACCTTTACTACTCATTGGTCAGATAGATAGGGCAGTTTTACAGTGGTTTTGGTCAAAACCCTAGAAAAAAAATCCACCACAATTCCACCATAACACAAATAGACAATAATGTCTGTTTACAAACCCCAGCAACGTTACGTAGCTTAAACTGGATATTTTGGCATTTGCAGAACTACTAGTCCACACTGTTTCTCACTACTGGTTTTTGGCTACCAGACTAGGCTAAATATTACAATAAAACACTGGTCATAGAAATTTAGATGATGATAATGTCTGATATCTCAATAGCATGATTATACGCTTAGTAGCTGATCCAGCATATACCCATAACTACATGTTTTTATGAATGCATTTTGGGGCTGATGCAGGACTGAAGATAAGTTGTCTTCCATGTTTTCATAGTCTGTTTGCCCTGGAGCCAAGCATACACATCTCTGAAGTAGTGTAACTAGCTTGCAATGTTGCGGTAACATGTAGGTTAAGTTCAGAGATGGTGATAGAATACAGGCTATGCAGATCAGTACATATGTGTAAATATGCATAGCTCTGGTCCAAGTGTTCACTAATAATGACGCATGTGAAACCGAGCATACAGATATGGACAATATGGCAGCAGAGACTCTACATACCAGTGACTATACTCAGTTAGGTGCACAAAATGCGGCAGCATTTATGAGCAACTTTTGTTCCACTCAGCACGAGCCCATCAGAACATTTTTTTAGGTTAATTATCTATTTAGGACTACTTTGATATAATTACATTTTAAACATTTACACTGGAGATTCTGTTCATGTCCAAGAGGTGCTTGTTTACTCTGATGCATCTATGATCTGGCTGATATCAAGAGTCTATAGGACATAAATCTGGAGTAAAAAGTGCTTTGATGTGCCTGAAAATGTAATTGACAGGGGTCCACAAAAGTTAGTTGCCCTGGGAAACTCACAAACCTTAATCCAGTCCTGGGCGGAACCAATCCCTTTACTCACCAGTAAGATAAGCAATAAACTGGTCAGCCATTACATTAAAACTACTGACAGCTGATGAGAATAACATTGATTATCTCATTACAATGGCACCTGTCATGGAGTGGGATATATTAGGCAGCAAGTGATCACTCAGTTCTTGAAGTTGATGTGTTGGAAACAGGAAAGATGGGAAAGTGTAAGGATCTGAGTGACTTGACAAGTGTCAAATTGTGATGGCTAGATGACTGGGTCAGAGCATCTCCAAAACAGCAGGTCTTGTGGGGTGTTCCCGGTATGCAGTAATTAGTACCTACCAAGAGTGGTCCAAGGAAAGACAACTGGTGGGTGCCCAAGGCTCATTGGTACCCATGGGGTGCGACGCCTATCCCGTCTGGTCTGATCTCACAGAAGAGCTACTGTAGCACAAATGGCTGAAAAAGTTAATGCTGGCTATGATAGAAAGGTGTCAGAACACACAATGCCTCGCAGCTTGCTTTCTATGGAGCTGCGTAGCTGCAGACCAGAATGCTCTTCCTGACCCATGTCTACTTCCAAAAGTGAATATAATGGGCATGGACAAGAAGGTTGCCTGGTCTGATGAATCATGTTTTCTGTAACATCATGTGGATGGCCAGGTATATTTGCGTCATTTACCTGGGGAATAGGTGGCACCAGGATGCATTATGGGAAGAAGGCAAGCCGACAGAGGCAGCATGATGCTCTAGGCAATGTTATGCTGAGAAACCTTGGGTCCTGCCAGTCATGTGAATGGTATTTTGACACATACCACCTAAATAAACATTGTTGCAGACCTACACCCTTTCATGGCAACAATATTCCCTGATGGCAGTGGCCTCTTTCAGCAGGATAATGTGGGATGTACTGGAGAAACAAGTCCAAGCCATGGAGGCCTCACCTCGCAACTTACGGAACTTAAAGGATCTGCTGCTAACGTTTTGGTGCCAGATACCACAGGAGACCTTCAGCGAAATTTTGCATGCAAAAAAATTTGCAACCTATTTTTTTGGGGGGGATACTATGGGTATCGAGAGCGTGCATGCCTGCGGTAATCCAAAATTGAGTGCGAGGTGCGTAAAAAAAATTCTGACAAAATCCTGCACTCAGTTGGCTATGCCCCTAAGTTCTGTCCTATGCCTATCATTGCAGCGCTGCATCCATTGATGGATTTTTAATTTTAGCTTACCTCACAACATTCCTGACTGGAAAACTGAGACACATTAAGCCAGGACCATTTTCTGCACGGTCACATGCCTAGATTTTTACCTCAAAATTATGCGCTTCAAAAAGCAAAAGCAAAAATGGGGTATTTATCATGTGAGTTATACACTACACTGCTTGTGTTCATTTGATGAGTAAGTCAGTTGCTCAGGTAGCAGGAGACTAGGCCCAACCCGGTGCCAAAACCATTAGTCATGCTAGCCCATCAATTGTTGTGCTTAGGATATAGTTAATAAGATAATATTAAGATAAGATAATAAGATCAGGATTATTATCACAAAATAAATAACTGATAGCTCTCTCAATGCTTTTTATGTTAACAACAAGGAATCATTTACAAGTTTCTAAAAAGGAAAACAATTCCCTCATTCTACCACTGCCAGAGAGTCCCAGGACCCTACCTCTTAGTTGTCTTACAACAGTTTTACTATATCTGCCTGACGTTCTCTCTAGTGACTAAAGCTGGGTACACACTAAACGATGTGTGTACCCAGCGATTTCGCCGACGATCCCAGCGCTGACGGGTCAACACATCGGGCGGTCCGTACACACTGGGCGATCTGGTGCCCGACCGCCTCATATTCCAGCCCCCCCGGATATCGCTGCATATGATCATCAGCCCCTTCACCTGCTCTTACACATAAGATCAGGCGATGAGGCTGACAACCCCACACGTTTTTAGCGATTTGTCAGTCCAATGTGTCGGAATTGGCCAAATCGTTAAAGATATCGTGTAGGGGCCATTACACTGCAGGGGACCTCTCAAAATGATCCCTGGTGAACAGCAGGTCACGCAAGCACCATATTGCATGACCAAGATAGCAATATCCTGCATAAAAAAAGGCATAAGACAAGAAGTTAAGATACAGAGCCACCATAATTAAAACACCAACACTTTGATTGAATCTTTTTATAACCCATTAGACAGTAATTTTTACTGCACTTTATACTTCTGTACACTTATATAATACATTACCACTGTAAAACAACACATTGGATGTGTAAATGGGCAGCAGGTGTGTAAAAAAAATATCTAATATATGGTATGTGAGAATGTGTCATGAAGAATATGCATTGTTACAGTGCAGTTATATATTGCAGTCATAGTGAACACCCTAGAGTTTCTGTCTGACAATCCCATAACTGATCCAGGGCATGCTTACCAACTCTCCCTGATTGTCAGGTAGAATCCCTGAAATAGTAGTAATCTCCCTGACTCCCTGTAGAGTCTAGCAATCTCCAATTGCACCTTACCCCCATTATGTAACTGTTATATACATGGGAAAAAAAAAAATCTAAAATATATATATACATTCAAATGGGATCATTAGTGTCATTTCCCTGTATTTGTTACAGGGGTGAGCGGGTTCGGTTTTACTCGGTTCTTATCGCCACTTTACCGCAACTTTGGCTCGATTTCATTCGCTATCCAAAACACATGTTCGGCGACAGCCAATAAAAAGATCCGGGTAAAACCGAACCCGCTCACCCCTAATTTGTTATAAGGCACTATGGGCCTGATTAATTACAATCGCAACTGTGATTATGCACGCAATCAACCGATTGTTGCATTCTCCGCTTGTGTGAAGGCATCACTGTGACCACACTGTGATAGCAGTGACTACTACGCAGACCCTTCGCAGATTGATTTACAGGAAGTGACCATTTGGGGGTGGTGACGGGGGGGGGGGGTCGTCGAAATGCAGGCGTGCCAGTGCGTTTGAACGCTGTCACAAGGCCGTGCATAATTTAGCCACTGTGATGCCATACGCAGCTTGGCCTTTCACTGCATGCGATGAGGTTAGCAATTCCTGAGTACGGTCAGACCTTGTGTAAGTGTGCGTGAGGCTCCGATGGTACTCGAAATGTATATACACATAAAACAATACATGTAGATCTTACTGACTGCTTTGAGACTTTTTTACATTTGGATGTAAGTCAATATCCAGGAAGACAACAAATCCACAGACACGGACCTGATTTACATCAGTCAACTCCAACACATAATGCTCACTCAAAACACATTTTTCCAACAGGGGCGTATCTACCCCTTGGCCAGAATCGCACTTGCCAATGGCGCCGTCTGGAGTGGGGCACTACCCAGCGGTGCGTCCTGCTCCCACGTGGTATATACACCCCTGCGTGTTCCCACCCTTGGGCAGTGTCCTCCATCCACTAAAAACTGCTGGAGGGTGCCTTTCTGACTGCCGCCTGTGCTGCTAGGTTATCACCGATGGGACCGCCCTGTTCACATGATGGAGTCTTTGCAGCCAATCAGGACAGCGCTAAGCTGACAGTGCAAATACGAAGGTGATTCATGTTGATGCCTGGACTCTGTGACACAGCGGCTGAAGCAGTGTCCCATACTGGAGTTCAGGCAGAGCCAGATTCAGGATGGGGGCGATGTGGCAGACACAGGGGGTGAGTACACCCGGGCCCCCCTGCCACAGATCGGATCTTCATTACTGATCTGGTGGTATGCTGCTGCTGAAGGGAGGGGGACCCTGGGTCACCAGTGCGGCCGCGGAGCAACATGATTGGCAAACTGTAAATAAGCTGAATTATTGGTATAGCTTTAGTTATATAACCTTTTTGTACTGGAAGTTAGAAGTCCTTTGAGTGCTGTTGCACTACCTCTGCTCATACTTGCCTACTCTCCCGGGACTGTTGGGAGCCTCCCATAAATCGGGTGACTCGTGCTGAATCGCGTCATTGTAGCCCCGCCCCCTGCTTTGTAATGACGGTAATATCGGCATAATAAAGGATGGGCGGGCTGCAATGGCGCGATCGCATTGGCCATCCCCGCTCTGCCCACTTCAGCCGCCCCCACCCTCCCTGTTGCACCGACCTGGCAGCCTCCTCCCAGAGGGGGTTGCCAGAATGTCGGTAAGTATGCCTCTGCTACATACCTTGTCTCCCACAGAAGGCACCCAGGCATGCTATTATTCAACTAGGGAGTGAGTGCCACCCTCTTTTCTTCTATCTATCGATCGATCGAGTTTTGTACGTGGTGGGAAAGGGAGCAATTGTTTAAGTTTTTAGTTTTTCCAAAAACATGGAGGGGAGGGTGGTTCCTTACTTTGCCAGGGGCGCTTGGACCCCTAGATACAACCCTGCATGAAACATTTGTATACACTCATGAACAGCTTCAAGGCAATTTGTACCAGTGATGCGCTGTCAGGTGAGGCCTTTCCTGTCATACTTAGGTATACTCCAGAGTTTTGTCTATAAAAATTATAAGAAAAATTTTAAGAAAATGTTATAAATATCTTCTTTGTATTATTCTAATCATTTTTATAGTCAAAACTCTCGAGTAAAAATTGTATGACAGGTGAGGCACTGCCTCCCCTGTCTACCTTTTCCGCACATTCCTGATCAAAACGCACCATATTTCCAGCACTATATACTGCTGCACCTTTGTATAATGCCCACATGAATCCCCGGGTTCATATATGTATCTGTAACTCTGGCTCTGATACTAGCCAGTGCCCCCCCAGCCATTTACCTCACCCCAGTCACTGCATGGTACTCTGGGCCTCATTCAGACCCACTCACAAGCCCTGAGCGCTCGCAAGCAGGTCGATGCTGAGGCCCTGCGCACGCGCAGCGGCCGCCTCCGCATGAGCAAGCCCCGGAGCGAGAGACAAATTCTCTACAAAAGGGGCGGCTGTCGATGGTGATCGACAGCTCGCACCGTTTTGTAGGCGGGGTTGCTGGCCAAATGGAGGCATTCCCGAAGGAACGGCTGCCATTTGGGGGCAGCCCCACTGACATCACTCGTGATGTCAGTGGTGAGCTTCCGGCTCTATTATTACCACAAGGGTCTCGTCGCATGCCCCAATGGTCGCGATGGTCTTGACCATCAACCTGGCCGCTCGCTAAAGCTGTGGGTGGTCACATTTTGCGAGCGGCTCTGAATGAGGTCCTCTGTCTGCAGCTTTTTAATGCTGGGTACACACTAGGTCAGCGGGTCGACCCACCAGCCTATCTGATAATTGGCAAGTGCATATACACTTACCAATAGTACATCTGACATGCCTTACATCACAACTGGGCAGGCATTAAAATTTGTCCGCCCAGTTGAACTGTCACTCACCCCTGGGTCGTAAGGTCGTCCATGCACACCAGCAGATGCACCAATGTATTTGCAGATATATCGGCCATCTGTTGTGCTGCACAGCCGATACAATATGTCTGTAAATTACATTGTTCACAGACATATGGAGGGTACACACCTGCTGAGCTGACACGCTCACAATATATCGGTCGTTTGACTGAACGGCCGATATATCTCCCAGTGTGTAGTGTGTACCCAGTTTAAGAATAAAGACCTGCACCATTGTTGGGTTAAGTTTCATGTTTTCTGTGATTAGTAATAGAAGCTAGTAAAGTTGACTGTTATGTAATACATGTTGCTGCTTGTTTAAAACCTGCAGAGTAGCTTTCTTCTGTCTCACCGAGTCTTGAAAAAAACCTGCATGACTATTACAATTACTGGGGTCTATTTACTAAGCAATGTTAGGAGACAGAGTGAAAAGTGATAAGTCTGTGATAAGGTGCCAGCCAATCAGCTCCCAATTGTCATTATTCAAACACAGCCTGTGAGATGACAGTTGGGAGCCAATTGGCTGGCACCTTATCACTTTCTTATCACTTTTCACTCCTAACACTGCTTAGTAAATAGACCCCTCTGTCTGAATGATAAAAATTGGATACCTTTTAGAGAAAATCATGGGGCAAACGTGGTTTTAATGTGAATCAAAGCAAATCAAAATGCAAATTAAAATAATGTATTTGAGGTTGTGACCTAATAAAAAAAAAAAAATTATTCTTGCCTTGAATCTGCCATTTGGTGGATCTACCAGGCTTCCAGTTACTAGAACTTATTTTGTTTACTGATATACCAAGAGATTTGAACTGTTCTCTAATTTGAACAAGGAACAACTTATTGATCACTGGGCCTGATTCAGAGCCGGACGCTATTTGCACTCGCTCGTTCAGAAAAAGGGTCCGGCTATTTAAATTGAGCGCTTGCTCTTTGCGGTCTGTTGACGCCTCTATGTCTGAGCGAGCGAACGAAACATGCGCTCGCTATTTTGTAAAGACGCCCCCTGGCCGCTCGCATCCTACGTCATCTCCGCTATTTATTTGATTAATCGAGTACATCGAAAGGCGTCTGAACTGCTCGCAGTGCTTGTGGTAGGATTTTCCTACCGCAATCATGCGAACAGTTCAGGCTAAGAAACAACCAAGTGACATGGTCGATGACGCTGCTTTGTTAATTATGCACACCCTTAAAACGCCCGTTTTGACCGTTTGGCATGCCTGCGTTCGGATCACTACTCCCCGTTTTCAAGCACCTACGCCTCATCCTGTCACTCAAATTAGCAGGCACTCGCAATTTTGCGAGCGCTCGATTTCCGACCGCAATGGCTGGTTGGCGCATGCGCATTACGACCCATACGCATGCGCAGATGTGCGAACATCGCTCGGAGCGAACGAGCGGCCGCTTATGAGCGGCTCTGAATCAGGCCCACTGTACTTATCAGTTCAATCAAAGTCAACATATCATATTAGGGAATCGGTATGAAATACTGATGGACAGGATGCCGGCTGTCAGTACACTGACAGCTGCACCCCGATGGTTCAAATCCTGACAGGAATGTTCCCCTGTCCTATTTACCCCCTAACCCTCCTTTCCTGCACCCTGATACTAACCCTCACTATCCCGCACCCTAACCCTCACGGTAACTGCCTAAACCCAAATATCCCCCCCCCCCCAGTGGTGCGGGAACCTAACCTCCCCTGCCCGGAACCTAACCTCCCCCCCTCAGGCAGCCTGACCCTAAGTCCCCCCGGGCTACCTAAACCTATCCCTTGACCCCCTGCGGCTGATAATTACCTTACAATAAAGATGCATCTGCCGGCGTCGGCATCCCAAGTCATGTCAGGATTTAGGCACCGGTGTTGTCTTGGCGATTGAGATTCCGAAGCATCCTGGTTGTCTGGATCTTAACCGCATCCCCATATGAGTTTAAGGTGATATTTTGCTGATACCCTCCGATTCATACCAATACACAATCTAGATTAGTAGTTGTTGCCAGTATAATACAACAGTGCGCATGGATTTCTGCACATCTCAGAAGAAGATCATGTTATCCTTTCAACTTCAAGTAAGCTGTGTCCATGTTTACACACCTTTGTTTTCTGCCATCTCAAGCTGTTTATTATGTTGATACAAGCTGAATAGAAAGATCACATCTTATTCATTCTGAATCTGGATTCTAAGGAAACATGTCACAGACATCTCCTGCGATCATGATTGTTAGTTTTTACTATCTTTTGTGTCATTTTGATGCCATATATATAGTTGGTACACCTAAAGATTTTCTGTCCAACCATCCAACTAGTTGACTGGTTAGAATGAATATCTGGTAAGGTAGGAAAGCAAATGACAATCAGCAATTTTCTCCCAAACTCCGGAAAATGGACAAAAACTGTTGTCTGAACAAATTATTTAGATCAAACATTTAACAAACTTGTCTTACGACCATTTTCATCTGTTTTATGGCATTTAGGAACAAATTGCTGATCATCAGTTACTCCCATACGTTACCAGATTTTCATTCCAACCAATCAACTAGTTGGATGGTTGGACAGAAAATCTTTAGGTGTGTACCCAGCCTTAAGTATACTCACCTTTCTG
Source organism: Taudactylus pleione (assembly GCA_031769625.1). Lineage (NCBI taxonomy): Eukaryota > Metazoa > Chordata > Amphibia > Anura > Myobatrachidae > Taudactylus > Taudactylus pleione. The sequence continues at coordinate 5,756,785 of JAUIMM010000374.1, read as the reverse complement.
TGGAAGTGATGTCGAAAACAAGGCCCTCTGCGATCCTGGGTTTTGCTGTGTTCATCTGAGATATTGTGGCCTCACAAGACCCCTATAATTAACATTCTAACTCGCCGCGGATGCCGTTGCAATTCATCATTGCTCCGGCGTGGAAACAGCTGATGCGAAAATCAGCTGTCCATGCAAGCGGCTTCACTGCTCCTTTCGGAGCAGTGAATAATTTCACTACTCCTTTCGGAGCAGTGCCACTAGTGCGAATGAATGACCTACAGGTCATGCATGCATGACCTACAGGTCACACATGCGCACAAGAACCCCGACGTTCGGCAGAAGGAGCTGGACAGGGGCGGATGAATGCAAAAGGATCCCACTTCACAACCCGGGACTCCTTCCCATAGGAAGATGGCGAATGCTCCCACCATCAAGCTCTGAAAAAATGGTATTTTCGGAGCTTGTTGAATTCTGTCCCCATACTGGTATATGGGGACAGCAGGCCATTCCTATCCCATTCCCACATCTGTGATATCTCCTGCTTTACCCTTTTGATGAATGGCCCGATAACTTAAGTTTTACAATTGCTCACCTGCTTTTGTAAAAATGAAGTGATGATAAATAGGCCCCATAGTCATTTTGGACTTGAGGAGGCTGTGCAATTCCGATACAACTTTTTTTGTCCCCATAGTTCATAAACTGTCCCTAAAAGTATATTTGTCCCATAAAAATTATCTTTATATACATTTAGTCATTTTTGGCTTGAGGAGCCTGCACACTGCACGCGCTAAGGACCTGATTCAGACCTGGTCGCTAAGAAGCGTTCGCTCATAGCTGGCGATGGTTTACAATGTGCGCATGCATATGCATCGCAGTGCATGTGCGCAAACTAGTCCGAGCGATCGGGAAGTGTACGCTGGCCAAGCATAGACACCCCAGCTGAATGAGTGACAGGACAAGCCATTTGTGGGTGGTAACGGGCAGGCCACTAGAAACGGGGGAGTGAAGGTGGGAACACAGGCATGCCTGAGCGTCTTAACGCCGTTTCAGAGGCGTTCATAATTAACAGGCAGCGTCATAGTACACGTCACCTGGTTGTATTTCACACTGAAGTGCTCGCAGTGCTTGTGGTAGGGTATAGTCAACCTCAAGCACTGCGAATGCATCCGATGGAGCCCGATGTACCGATGGTTGCATACACTTCCTGGAGATGAGGTGCGCAAGTGGGCGTCTTAAGACAGGCTGGTGGGCGATCACACGCCAAGACATAGTGGGCGTGCTTATGCCTTACCGTGCGATCGTCTGCCTTGCCGTCAGTTAGCCAAATTTGCATACACTGGGAACAAGCATACGCATCTAGCGAGCGGGTCTGAATCGAGCCCTAAGTGTCAAGCATCAGGTTTTTCCTTTACTGCTCCGAGATAATACATACCTCAGTTTCTCTCTAAGCTATACAATATTGAAAATGCAATCCAAATTAATTCCATAGTTTTTGTGTGATGCCGAAATGAACAGACAAACAAAAATTCAGAATGTTTTATTTTGTCTCCATAGTTCATACACAGAGCTCAATTTACTACAATCCGAATTAAAATGCAGATTGTAGTGTGATATTTCCGACTAAGGGTCGTATTCAATTAGCAGCGAATAGCCGAGATCCACGAAAAAGTATTGCCGATTGCGACTTTTCTCCAGTCTGAAAGTTTTCTTGCTATTCAATTCCAAAGAGCTTTCGCATACGCGAAAAGGCAACCTGAATAGGTGTTGAATAGGTGTCGATAAAAACTGCTGATTTCCCCAAAACTGAGGGCATATTCAATTAACTGCGAAAAGTCGACCGCTTTTCGCATGCCGTACTTTTCACCATCATCGCTGGTTTTACCTGCGGAAAAGTTTTGCGTGCATCCCTGCTTATTGCCCTATTCAATTCCAAAGGACGCAAAAACGGGACCGGGCGAAACGCAAACAGATGAAAAGTGCTGTCAGTTTTGGGGAAATCAGCCTGACACCCCCGAAAAGTTGCACTAACATTCGGGATCATTATAGATACCCCCGAATTGACCTGCTGAAAGTATTTGGGGTACTTAAATGCTTTCAATAGCTGCTAATTAGCGTCTTTGCACAAGTGGTGAAGAATAGCATTTAGCCGTTTTTTTGGGGAGAAAATAACTAGTCCCAGCAAATTTGGGGTACATGAAAATGGGTGCAAGCATGGTTAAAAATCGTCAAAGTGAAGTTTTAAAAAACGTAAAATACGCACCTTCGGCAAGCACCTGTAATCAAAAAAACACCTCCCCCATACTTGCAGAGCCCCCAAAAGCTTATTTTGCTAGTTTTTAAGTTTGTACCCCAACTTTGTACTTTTTCGTCCCCTTTTTCAAAGTCATTTTTTGGGGTGTTCTTCATTTTTTTTTTGATGCAGTTAACCTTTGCGGGGCTATCCCATGGGTGCAGAGGGGTTTCCCCACCTGTGCACCGCAAAACCGCAATTCTGCACTTTTTTTCGACACCTATTCAGAGGTGAATCTTTTTCACCTATTACCAGGGCCTGACTGGCAACTTTTAGCCTGGGGGGCAAACACAAGCAAGTGGCCCCAGCTTTTCTACCAGCACATTGTGGAGCTTGGCCCCCGATAGGGTAACGCCATCTCCATATGGCTTTACCCTACAGTAGCCTATGGGCTACTATTCTTCTGGAGAAGGGGTGCTCTGGATCCCTCTCTGTTGGCTCTTGAGAGCCGCCCATGCAGAGTGTGTGCCGAGGATCCGAACCAGAAAGCAGTGTGATAGCGTTACACTATCACACTGCTTCCAGCTTTTCCCCAGGGCAGGATCTTATCGGAGCCCGTCTCCTGGAAAGAAGATTTTAGTAAATTTGCATGAAAATATTAATTAACACATTGCGAATTTGGCCGTAAAATATTTATCACATCTACATTAAAAATGTGGATTGTGATAAATAAGTCACCTAGTAACAGACCTGCCACCCTTAGGTTCAGTTTTGTGGTGCTGAACGCGAGTGGATGTGTATCGGGGAGGAGGGTAGATGTGTATGGGAGAGGAGGTGTAGGGGGGGGAAGAAGATGGATTTGTAGTGGGGAGAAGGGTAAAAGTGTAGTGGTGAGGAGGGAGCATGTGTGGGGTGGAGGAAGGGGATTTGTAGGGGGAGGTGGAAAATGTGTAAGGGAGAAGGGCGGATATGTAGTGGGAAAGGGGGAGGTTAGAAGGGGAAAATAGAGGAGCAAGGAAAAGGAGGGACATTGACAGAAGGATGGAGAAGAGAGTGGGTGAAGGAGAAACACAAGGTGGCAGATGGGACAAGAGTAGCGGATTGATCCTCCTCCGTAGATGTACCCTGACGTCATCAGTTACTGTCCAACGTAATTCCATACTATCCACGTGGACATAGAGGGGGAATATAATCCTGTGGTGAGCGAAGTGAGCCCGCGAGGGGACAAGTATATACAGTATACACATCTATACATACTTGCCTACTTTTGAAAATTAGTTTCAGGGAGATCATAGTTGGTGGTACTATGTGCCATCGAGGGGGTGTGCCATGCTATGCCCAAAGGGTGTGTCTGCCGCACTGGGATTGGGCTCCGGGGAAGGCACTGTAACAGTGCGAATGTGTGTTAGTGTGCTACCCCTAAGTTTGGGGGTCTCTTTAGTTACTTATTAGGGCCCCTTGCCTCATCAAATAGTACACAGGTTAGGGATGGAAATATATATATTTCTTGCAGAGATACACTGACATAATGGGGGTTTATGCAGTTCCACCCCCAGTTGTTGTTTTTTTATTTCAGTGTAAAGGCAGCCCTACAGGACCTTATAGGCAGGCTGTGCTGAACATTGACTGACCCCTGCTTTCCCTCTCTCCCTGGTGCCTATAGAGCATGTGCAGCCCAGGGGAGAGTTTGTCCTTGGCCAGCAACCCAAATAGCCCGGGAAAGACTGCCCTCACCCATTGGTAGCCTGTGTGGTAACCCCTGAGGCAGTCTGTCACCAATGCCCCTGTTCCACTCAAGAGAGCCGGGCCGGACCCTGTATGCGTGCTAAAGAGGGAACTGCAGTACAAGTAGCTGCACACTGGTGGGGCCAGCGGAGAATTGATCGCTGGATGGAGTCGGAGGGTGAAGAGATGAGCTTACCACCAGAGGGACACTAACCTGCCAAACTGCAGGCCGCGGGGATATGGACCTCACCAGAAGACACTGCGTGCCACCGCCGGAGTTCCCCTCCTCTGTCATCAGCAGCTGGGACACTGACACCTTCTCCATGGTGTTTCATCTGCCAGCCTGCCGGAGACCAGAAGAGGAGGCCTGTCTACCTGACCCTGCTGAGACTGATCTGCAGTCGCTGGTACCTCCTGGGAGAGCAGGAGGACCCCATCGGCTGCCGGCTGCCTAGAGGAATGCCTGCGGACCAGAAGACTTCCACTAAGAAGCCTGCTGCCAGGACCGGAGGAAAGAGCCACCGTTGCAATGAATTTCACGCTGATGCTGACCAGAGGGACACCTGTAAAGAAGACCTGCCGAGGAGACCGGAGGGAGAGCCTGACAGCTGCAGGCAGAAGAAAGGCCAGACCCTGAAGAGGACCACTGGGAGAAGGATGCCTTTGGGGCCACTGTGCGTGGGGAACAAAGAGACCACCATTGCAGGGTCCGCCGCGTCTGTAACAGCCTCCGTCACCGCCAGAGGCACAGTCAAAACAACGATGCCCATAACCCCGCGGTGGCCTTACTGCCGGCTGATGTGAGCCGGCCAGACAGGCAGCCCGGCAGAGGACCGGCCGGCCCTAATACTGCATAGTTGTACCGGCCCTTGGGGCAGGTGGCACCCTGCCCCCCGGCCCAGCCCGCCACTGCCTATTACATTGCATTGCGTTTTCACATACGCGAAAACTCTTTGGAATTGAATACCGAGGAAACTTTCAGACTGGCGAAAAGTCACAATCGGCGATGCTTTTTTACGGGTCTTGGATTTTCGTTGCTGATTGAATATGCCCCAGAATTTGCATTGCGAATTCAGGAAATATCTCAGGGATTTATTAAAAATCCCTTGCAGGGACAGAGCTTGCGATTAAGCTCTGTCCCTGCGAATCCCCTCCGCAATCTGATCTCTGGGCCTGATTCAGAGCCGCTCGTAAGCGGCCGCTCGTTCGCTCCGAGCGATGTTCGCACAACTGCTCATGCGTATGGGTTGTAATATGCATGCGCGAACCAGTCATTGCGGTCGAAATTGTGTGCTTGCAAAATAGCGAATGCCTGCTAATTTGAGTGACAGAATGAGGCGTTTGTGGGTGGTAACAGGGGAAGGTGCTTGAAAACGGGGAGTGGAGATCCGAATGCAGGCGTGCCAAAAGGTCAAAACGGGCGTTTTAAGGGTGTGCATAATTAACAAAGCAGCGTCATCGACCACGTCACTTAGTTGTCTTTTAGCCTGAACTGCTCGCATGATTGCGGTAGGAAAATCCTACCACAAGCACTGCGAGCAGTTCATACGCCTTTCGATGTACTCGATTAATCTAATAAATAGCGGAGATGACGTAGGATGCGAGCGGCCAGGGGGTGTTTTTTAAAAAATAGCGAGCGCATGTTTCGTTCGCTCGTTCAGACATAGAGGCGTCAACAGACCGCAAAGAGCGAGCGCTCAATTTAAATATCCGGCCCCTTTTTCTGAACGAGCGAGCGCAAATAGCGTCCGGCTCTGAATCAGGCCCACTGTATTTTTCGGAAAAAATACATTGACAAGGTTCCGCGCATGCGCCGACCGGCCACCTTTCTCTATGTTCCGGGTGTGGGAAAAGCTCTTTGGTAATTGTCAGTGATGATGCCAAAAGCTGTTTTTGAATTGTATATACCTGCAGAATTGCTCTTGTACATTTCTGCTTTTATCAACAGTATATGCTGTTTTTATCATACAGTATATGTGAATTTGTGGTGTATTTGTGTCAGCATGTAAATACATTTTATGGTATTGCACTATTGGTGTGCCTGTTCAGTCCTTATTCTCTGAGGTACATGCTACACTAGAATCTACTGTACTTCTTTGATGTTTGTTTGGAGAGAAGACGCTTCTATTTAGGACCCTGAAAAGCTCAGAGGGATCAATTCCATACATCTCCATTCTGTGAAGCTGAACTTTGAGACTCACACATCCTCCTATATTTAAAGAGATTTGTGCTATTAATATTTATACATCATCTTTTTTTTTAAAGTTAAGTATAGCTCTGTCTGGACCTCCCTGATTTTTATTGTACAGTATGTACACATGCTTTTTGGATGAAGATCCCCTAAACCAGCAGATAAGGGACATTGCAGGCTTTCTATATGTTATAGGAGTTGTGGACGATCCTAGCGCCACCAAACTGAATGAGCATATATATAGGAACCATAAACACTTTCCACTCTGTTAATGCTGTATGTGATGCCTCCCTCTATATTCTTTCCCTGTTTACAATTTTCCAGGAGGTGAGCATGATTCATTCATCATCCAACAATCGGGGCTATGAAAGAAGTTATCTGTGAGGCAAGATGGAGATGCGTGTTTGCTGTATAAATATTTTTCTACTTGTGGTTTTTGATTTGTACCTTCAAATCTGTTTCTATAATGTGATATTTCTTAATTTCAGGAGGTAGTGGATACTGTTGTCGCCCATGGTTCTGCCTACAACTGCACACATACGGCCACCAGGCATGTCAATGAATGGGCCTTTGGCCTATTGAAGGCCCACTACAGGTGCCTTGACCACTCTGGGGAGCCCTCATGTAAGCGTCGAATATTGTTTGTAAAATAATTGTTCTGTTTGTGGTGTTTCACAACATCGCCATAAAGAGTAGGGAATTCCGTCAATATGTATTGGATACTTTGTCCTCATATGTTGACTTCTTTATCTCAGGATATTCTTAAATAACATTGCAGTTTGATTGCTCACAGTCCAAAACATTACAATGACCTACAATTAGTTGTGTATACTGAATAACATTGAGTACTAAAACTATAAGGATAAGTAAAGTTATATACAGTCAGGTGCATAAATATTGGGACATTGACAGAATTTTCATATTTTGGCCTCTATTCACCACCACAATGGCTTTGAAATGAAACAAACAAGATGTGCTTTAACTGCAGATTTTCAGATTTAATTTGAGGGTAATTACATCCAAATCAGGTGAACGGTGTAGGAATTACAACGGTTTGTATATGTGCCTCCCACTTTTTCAGGGGCCAAAACCAAAACTCTCTATCCTATCTATCTGCACCTGTGTGCCTCAAGGATCAATCATCTGATTCCCATCAAGATTCCATCTGTCCCACCAGTACCTTCAGTCACCAGCAGCCATAACTTGCATACCACACAAGTGGTCTCCATACTCCTTATATCTCTATATCACTGTCCTAGTCCACGAGCAGGAACTATATTAAGCCTCCCAGCTTTCAGTCCCTCGCCCCAGATCCCATTCCAGCCAAAGGCTCCAGTCTGGTTCCAAAGACAAACACAAATGTGACATAGTTATGTTGTATACAATGCATAAAACAACTGTTTTAGTGTCCTATTTTAATAATTAGCATTTGGTGCTTATTTCCATAATTTTCATATAGAACTATCCCACACAAGCATGAGGTCACATGAGTCTGTAACATCCAATCACAGCGCAGTACTCCATTTATATAGTGCAACCAACTGACATCAATGACCGACATCATGAGAGCCACCAGCTTCAGCCACCAGGAGCTCTGCATTCTCACAGAGGAGATGGATACTAGGCTGGGGCTGGTGGTGCCCTATGTCAGCAATGCAGTGAAAATATCCATATATAGGGAGGTTCTCTTGATTGCTGCTGGAATGACCTCTGGCAGAGACAGCCAGAGGGCCTGATTCAGACCCACTCGCGAGCGGGTCGATGTTGCCCAAGTGCGCATGCGCACGAGGGAGCCGGCTCCGTCGTGCGCATGCGCGAGATCCGAATAACAACAGCCAAGCCGTTGTTTTAGGTCTCGCAGCAAAGGGGGCATGTTGTCGATGGTGATTGACAGCACGCCCCCTTTGGTGGGTGTGCCGGGGGCGTGGCTGCCCAGATGGAGGCGTTCCCATGGGAACGCCTACCGTCTGGGGCCGGCCCCACTGACATCACTAGTGATGTCAGTGGGAGTGCTTTTGGCTCTGATAGAGCCAAAAGCACTCCAGGGCTTGCGGCAGCGAGACCCTACTGCAGGGTCTCGTCGCAAGCCCGATGGTCACGATGGTCTTGACCATCGCGACCATCATTTTGGCCGCTCGCTATAGCTGTGGGTGGTCAGCCACAGCTATGCGAGCGGCCAGGAGGCCGCTTCAAAAAGGAGAAGGGATGGCCCTGATTCAGAGCGAGCGCTCTGTCAGAGCGTCCGGCTCTGAATCAGAGCCAGAGTTCCTACAGAGACTCTTTGCCAGGATTGACTAGTGTAACTTTGTTATAAAAATAATTATGTAAGTGTAATCTAACAATGTGCATTGCATTAGCTTCAAAACATTTTATCATACAAACATACACCACACCACTGGAAGGTTGCATCATAATACAGAGGCCAAGTTGTGTTCAAATATTGCCATGTACTCGGATTGTTTAAAAAAAATACTGTAAAGGAGTGTATTAATGTGACTGCTCCATGGCTACTGCTTAAGTATGTCCGTAGACATGTATTAATTTTAAATGCATTTATTTTTAATGATATTGGCACAATGATAACACAATGATAATATTTCTGTTTCTGTCTTCACAGGTAACAGACATGCTGAAACAGAGTAGAAAGCAGCACAAAAGGAGGGAGCAGACGTACCATCCCCTTTCCTCACCCCATCCCTCTGCCCCATCCCCTACCCAAACCTTCTTCACTACCCCAGCACCCTCCCCTACCCAGACCTTCTCCCCTATCCCAGCTCCCACCCTGGCCCACACCTTCTCCCATACTCCAGCACCCTCTCCTCTGCCCAAACACTCTCCACAGTCCAGACATTTGCTCCTTCCCCAGTACCCTCCCCTGCCCATGCCCTCTTTCCTGATCCACCATACTCCCCTGCCCATACCCTCTTTCCTGATCCACCATACTCCCCTGCACTTACCCTCTTTCCTGATCCACCATACTCCCCTGCCTATACCCTTTTTCCTGATTTACCATACTCCCCTGCCCATACCCTCTTTCCTGATCCACCATACTCCCCTGCCCATACCCTCTTTCCTGATTTACCATACTCCCCTGCCCATACCCTCTTTCCTGATCCACCATACTCCCCTGCCCATACCCACTTTCCTGATTTACCATACTCCCCTGCCCATACCCTCTTTCCTGATCCACCATACTCCCCTGCCCATACCCTCTTTCCTGATCCACCATACTCCCCTGCCCATACCCTCTTTCCTGATTTACCATACTCCCCTGCCCATACCCTCTTTCCTGATCCACCATACTCCCCTGCCCATACCCACTTTCCTGATTTACCATACTCCCCTGCCCATACCCTCTTTCCTGATCCACCATACTCCCCTGGCCACATCCTTGCCCTCACTAACAGCCAAACTATCACAATACATTGATTAATTTTTGCAAGGGACAATCAAATGTCAACCATTGTATATCTAAGACATGACAAGCATATTATGCACCCTAGGAGATGTGACATGGGTTCAGGACTACTGGATTATCGCAAGTTATATCACATCACTCTATAATGTAATTGACCAAAAATTGCATAGAGAGAGCACTAGACACATCCTGAACAAAGACACAGACTGAGAACCCACACAGATAGACTTCATTTCACAAGCAATAGAATACATCCTTACACACATCTAAACATAGTTTAACAACAAGTTCTATCTACAAACATCAGGGACCACCATGGGATCAAGGTTTGCACAAAGCTATGCCAACCTGTTCATTAGTGAGTGGGAGGAGGACAACATATTGCAGGGACAACGCTTTGGCGAGAACCTCGTTCTCTGGCAAAGGTACATAGACAACATCCTGTTCATTTGGAATGGCCCACAAGACACCCTCACACAATTCATTACACACATGGAAGACAACAATTGCAACTTAAGGTTCACCACTCACCCGATCAGAACATATGCTAAATTTCCAAATTTGGAGATTTACATTGAAAATGGATACCTACACACCAGGAATTTTCAGAACCAAGTTGATGTTAATATTTATATATTAGTCTCAAGTGGACATCATTATAATTAGCTTTCAAATATACCAACTGGTAAATTAAAATGATCAGGAGAAACTGTACCAAAATAGAGGACTACATGCAACATGGCAAGAGTATGAATCAAAAATTCACAGATAAGATATATATGACAAACTGCAAGTGGAGAAAGCGTTCAAGGATGTAGGACAACTAGATAGGGAATACCTATTACAACAGAAATAAGATAAGGTATTCTTCACACAATATAATGAGTCAGCCAGAGAGACCAAGAGGACACTACGGAAACATTGGGAAATTCTTTTAGAAGATTAAGGGCCTGATTCAGCACTGATCGCAATTGCAACTACGTACGCAGATCGAGCGATTGTTAGCCATTGCGCATGAATATGCTCCGCACTATGCGTGTGCATCGATTGCCCTGCGATTACGCACACAGATAGGAATCAAGCGCAAAGTGACAGGCCGTGAGCATTTGGGGTGGTAATAGGGAAGTGGTTGCAGAAATGCGTGCTCAACGATCATCTTGTGATTACAGACACACAGAGGAATCCATGGCAAAGTGAGTGTCAGGTTGTCAGCTTTTGGGGAGGGGTGTGGTCAGAAAAATGCAGGTGTGTCTGACCATTTAAACACCATTACGTGCATAATTTAAACACCATTACGTGCATAAACACCGGGCATGCATAAATTTACCCTTGCAACCTCCTACACAGCATAAGAGTCCTCTGCGTGTCAGGAGAGCTGCCGAAGGGCAAAATGGCTGCTCGATCAGCGTCAATGTTACCGATATGCAGGTAAGCAATGTTGTACGCAACGGTGGGCATCCTTATGCTCGGGTAAGCTTTGGAACAATTTGCATATTTTCGCAACAGAGTTCCATGCAATATCGCAGCTGTATTTGCATTAGCATCCATCTCTGAATCAGGCCCATAGAGTATAAAAAAGTACCAACTTTCAAAAAGCAAATAATATTTAAAACCACATTCACCCCGCCAAACTAAAACAAGTGTCCCTGACTAATGCAAACAGGTCAGGCTATCACCACTGTGTTCAATGGGCCTGATTCAGCAAGGAATGCAGTTGCTAATACGCACGCAATCGGTTGCATCACGGATTGCATTGGACTGCGCGTGCGCAAACTAGAAATTGCGATGGGAACTGCAATTGCAGAGGCTACGCAGACCCATAGCACTGTGATTAACATGAATTGGTGTTTGTTGGTGGTGACAAGGGGGCAGTCGGGGGAATACAGGTGTGCCAGTGTGTTGCAAAACCGTTGCAGGGGCGTACATAAATTATCCACTGCATGGCCATAAGCAACCATAGCACTGATAGCATGCGTGGCTGTTAGCAATTACTGAGTAAGGTCAGGGCTTGTGCAAGTGTGCATATGGGTCCGATGTTACTCGATGTTACCGATTGTTTTGCTGTGTCGCCCTAGTATACGGATGTGAGTAAGGGGAAGTGGGCATCCTTGTTTCTGGCTGCAATCGCAATGTGAATGCAAACATTTAAATAGTACCGCTGATATTAGCAGAATTGCGATCCATAGTGAATCAGGTCCAATGTCAGGCATGCAAAACTCCCAACCAAAGAAGCACCAAAGTAACAGACAAATTTATATCTACAACAATAGGGAAAGAATTTGCTAACAATTAGGGGTGAGCGGGTTCGGATTTCTGAAATCCGAACCCCCCCGAGCCCCCCCGATCCGAGGCCGATCCGAGTCAGGCTCGACTTTTCCCGCCTGACTCGGATCTGAAATCGAGGCAAAACGTCATCATCCCGCCTTCCGGGTCTCGCGGGTTTTGGATCCTATATAAGGTACCCGCGTCGGCGCCATTTTCTCACTCGGCTGTGGACAGTGAAGAGGGAGGGTGGGAGTTAGGGCTGGCTGGGCTGTGTAGTGTAGTGTAGTGTAGTGCAGTGTAGTGTTGTGCTGCACTGCGCTGTGCTGCTGTTGTCCATAGGGGCTGTGTCCACTACTTCAAAGTCCATAGGGGCTGGCTGGACTGTGTTGTGCAGTCAGTTGTCCATAGGGGCTGTGTCCACTCCAAAGTCCTGTGCAGTGTCCCAGTCCTAAAGGGGTGCTGTAGTGTTGTCCAGGGGGTGCTCTGTCCGTCAGGGGTGCTCCCCCCAAGTGCAAAAAAAAATAATATTTTTTCTGTGTTTGTGAATTGTGTGCACTGTGGCTGCACGTGCATCAACAAAGGAGCAGCGCCAAGCGTGCGCCTGTGACCCATAAGTAAAAGGCCAGCTGGCTTGTCCGTTAAAGGGTGCTGTAGCCTCCAAAGGGCACTCCAAACAAAATAAAAAAATATATTTTTTTGTGTTTGTGAATTGTGTGCGCAGTAGCCGCACGTGCATCAACAAAGTAGTGCCAAGCGTGCGCCTGTGTCCCATAAATAAAGGGCCGGCTGGATTGACCGCTAAAGGGTGCTGTAACCCCCAAAGGGCACTGGTCTCCAACAAAAATAAAAAATTATTTTCTGTGTTTGTGTGCGCCTTAGCCACACGTATATATCAATATAACATAAATGGAGGACCAAACTTTCTCCGATAAAAATAAAATAGGGAAAGATCAAGAACCACTTCCTCCTAGTGCTGAAGCTGCTGCCACTAGTCATGACATAGACGATAACATGCCATCAACGTCGTCTGCCAAGGCCGATGCCCAGTGTCATAGTAGAGGGCACATACAATCCCAAATGACAAAGTTCAGGAAAATGACCTTGAAAAAAACATTTAAATCATCTGAAGAGAAACGTAAACTTGCCAATATGCCATTTACGACACGGAGTGGCAAGGAACGGCTAAGGTCTTTCCCTATGTTCATGACTAGTGGTTCAGCTTCACATGACGATGGAAGCCCTCCTCCCGCTAAAAAAATCAAACGAGTTAAGCTGGCAAAAGCACAGCGAAGAACTGTGCGTTCTAAGAAGATATCACAAATCCCCAAGGAGAGTCCAAGTGTGGTGGCGGTTGCGATGCCTGACCTTCCCAGCACTGGACGGGAAGAGGTGGCTCTTTCCACCATTTGCAAGTGCTGAAAGGAGCACCCACAGTCCACTTTCTGATATGCAAATTGAAGATGTCACTGTTGAAGTACAACAGGATGAGGATACTGGTGTAGCTGGCACTGAGGAGGAAGTTGGCGAGGAGGATTCTGATGGTGATGTGGTTTGTTTAAATCAGGCTCCGGGGGAGACAGTTGTTGTCCGTGGGATGAAAAAGCCCATCACGGTCATGCCTGGGCAGAAGACCAAACATTCCACCTCTTTGGTCTGGCAATATTTCTATCCAAATCCGGACAACAACTGTCTTGCCATATGTACCATATGTAAAGGTGAAATAAGTAGGGGTAGGGACGTTAACCACCTAGGAACATCCTCCCTTATACGGCACCTGCAGCGCGTTCATAAAAAGTTACTGTCAAGTTCAGAAACTTTGGCTAAGACCGTAAGCAGTCCAGGGACACCTAAATCCCTTTTTCCTGTTTTATCCAAGGAATCGGTGGATGAGGAGGATGAGGACGACATCTTGCCTCCGTAGAGCCAGTTTGTGCAGGGACACATTAATTGCCAGCTTGTTTTGTGGAGGCCCAAACGAACCAATCATTTCAGCCACAGTCATGTGGCAGACCCTGGCGCTGAAATGATTGGTTTGTTAAAGTGTGCATGTCCTATTTATACAACATAAGGGTGGGTGGGAGGGCCCAAGGACAATTCCATCTTGCACCTCTTTTTTTTCTTTGCCGTATGTACTGTTTGGGGCCTAGTTTTTCAAACTGCCATCCTGTCTGCCACTGCAGTGTCACTCCTAGATGGGCCACGTGTTTGTGCCGCCCACTCGTGTCGCTTAGCATAGTCATCCAGCTACCTCGGTGCAATCTTTTGGCCATAAAAACAATATTGTGAGGTGTGAGGTGTTCAGAATAGACTGGAAATGAGTGGAAATGAAGGTTATTGAGGTTAATAATTGCATAGGAGCAGAAAAACCCACAAAAGCTGTTTTTATGCTTTTTTTCAAAAAAATACAGATCCAAAACACAAAACCCAGAACCCAAAACACGGAAGGGTGGTTTTGGGAAAACCAATCCAGATCCAAAACACGAAGAAAGATCCAGATCCAAAACCAAAACACAAAACACGAAAAGTGGCCGGTGCACACCCCTACTAACAATATATCTCAGTGGTTCCCAAACTTTTTTGAATCACGGTGCCGTAGAGTATCAATATTGTTTTAACGGCACCCCTAATTTTAAATTTGTTATTGAGAAATTCAGAAAAAAATCTAGTAACGTAGTAAAGGGAAGTATATTGTCCTACCTGTCATCCTTAGGCTCAGTTATGTGGTGGTGGACAGATTTGTGCTTCTGTTTGTTTACATATTACATTACATTGACCATAAATAATTTGATTTGGTGCTGGACCACCAACCTGAGGCACCCCTGGAAGTCTCCTAAGGCACCCCAGGGTGCCACGGCGCACAGTTTGGGAACCACTGGTATACCTAAGATGCCTATGTGATCTAGAGTACATAGGGCCTGATTCATCACGGATTGCAATTGCAACAGTGTACGCATGATCGGCATATGGTGTGTACTGTACATGCGTATGAATTACAGTGCATGTGTGTGAGTTAGCATTGCGATCACACTGCGATCACCTACGCAGATACAAATCCGGGACGTTTGGGGATGGAGACAGGGGAGTGGTTGGAGAAACGCAGGCGTGCCTGTCTGTTTGAACGCCATTACATGGGAGTGCATAAATTATCCACTGTGATGGCATACACAGCTTGAGTACTCACTGCGTGCGACGAGGTTAGCCATTTCTTAGTAAGGTCAGACCTGCTGTAATTGTGCGTGAGGAGCCGATTTTACTCGATGTTCTTAATTTATAAGCAGGACTGCAAGGTATTACGGGAGATAGCGGTAGTGGACGTCTCTATGCTGGCTGTGCGACTGCATTGCAATAGCATTCATTAGCATATTTTCACAGCAGGTCTGCATGTGTAATCGCAGCTGAGATCGCAATAGCAATCCGCAGTGAATTAGGCCAATAGAACCATTAAATCTTTCAAATCCACTATGTACGAGCATATAAGAAATATAAAAAGGGGTTATGAGAACCAAAGTGTTTCCAAAAACTTCAAAGATGTACATAAATCCAACCCCAAAGGTTTGGGCTTTTTAGCAACAGAAAACCCCACACAGACTTGGAGAGGAGGCAACTTTATACAAATAATTCATAAATGCAAACTCAAATGGATCTACACACTGCATATATTAGAATCAAATGTTTTTAACGTCGAGTTTAACATAAACATACTAGTATGCAAATGGGATGATCAATGATAGTTAGAGTACACCCACATAACGTAAAACACCAACACCATTGACAACAATATATCATATTAATAGACTATAGAACTAATACCCCACATGACCTGCACATACTTAATTGCCTTTTTACCAGTATTATAACTAACAAGAAGATTTGTAAGAATAACACACATAAACCCATGTACCACATCTTCATATATGATAATAACCCCTATGATGGATGTTCATCCTTCCAATTATTAATAACTATACATATCTATGCTCATAGACATTGGATTATTTAAATATCCATATCCACATCAGGACATCCTCTCAATGTAATAGGATACATCAACTGTACACAAACGATTACCCCCACGACTCCATCTACCTATGTCACCCAATAGGTTAACAGGTAATAATCGAGGAGAGCTGGCTACTCACAACACTGCACATGGACAACGCAGATAATCAGGAGGAAGCCGGATGTATCAGTTGTATATAGCATACCAGCAACCTAACGCTAACAGAGTCCTTGCACTGGTAACGAGAATAGGAGCAGATCCTAAGCAAGGAAATAAGCCCCAGCCCTAGAAGAGAGAGCTACAGAATAACAGGCATCTGTTCTGAGCCATTAACACACTCAACTTAGAACATGGCTTATCCCCTTGGATACCCCCCCATTAACACCCACAAACAGCACTTCCTGTCAATCACTCTGCGATGGGTCTGTGTAACCGCTGCAATTGCAGTCCCCATCGCAGTGGCCGGTTCACGCACCCGAACTACGATGCATATGCATACGCAGTACACAACAATCGGTCAATAATGTGCGTATTAGTGTAGCCAGTGTTGGGGTATTTAGTCTAATAGGGCTGGGTTGTAGCAACATAACCCTATAGTATGGACCCGCACCAGTCATTGGTAACCAGAATAACCCTTTTGAATACAGAGAATATTTTTTATTTTTATTGTTAATGTATTTATAGATAACAGGATGTTATAGGGAATGTGTATATTTTGTACAGGGTGGTAAAAGTCATTGTTGGAGCACAAACACTCAGGGTAGAGGTTAGTGCCATAGGAGAGGAGGGAAGGACAGAGGGCCTGATTCAGAGCCGGACGCTATTTGCGCTCGCTCGTTCAGAAAAAGGGGCCGGCTATTTAAATTGAGCGCTCGCTCTTTGCGGTCTGTTGACGCCTCTATGTCTGAGCGAGCGAACAAAACATGCGCTCGCTATTTTGTAAAGACGCCCCCTGACCGCTTGCATCCTACGTCATCTCCGCTATTTATTTGATTAATCGAGTACATCGAAAAGGCATCTGAACTGCTCGCAGTGCTTGTGGTTGGATTTTCCTACCGCAATCATGCGAACAGTTCAGGCTAAGAAACAACCAAGTGACGTGGTCGATGACGCTGCTTTGTTAATTATGCACACCCTTAAAACGCCCGTTTTGACCTTTTGGCAAGCCTGCGTTCGGATCACCACTCCCCATTTTCAAGCACCTTCCCCTGTTACCACCCAGAAACGCCTCATCCTGTCACTGAAATTAGCAGGCACTCGCTATTTTGCGAGCACTCGATTTCCGACCGCAATGACTGGTTGGCGCATGTTCATTACGACCCATACGCATGCGCAGATGTGCGAACATCGCTCGGAGCGAACGAGCGGCCGCTTACGAGCGGCTCTGAATCAGGCCCTGAATCTCGAAGGAGAAAAAGAAAGTGCTGGGAGGGGCACGAGGAGAACTGAGAGCTCATGCCTTAAGTGGGAGGAAAGGAGGGGGGTCGTGTGGATGACCAGAGAGAGACAGGAAGCGACAGCGCGGTTGGGGCAGTCGGTGGTTCCCCCCTCCAGAGCTGTACAACGGATTTTTACCGGGGCTGCGCTGAGAGCTAAACCTAGCCGCAGCCGGTAGTTCGATCATGACAGGCCAGTGTGGGGCTCTCTGGTAAATTCAGCGGCAGCTTCCGCACTGCAGTCACAGGACTTTGTGGCGAAGGAGAAGTAAGAGGCTCCAAGCTGGTGCTTAATGGCGGGGTCCTGCGGTTGTTAAGGAAGCCTGAGATCCCCAGGGGACATGGTTTCCAGGGTAGGCAGCCGCATCAGAGAAGGCTCCAGGCCAGGGGAGTGAATGAAGTAGACGGACGGCTGGCCGGACAGTTAAGTAAGCTGATGAAGTGCATCAGTTTCAATATATGAGCCGAGGTAGCCGTAAAGGCTGCATGGGACCTGGATAGGTATAGCAATCTTGCTTTACCAATTGAGAGTACAAACATATATAAACCCGTTTGCTTATACAGAAGCCCAGTAAGCTTCACTAATACCGAACAGAGGGGTCAGCCAAATGTCAGGACAATTAAAGAGGAGCAAGTGAACAACCCAAAATATATAGAGATATAGGGGAAGTCCTCATTTGCCTCATCTAGTATAGTGATAGTGACTTATATTTCAAACGGTATTGTTGTCCACTCTCTTTGAGCGCTTATATACCACCTATTGCCAACATTTGTAAACATATATATATATATATATATAAAATATCATACAAACTCGGCACTCACATGCTTTTCAAACTGCAACTCCTTTAAACATAGGGAATGTTGGCTCCAAAATATTGCAATAATTTGTTAAGCTGACCACCGCTTCACGGTCGTTCCCATCTGGCCAGTCCCTACACTGATTCTCAGATAAATAAACTTGATCTGCCACCTTTGGCTCAAGCTTGCATACATTTTAAACATGAAACTGGGTCCTGCCTTAAAGAGACAGGACCACACCCAGGGCTATCAGTTAATAAGCACCTTGGTGTGGTCCTGATCAAGTTTATTTATCTGAGAATCAGTGTAGGGACTGGCCAGATGGGAACAACCGTGAAGCGGTGGTCAGCTTAACAAATGATTGCAATATTTTGGAACCAACATTCCCTACTTTTAAAGGAGTTGCAGTTTGAAAAGCATGTGAGTGCCGAGTTTGTATGATATTTTTTATGTAGATGGTGTGGTCACATACCAAGGGCACCCCAGATGGTTGAGTGCCGTGGATTAAGCCTGTCGTATATATATATATATATATATATATATATATATATATTTAGCTATCTCTGAGGAGCATTAATAGTGAAAGAGAAAGTTGAGCCGGAGTACACCAGTACACCAGTACACCAAAGGAAAGTAGGGTGAGTTAAGTCTCCTAATGAAATTAGACTAACTGATGCAGCTGTATATAAGTTGTTACAGAGTCACTTATTCAGTCTATAGAGGATTCTAGGCTACAACATTTTAACAATTGTATCTTTTATGGAAATCACCCAAAACACATAGGGGTCAATCTTATTAGGTGCGAATTGTGAGATGCAAGGTGCGAGTTGCGATTTTCACTTTGAATTCACATTGCGAATTCATTTTGCAATCCAATTAGCAACTTGCACTGATGAGTCAGACTGAATTCACAACTTTCCACTCGCAGCTTCCTGAGGGTGAGAGATGGAAAGGAAAACTTTATTTTAAGGTTAAAATGAGGGGACACTGTGCTGAACCCCTTGGACACCCCCCTAATGACCAATTAGGCAATTGGAAGTTTCTAATTAGTTTTATTTAGTCCAATAATTACATGACATTTTTTGAGGTAAAAAACAAATGTCCTCAAATTGCCCCAAAATCAACTTTTTCGTTAGTTTAGGCACCCCAAATTTAATTACAATAATTTTTTAGTTGAAAAATAATTGTTTTTACAATTTTTTTTCCATCTTTCAAGGTGCCCTCAAACTACCGCAAAATCACCCTTTTTCCTAGTTCTTTTTTGCATTTTTCGTTTAATTCATTTGAGCTTAAACGAAAAAAGTTAGTTTTTTATCATTTTCTTGCATTTAAAAAAAAAAAAGCACAAATCAGCCATTTGACACCATTTCAAAACCTACAGTAACTTCCTAATGGTCACAAACAGCCGTCTATACAGTCCTGCTAACAAAATTATCCATTTTGGGGGGTCCAGGATGGTCTCCCCACATTTTCATGCGTTTCTCGCAAATCTCATTTGGCAGTCAATTTGCACCCCTCCGCTACGAGTAGTGCGAATAGACATTTTTAATTGGATTGGAGAATCTCAGGAACGTGCTTCGTGGTGAAGTGTTCGAGTTTAAAGAAACAAACTCACTACTTGCAATTCGCACCTAATTGGATCGAGCCCATAGTAAGAAATTAGTTTTACAGAAATCTGGTAATACTGTAAATATTTCACCTATAAACTCTCACTTTGACTTTTGCCCCTCTATTGGAGCCTGTATATTTATGCTGTTTAATAAGAGTGCAAACTGATACCGTAAGCTAAGAACGCGGTTCACCCTTGAGCGGAGATATTCTTTGGTCCGTAAAAGAGGACCAATGGAAACTATCTATGCTGCCAGAAGGCTGTATTCAAGACTTTGACTTATAGTAAGTGACTAAAACAAAAACCCAGAACTGAGGAAATACATTTTAAGTTATAGGGAATCCCGAGAGTTTTTCCAATCCATTGTATATTTATATGTATATTGTTATATTGTCAGAATACTGCATGATGATAGTCTAATTATATTGGTAGGAGTGTTATAATTGAAACATAACAGCATATGTTACTTTTGCAACTGTATGTGATTTTCTTTCATAAAAGAGTAACTAAAATATATATATATTAGGGGTGTGCACCGGCCACTTTTCGTGTTTTGTGTTTTGGTTTTGGATCTGGATCTATCTTCGTGTTTTGGATCTGGATTGGTTTTGCCAAAACCACCCTTCCGTGTTTTGGGTTCTGGGGTTTGTGTTTTGGATCTGTATTTTTTTTAAAAAAAGCATAAAAACAGCTAAAATCACAGAATTTGTAGGTTTTTCTGCTCCTATGCTATTATTAACCTCAATAACCTTAATTTCCACTCATTTCCAGTCTATTCTGAACACCTCACACCTCACAATAGTGTTTTTATGTCCAAAAGGTTGCACCGAGGTAGCTGGATGACTATGCTAAGCGACACGAGTGGGCGGCACAAACACGTGACCCATCTAGGCGTGAAACTGCAGTGGCAGACAGGATGGCAGTTTGAAAAACTAGGCCCCAAACTGTACATAATGCAAAGAAAAAAAAGAGGTGCAAGATGGAATTGTCCTTGGACCCTCCCACCCACCCTTATGTTGTATAAACAGGACATGCACACTTTAACAAACCAATCATTTCAGCGCCAGGGTCTGCCACACAACTGTGGCTGAAATAATTGGTTCGTTTGGGCGCCCACAAAACAAGCTGGCAATTAATCTGTCCCTGCACAAACTGGCTCTACGGAGGCAAGATGTCATCCTCATCCTCCTCATCCACCGATTCCTCACCCTCTTCAGTGTGTACATCCTCATCCTCACAGAGTATTAATTCGTCCCCGCTGGAACCACAGGTCCCTCTGTACGTTCTGGAGGCTGGTCTCCCTGGAAGAGTTGATAATTAATTTTAAGAACATCATCTTCTCCACATTTTGTGGAAGCAACCTCCTACGCCTTTCGCTGACAAGGTTCCCGGCTGCACTAAACACTCTTACGGAGTACACACTGGAGGGGGGGCAACTCAGGTAAAATAGAGCCAGTTTGTACAGGGACCTCCAAATTGCTTCTTTTTCCTGCCAGTACAGGTACGGACTGTCTGACATGCCTACTTGGATGCTGTCACCGATGTAATCCTTTAACAGACAGACGCACGCTTGTCGCTGCTGCTTTGAGGATGCAAGTGCGGCTACAGCCCACACAATTCACAAAGACAGAAAAAAAAAAATAATATTTTTATTGTTTGTGGAGCGCACTTTGAGGGTTACACCACCCTTTAACAGACAGACGCACGCTTGTCGCTGCTGCTTTGAGGATGCAAGTGCGGCTACAGCCCACACAATTCACAAAGACAGACAAAAGAAGAAGAATATTTTTATTGTTTGTGTAGCACACTTTGAGGGTGTCACCACCCTTTAACAGACAGACGCACGCTTGTCGCTGCTGCTTTGAGGATGCAAGTGCGGCTACAGCCCACACAATTCACAAAGACAGAAAAAAGAAGAAGAATATTTTTATTGTTTGTGTAGCACACTTTGAGGGTGTCACCACCCTTTAACAGACAGACGCACGCTTGTCGCTGCTGCTTTAAGGATGCAGGTGCGGCTACAGCCCACCCATTTCACAAAGACTGAAAAAAAAGAACAATATTTTAGTTGTTTGTGTAGCACACTTTGAGGGTGTCACCACCCTTTAACAGACAGACGTATGCTTGTCGCTGCTGCTTTAAGGATGCAGGTGCGGCTACAGCCCACCCAATTCACAAAGACAGAAAAAAGAAGAAGAATATTTTTATTGTTTGTGTAGCACACTTTGAGGGTGTCACCACCCTTTAACAGACAGACGCACGCTTGTCGCTGCTGCTTTGAGGATGCAAGTGCGGCTACATCGCACACAAGTCACAAACACATTAAAAAAATAGTTTTTTATTTTTTGGAGCACTTTGAGAGTTACACCACCCTTTAACAGACAGACGCACGCTTGTCGCTGCTGCTTTGAGGATGCAAGTGCGGCTACAGCCCACACAATTCACAAAGACAGAAAAAAAAAGAACAATATTTTTATTGTTTGTGTAGCACACTTTGAGGGTGTCACCACCCTTTAACAGACAGACGCACGCTTGTCGCTGCTGCTTTAAGGATGCAGGTGCGGCTACAGCCCACACATTTCACAAAGACTGAAAAAAAAAGAACAATATTTTTATTGTTTGTGTAGCACACTTTGAGGGTGTCACCACCCTTTAACAGACAGATGCACGCTTGTCGCTGCTGCTTTGAGGACAGTATCATATGCAGTGACAGTAGACTTGTCAGAAATTGTTGGCACGTCCTTCAGTCCGGACCAGATGTCCAAACCAGCCCTTGACTTATGACACAGACGCACGCTTGGCGCTGCTACTATGTTGATGCACGTGCGGCTACATCGCACACAAGTCACAAACACATTAAAAAAATAGTTTTTTATTTTTTGGAGCACTTTGAGGGTGTCACCACCCTTTAACAGACAGACGCACGCTTGTCGCTGCTGCTTTAAGGATGCAGGTGCGGCTACAGCCCACCCATTTCACAAAGACTGAAAAAAAAGAACAATATTTTAATTGTTTGTGTAGCACACTTTGAGGGTGTCACCACCCTTTAACAGACAGACGCATGCTTGTCGCTGCTGCTTTGAGGATGCAGGTGGAATCTAGACGGGATTTGGAACCGGGGACACACTACCTCCATCAATTGTCTAAATCCCACTGCACTAATGGCGGATACCGGACGCACGTCTAACACCAACATAGCAGTCAAGGCCTCAGTTATACGTTTTGCTTCAGGATGACTGCTGTCGTACTTCATCCTCATCGCTAGGGACTGTTGGAGGGTAAATTGTTTAGTAAAAGTAGTGATGTTCCTACTTCCTCTCTGGGATGATGAACAACTCCCAGCAGCAGCAATAGCACTAGGAGGAAGTGGTTCTTGATCTTTCCCTATTTTATTTTTATCGGAGAAAGTTTGGTCCTCCATTTATGTTATATTGATATATACGTGCGGCTAAAGCGCACACAAACACAGAAAATATTTTTTTATTTTTGCTGGAGAGTAGTGCACTTTGTGGGTTACACCACCCTTTAAGAAATGAGCCAGCTGGCTCTTTACTTATGGGACACAGGCGCACGCTTGGCGCTGCTCCTTTGTTGATGCACGTGCAGCCAAAGTGCACACAAGTCACAAACACAGAAAATATTTATTTTTTTGGTTTGGAGTGTACTTTGGGGGTTACAGCACCCTTTAACGGTCAAGCCAGCCGGCCCTTTACTTATGACACAGGCGCACGCTTGGCACTACTTTGTTGATGCACGTGCGGCTACTGCGCACACAATTCACAAACACAGAAAATAATTTTTTTTTTGGTTTGGACTGGAGTGTACTTTGGGGGTTACAGCACCCTTTAACGGTCAAGCCAGCTGGCCCTTTACTTATGACACAGGCGCACTCTTGGCACTACTTTGTTGATGCACGTGCGGCTACTGCGCACACAATTCACAAACACAGAAAATTATTTTTTTTTTGGTTTGGACTGGAGTGTACTTTGGGGGTTACAGCACCCTTTAACGGTCAAGCCAGCCGGCCCTTTACTTATGACACAGGCGCACACTTGGCACTACTTTGTTGATGCACGTGCGGCTACTGCGCACACAATTCACAAACACAGAAAATATTATTTTTTTGGTTTGGAGTGTACTTTGGGGGTTACAGCACCCTTTAACGGTCAAGCCAGCCGGCCCTTTACTTATTACACAGGAGCACGCTTGGCACTACTTTGTTGATGCATGTGCGGCTACTGCGCACACAATTCACAAACACAGAAAATAATTTTTTTTGTGGTTTGGACTGGAGTGTACTTTGGGGGTTACAGCACCCTTTAACGGTCAAGCCAGCCGGCCCTTTACTTATGACACAGGCACACGCTTGGCACTACTTTGTTGATACACGTGCGGCTACTGCGCACACAATTCACAAACACACAAAAAATATTATTTTTTTAGCACTTGGGGGGAGCACCCCTGATGGACAGAGCACCCCCTGGACAACACTACAGCACCCCTTTAGGACTGGGACACTGCACAGGACTTTGGAGTGGACACAGCCCCTATGGAGAACTGACTGCACAACACAGTCCAGCCAGCCCCTATGGACTTTGAAGTAGTGGACACAGCCCCTATTAACAACAACAGCACAGCACAAAACAGCCAGCCCCTATGGACTTTGAAGTAGTGGACAACAGCAGCACAGCGCAGCACAGCACAGCACAGCACAACACTACTCTGCACTACACTGCACTACACAGCCCAGCCAGCCCTAACTCCCACCCTCCCTCTTCACTGTCCACAGCCGAGTGAGAAAATGGCGCCGACGCGGGTACCTTATATAGGTTCCAAAACCCGCGAGACTCGGAAGGCGGGATGATGACGTTTTGCCTCGATTTCAGATCCGAGTCAGGCGGGAAAAGTCGAGCCTGACTCGGATCTGCCTCAGATCGGGGGGGCTCGGGGGGGTTCGGATTTCAGAAATCCGAACCCGCTCACCCCTAATATATATACATTGCATGATTTACTTACCTGAAGGAGTGTAGAGGAGCTGTTGAGGAGCCAGAGCCTGAAAGAAAAAATAAGTGATTGGGTATGTAATGTATTGAAATTGTATCCTAATACAATAAACACTAACACTATACAACCAAGTATAATACTGTAATTACATAGTATGGGCTTCCCAGGTTAGCCTAGATAATTTATATCAACTACAAATCTGGGTAGAGGCACTATTTACTAACTGGTAACGAAAGATTACATTAGCAACTGCATTCCTTGCTGCATCAGGCCCCAAGTGTACAAGGAACATGTCATTCTCTGCAATCCCCTATACAGCAGTACACTGTACACACACTCTCAGACAGCAGCAATGGACAGATGTAGTAGGACACAGTGCCATTACCGCACTATAGTGCTGACCTCTTGTTGGGTCCAGTGACGTGAGGTCAATGGCTGGGAAGGTATACATGGAGATGGGTCTGAGTGCTGGAAGCCTGTAACTGTAACTCCCCTCACTACACTAAGCTTCAGTGTCCATTGATTCTCCTACCTGCATCTTCTCTTGCTGCTGCTGACTGAACTGCAATCTCTAAACACTGTAGTGCACTTCCTGGTCAGATGACACATCCAAGGTGTACATCAGTGCTCAATGCACGCCCCATACTAAGAGGCATGCCTCTATTAGCTCTTTCTGTTCAGCCTAATGCCTGTGGTGAGGCCCAGCCCCCAGCTCTGCAAGCAGTGTCTGACTATACAGAAGTGAGGCTGAGCTGTTGCTACCTCATCTCTCACCTCCCTGCAATCCCAGGGAGCTCCACAAAGCTGGTGAGTGTTGACTATAGAAATGATTACAATAAAAAATGTTTACAAGTTATAAATATCTTCTTTGTAATACTTTTTATATCAAATCTCAGGAGTATGACAGGGAAGGCTCTGTCTCCCCTGCCTACCCTGACTGCACATCTCTGGTTGGGTCAGTGAACAAGAGCAGGGGGGCTTTGCACATTGTATTGCTGACAATGGGCCAGATTCTGCTTGGTTTGCAGTTGCAAAGATGCACGCAAGCATTCTGCGCATGCCTATGCATCGCAGTGCATGTGCGCGAACTTGCAATTGTGATGGGAACTGCGTTTGCACAGATTACGCAGACCCAGAGCAGAGTGATTGACAGGAAGTGCCACTTGTGGGTGGTGACAGGGGGATGGACAGGCAAACGCAGGTGTGCCAGGGCATTTGAACACCGTTGCAGAGGCGTGCATAAATTATCCACTGCGTAGCCATAAGCAGCCATAGTACTGCAACTGTACATATGGGTCTGATGTTACCGATTGTTTCGCTATGTTGCCCTAGTATATGGATGTGAGCCGCACCGGGCCCAGGTGACAGGGGGCATGGCCTAATCACGGGTGGTGTGGCCACGCCCCCTTAGAAAAAAAATTTTCATAGCACCGCGAAACATCACTGCGTGCTTTGGAGGGGGGCGCTGTGTGCCCCTCAGCCCAGCGCACAGCTAATGGGGGGTGCGATTAGCGTGATCGCTCCCCCCATAGGCATAGTAGACTGCTCCGGCTGCTGCTTTAGCAGCCGCGAGCAGTCTCCCAATGCAGCCCAGCACACAGCAGCGTGTTCTTGGCTGCTGTGATGTATGAGGGAGGGGGAGTGGTGCCGGGCACCTCCAGCAAGCCCGGGCTCGGGTAATTAGTACCCGCTCCTCCCCTCTCTGCGCCCCTGGATGTGAGTAAGGGGGAGTGGGCATTTTTATGTCTGGCTGCGTTCACAGGACCTCATTCAGAGCAGCTCGCAAAATGCAAGCGCTCGCTCTGAATGAGGGCGGCCGCTTCTCTGTAAAGCGCCAGCCTCCTGGCCGCTCACTTAACTGTGGGTGACCACCCACAGCTTTAGCAAGCGGCAAGTTGATGGTCGCGATGGTCAAGACCATCGCGACCATCGGGGCTTGCGACGAGAGTGATGTCAGTGGGGCCGCCCCCAAACGGCAGGTGTTCCTTCGGGAACGCCTCCGTTTGGCCAGCCACCCCCCACCCCGCCTACAAAGCGGTGCGAGCTGTCGATCACCATCGACAGCCGCCTATTTTGTAGTGAGCCCCGGAGTGAGAGAATGTGGCAGCTGTGTGTGTGCAGAGCCTCAACATCGACACGCTTGCGAGCACTCAGCGCTTGCGAGCGGGTCTGAATGAGGCCCACAATGTGGATGCACACATTTAAATAGCACTGCTGATATTAGCAACTGCAGTGGGTGCGTATAAACAGAATTGCGATCCGTAGTGAATCAGGCCCAATGTCCTCTGTCTGTGCTGGGGGCTGCTAGAAGGTCAGAGCACACACCACCACCAAGGAACAGGTGTCTGCTGCTGAGTCACATAATTCCTTAGAGTGACAGAGCCGGTGTCTCCCTGCTGCTGCTGTGTCACTTCCATGACTGCAAGGGGTGTGCGGGAGCACACCATGCATACCCCCTGTGCACGCCACTGCCAGAGGAGCCTGCAGCGCGCCTATGATCTTGACAGAACACTGTATCTGCCTTTGAATAGGAAGCAGTCCACAAGCTGCGGGTGCTACTGTTACAAAATAAGGCCGATTAGAATATATTTTTGCCAAGTACACAATCCTGGAATGCTTTTCTTGAGCTAGTTTTTAGGCCCAGTCATATCATTCTATTAACTGTACTGTCAACAGTAATAACAGAAAATAAATTTATGATATCCATCATTTCCCTTTTGGTACATATTTCATATTTAATTTCAAATGGCATTGCAGTTATGTAAATTATATATCTCTTGCACATTTAGCTTTAATATATATTGCAGTTCATCAAAATAAATGCATGAACTACACAAAATGTAAAGATTGGGCACTGTATTTTCTTGTTTGATCAGCAAATAGCAAAACTGGCAAAGGAGCAAAAACAAAATAAATTAAACAGTCCAGTAACATTAGATGTTGATTTCTTTGAGGAGCACAAAACTGTAAACACCTCCTGAATTTACTTAAGTTCATTATATGAGGCCTATGTATATAATAGATTTTTTCAACTTGCTATTACTTTTATTTTTTTGTTATATTTTTGTTTTTTAAATCTACATTTTAATAGGCATATAGGGATTGGTCACACTTTTGTGCTGGTAATGCACTTCTCATTCACTGATGCTTGAAACTCCTACTAAAAATTAAACAAATAACTTCTTAACGGTTTATACCAATATTGATACCCCTAAATCTATTTACCCAAAATGTCGCTGTTTAGCACTACAAGTCACATAAGAAATAATTGCTTTCCAATCCAATTGTGGTTCCAAAGCACAAAAAGTTATATTATTCAATGAAAAGTATAATACGTTGTGATCTATACAATTAGCGCAAAAAGCAAGTAAATACAAAAGGTACAAGCTGATACATACGCGTGCGCACTGGTCCCAGTATACAGTCATCTCTCCAGAAGCCTGTGGTCATCCAAGAAGAATGGCTGTGTACTATAACCTGTATGCCAGCTATATACCTTACAGAACAAAGAGACTAGTTAACAGATTTCCATTGGGTCTTGCTCCTGGACATTCTGGTACGATGCAGGTAATTGAACAGTTCATACAGCGTCACTAGGGGTATGTCCCAGTTCCTCAGACATTGCTTTGTTTGGTTTTCCCGCCGAAGAACTGGTTTAAACTAAAAAAAGACACTAGTACATACAGATATGCATTCTAACCACTAATTTCATATCTTGCAGACGCATGATGCGATCTCCTTGCCGATAGAACCGGAGATCTGCAAATAAACAGTGATTTAGAATGGTACCAAACATGACTTGTCTCCTAGTCTCTATACCTTAAACATCATATACTTTACATTTCATAACATAAGTATTAGCTAATAAAACCTCTAATATTAACCTCAATGCTTGGGAACCTTTTTATAAGAGATTGCATGTATGAGAGTGAGAATATTGTGTAAAGTCGCTAGTATGCGTTGTGCATCTATATGTTTTGTGCTTATCTGTGCTTTGATAAACAGCGCAACTGTGCGTTGTGCGTCTTGTATATTTTATATGTATTATTTAATGTGCGTATAGGTTTTGATAGGACATTCAACTATATGCGGTAGCAAAGCAGATGTACAATGCTAATAATCAAATATAGCATCGTGCACAATGGTTTCGTGCTGTCGTCAGGGGCGACACAAAATGGCGTCACCAGATATTAATTTAAGATTTGGTCTCAGCCAATCATCTGGCTTCGACACCAACTATTTAAAATTTTAAATACAATGTTAAAATTGTAGAACACAGCATGACCCATTTTGCATGTGTTATTTTGTGCTTTACATATGACAGCTTGTAACAGTAAAATGCAAAGCATGAACAGTACTTTAAAATCAAGGGCCGGATTCAATTAGAGGTCGAAAAGTGCAATTTGGATAAAAGTTTCCGCGGATTCGGATTTTCCGCCTGTTTTCAAAGTATCTCCATATTTAATTCCAGGACGAATTTGTGTAAGCGGAAAGTCAATGCATTGTAATGGGATACGTTTAGGAAGCCGGCGGCCGCAATACCAACCGCCAGCTTCCCGAATCCTCAATCCCGGCTAGGGTTAAATGACAGGCGTCTAAAATCTAGACGCCTGTCAATTTCCCGATGCTGGGAGACAGGCGCCCGGCATCCCGATTGAAGGGATGCCGGGCGCTGCGAGCGGACAGCTGCGGGGGGGGGGTTAGGTTTAGGGCACCCGGGGGGGAATTAGGGTTAGGCACCCCCCCGGGGAATTAGGTTTAGGCAGCAGGGAAGGGGGGGTTAGGGTTTGGCACTTAGAGGGGGGAGGTTAGGGTAAGGCACTTGGGGGGGGAGGTTAGGTTAGGCACCCCTAAGGAGGGTTAGGGGGGTTGGTTAGGTTAGATAGTACTTACCTTACGATCGGGATTTCCAGCACTGTCTCCTATGTATCTCCTATGAATAGCAGGAGAAAAAAAGTGCAAAATCGTTATTTTGGGGTGCAAACGTGGGGAAACGACTCAGAACCCTTGGGACAGCCCCCCAAAGGACAAATCAGCAAAAAAAGATTGGAGTGAAAAAGTAAAAAGTGGGGGGACAACTATAAAAACTAGCAAAATAGACTTCTTGGGGTGCTGTAAGGAGGGGCAAGTGTTTTTGGGATTGCTGGTGCATGTATGAGGGTGATTTTTCACATTTTTTAAAAGTTCACTTTATAGACATAAAAATATGCTAGCACCCATTTTCAAGTACCCCAAATTTGACTGGACTACTTATTTTCACCAAAAAATACTGCTTTATGCCATTCTTCACCACTTTTGCAAAGACGCTAATAAGAAGCAATTTAAACTACTTAAGTAGCGCAAACACTTTTATTAGGGCTATTAGTACACATCTACATTGATTCCCTATGTTAGTGCATATTTTTTGGGGTACAGACTGATTTCCCCACTTCTGACAGTACTTTCCTCCTGTTCTGCATTCGCCGCTTTCCGTTTTCGCACATTTAGGAATTGAATAGGGCAAAAAGCGGGGACGCACATGGAAAGTTTTCGCCTCTGATACCGGCGAAGGAGGCGGAAAGTCAGACAGGCGAAACTTTTCCGACTTTTCGCCTCTAATTGAATACGGTCCTTAATTTTAAAACTCATTTAGTTTTCAAATTTTTTTAACTGTTTAAGCGCCATCAATGTGCAAAAACATTCCCTTACAGTACAGCATTTATAAATGCAACTTGATTTTCTCCCAAATACAAATATGGGATTTAAGGGGGGATTTATCAAACATTCTAAAGAGGACAACAAGCAATCAGATTCTACCTATCTTTTTATAAAATGTACTAGATAAATGACAGCTAGAATTTGATTGGATGCTGTGAGCTACATCTTCTCCTTATTAGAAGGTTTGATAATTCACTGCATTTTTAATGGATGCAATAGTTAATGAGATTCATGTTTATCTATGGGTGCTTATACAAAACTGATAATCAGGAGTCATACTGTTCTTTCAGAGGCATGGCTGTTCTACAAACCAGACACTGTTAATGCAGAAAGGCGCCTTTATAAAGTCACAAATTCCCATGTCATAAAAATTTTCAAGTCCCAAAAGTGACATGTGCAACTTACCTACTCTCCTGGAAGTTGCGGGAGGCTATCGATTTTTTGGGTATTCCCCCGCACCCATGGAAGAGTGGCCAATCTCCCTAATGAAGTGGGCAGAATGGGGTGGATAAAAATTGGAATCGTGGTCCATATGGAGGGAGTGGGCCTAAAATGATGCAAAACCGCGTAATTTTACTCCCAACAAACCATCCAAGTTGCTGCATTTCTCTGCGACAGGTCCTAATGATGTGAGAGTCCGTCCCCGCACCCTGAAGTAGTCAGCTGCATCTCTTCTGCCAGAGAGGAGATGCAGGGCCGGCTTCGGGACTGAGGCGCCTGAGAGAGGCAAAGCAGAGCGCGGCTGAAAATGGGGGCGTGGCTTAATTATCATAGGTCACCCCCCTAAATGATGTTATTGGGGGCGTGTCCGTATGGCATGTCTCCCGTTTAACGTCTGGCTGGGGCGAGCCCAGAACTCCTTCTGCCCCCAGCCTTTTCCCTGCACTGAATGGATGCACAGCTGCGGCGGTGGAGGTGCCCAACCTCCCGACCGCCTGCAACACTTCATCCCGCGGGTGGAACATCAGGGCAGTGCCTGAAAAATGAGACTGTCCGACTGAAATTGGGAATGGTTGGGAGGGGCGCACCCTCTATGGGGTGGTGCCCCTGTTCGACCGCACTGGTCGAACGTGCCTCAAGCCAGCCCTGAGGAGATGAAAAAAGTGTGGTAAGTATGGTTCTGTCATTGTGATGATTAATTTAACAGTAAAGAGGCAGAACAAGCAGAATTGAAAAGTTTAATTCAAATGGTTCTCAAAACATCACCTTCAAAGTCCCATTCTGGGTTTTTGCTGAATGTCCCAAATCATGTGATTTGTCTCCTCCCAATCATTGTGACACATACTGTATATAAGTGTATTATTTTTTTGTCACAATCCCTTAATATTTACTTACTTGTTGAATTATAATTCCTCTTTAAACAAACACATTGCTTTGGAAAAATTGCAGGAGTGGAGTATGGGTGAGAGAGGGAAGGTTCGGCTCTTGTCTCTGTAACAATACAGGGTTTGATATAATAGCTTTGCATGTTTAAAGCCAATCCGAATGACTCCCTTTCTCTTTAGCTGCCAATTTGGACTTGTGCATCAGCTAACTCAGCATTTCTAAATACTGCAGCACTGTCTGTCAGCTTTTTCTGAAATGAACACATGCTACTGGCATTCAGCTGGCAGAACAGGCCCTAGTCACAGAGCAAGCAATCATTTTGATCCAAATATTTCAGACTGAAGTGATCACATTATCCTTTCGACTACATTTTATTGCAGAGTGATCCTGTAAGTAAATGTTTAACAGCTTTTATCCACGTAATTTTTTTTTAACAAATGTTACTGAAAGATTGTAATTTTTTTTAATGTAATTAAGATAATTAATATTTTATTGAAAAAAAAAATGCCTAAGGGATGTCTCGCATCCCCCTGTGTCCTGCACCAGCACACCCTGCACCCATAGGGGCATATTCAATTGGGTGTGAGGTTTTGCTAGGAAAAAACCTTGCGCCCAATTTTGGATTACTGCAGCTATGCGATCTCCCAATACCCGTGGTATCCAATTAAAAAAAAGTAGTTGCATGGTTTTCATAGCTGAAAACCCTGCGATACGGGGGTCTCCGGTGGGCTCTGTGGTCTCTGTGGCTCCCGGTGGCCTCCCCTCCATTTTCTTACTGGGGGGGGGGCTGCTGGGAGTCCTGGGGGCTTCTGGGAGGCTTCAGAGAGGCACAAGGGCTGCTGGGAGATGTAGTGCTCCAAATGCCCGTTACGGGTGGGCATACTCACACTCATGCACACACACACACACACTCTCTCATAAACACTCACAAACACTTACACACACTGACATACTCACCGCTTCTGCAGGAGACCGGGTCCCGACACTGGATGCAGAAGACAACACTTTGGAAGGTGAGTATTAGAGACTAAGCTAAATGGAAACTTCCAATTGCTTAATTAGTCATTAGGAGGGGTGACGCCGGGGTCCCAGAGCATTTCCCGACTTTTTTCCCTAAAATTGTATATTTTAGGAAAAATTGGTCGTGCTCTGGAGGTGAGCAAAAAAATACCTCCTGGCATTCAAAATTGTAAAAACGCGCACCTAATTGAATAGCAAAAATCCCGCACCTGCAGGAAACACCTTGCAGTTGCGGGATTTTTGGTACTCTCGTCCCCAATTGAATATGCCCCACGGGGGCATATTCAATTGAGCTCGAGGTTTAGCGAGGAAAAAACCTTGCACCCCTCGCGCCCAATTTTGGATTACCACGGGTATGCGCGCTCCCGATACCCATGGTATGCAATTTAAAAAAGTGGTCACAGGGTTTTCAGAGCTGAAAACCCTGCTCTGCGTGAAAAAAAAATTCTACACTTACCTGCCCGGGGGTCTCCGTGGCTCCTGGTGGCCTCCCCTCAATCTTCTCACTGGAGAGGGGGCTGCTGGGAGTCCTGGGAGCTGCTGGGAGGCTCCAGGTGCTGGTGGGAGGAGAAAGGGCTGCTGGGAGATGTAGTTCTCCCAGCACCCATTACAGGGGCACACAGACACTGGGGGGGCACACACACCGGGGGTCACACACACAACATTCATACACACACACACTCACTCATACATGCTTACAAACAGTAACAAACAGTCACACACACTGACATACCTACCCTGCTGCATAAGACCCGGCTTCCGACGCTGGATGCAGAAGACAGCGCTGCAGAACAGTGGTGTATCTAGGTATCCGAGTGCCCCTGGCAGTGTAATAGACTGGCTCCCCCCCTCCCCTCATAATTTCATGGAAGTGCCCCCAGTAGTAGTCCCCATGATGCAGTGTCCCCATTAGTAATCCCCCCTATGCTACATTGCCACCAGTAGTAGTCCCCCCTATACAGTGCCACCAGTAGTAATCTCCCCTATGCTGCAGTGCCCCCAGTAGTAGTCCCCCCTATACAATGCCCCCCAGTATTAATCTCCCCTATGCTGCAGTGCCCCCAGTAGTAATCCCTCCTATACAGTGCCCCAGTAGTAGTCCCCCCTATACAGTGCCCCCAGTAGTAATCTCCCTTATGCTGCAGTGCCCCCAGTAGTAGTCCCCTCTAAACAGTGCCCCCAGTAGTAATCTCCCCTATGCTGCAGTGCCCCCAGTAGTAGTCCCCCTATACAGTAATAGTAGTAGTAGTCCCCCTATACAGTGCCCCCAGTTGTAATCTCCCCTATGCTGCAGTGCCCCAGTAGTAGTCCCCCCTATACAGTAATAGTAGTAGTAGTCCCCCTATACAGTGCCCCCAGTTGTAATCTCCCCTATGCTGCAGTGCCCCAAGTAGTAGTCCCCCCTATACAGTGCCCCGAGTAGTAGTCCCCCCTATACAGTGTCCCCAGTAGTAATCTCCCCTATGCTGCAGTGACTCCAGTAGTAGTCCCCCCTAAACAGTGCCCCCAGTAGTAATCTCCCCTATGCTGCAATGCCCATAGTAGTAGTCCCCCTTATAGAGTGCCCCAAGTAATAATCTCCCATATGCTGCAGTGCCCCCAGTAGTAATTCCTCTTATACTGCATTGCACCCAATAGTAGTCCCCCTATGCAGTGCCCCCAGTAGTGTTTCCCCAATACAGTGCCCCCAGTAGTAGTCTCCTGTATACAGTGCCCCCAGTAGTGCCCCCCCATAAGGTGGCTCCAGTTGCGGCCCCCCTATACAGTGCCCCCAAGTCCCCCCTCTACAGTGACCTCAGTAGGCCCCCCCCAATAAAGTGCTCCAGTTGCGGCCACCCCCTATACAGTGCAGGGGGAGCCGGAAGACGGAGCTCATGAGTGAGCTCCAGCCGGCTCCCTCCGTGGACGATGCAGCAGTCAATGAGAGTCTGTCTCACTCTCATTGGCTGACTGCTATAACAAACACACAGCTGCCGCTGGCGGCTGTGTGTTTGCAACTGTGTAGGGCTGACCACTCTCACTGCGGTCTGCCCTACACTTGTGGGGCCCGGGGCACTAGCTGTGGGTGTGGTGCCACTAGTCCCTGCCTGATTACCCTTTGGCGGCTGGTGGCACTGCCGGATGGCACCCCCCTTTGACTGGTGCCCCTGGTGAGTGCCATCCTGGCCAATGGGTAGATACGCCCCTGCTGCAGAAGGTGAGTAATTAAGGACTAATTAAGCTAATTGGAAACTTCCAATTGCTTAATTAGTCCTTGGGGGGGGTAGTGCCCCCCCATGCGCATGCACATACACGTACAAAAAAACAAATACTTACCTTAAACCCCGCTCCAGTGCCTGCTGCCGTCCGTCCCCAGCGCACGCTCCTCGGAACTATGGGAGTGACGTCACTCCCATAGTACACTGCGGGACCTGGAAGCTGGAGCTCAGGAGTGAGCTCCATCCTCCGGCTACCGCCAGGGAGAGAGAAGGAGTCGGGCGCCCACTGGTAACACACTCAGCGGGCGCCTGGCAAATGGAGGGTGCAGGGGTGCAGGGGGTGCTCCGTAGTTACGCCACTGGAGGTGGAGCTTCGATCAGCGGCGCTCCTTCTCCATGCAGCTCTGGGTGCCAATGGACCCAGGTGCCCCCTTCAGGGCTGTCACCCGACGGCAAATGACTCCATTGTCTCCGGGAGTTCCGCCACTGATTCTGGCACCAAGCCAGAATCTACTACAAGTGCTGTGCCGCAAGACTGCTGGAGAGAGGAGGGGGCCCACACTGAGGGCCTGATTCACTATGGATCATGATACTGCGTACGCAATCTAATCCACTGCTATCGCAATGCAAACTCAGCACAACATAAGGACGCCCACTTACACACATTCATAATGTTTAGCAGAATAGCAAAACCATTGGTAGAATTTAGTACCATCGCAGCCTCACGCACCCTTGCACAAGCCCTGACCTTACTAAGAAATTGCTAACAACCATGCACGCTATGAGACCTCACACTGTTTATGGGATTGCAGTGGATAAGTTATGCACGCCCATGGCACTCCTGCGTTCAGCCGAACACCCCGCCGTTACCACCCACAAACGGCACTTCCTGTCAATCACTCTGCAATGGGTCTGCATAGCCTCTGCGATCGCAGTGGCCGGTTCGAGCATGCACTCTGCGATGCGTATGCATGCGCAGTACGAAACAATCAGCAGATTGCGTGCTTATTCGCAGTTGCATACGGTAGTGAATCAGGCCCTGAGTCTGCACACAGGCCCCCTCCTTTCTGGAAACGGACACAGTGGGGCAGCACAGTTGCATGAGATGTGACTGTGTCAGTTAAGTGGTTAATAAATAATTCTGAGACCTGCCAACTAACAACTAGGTCAGCAATGTGGTAATGATCAAGTAATGATCAAGTTATTGTATTCTGTTTTTACATGTGTACATCCTTTAATATAACATTTTATCTGTATTTTAGAATTTTTTTTACATTTGCCAAAAGTAAAACTTCAGTTTAGAGTAAATTTATCAAAAATTGTAATCATGTCACATACCGATACTTTTTCGCGGCCCGGACTTTCTGCCTACTTCGCCTGTTTTGTAGGCGGAAAAGTATCGCGGCCGTCCCGGCTTTACCCCGTATTCAATTTTGAAGTACGCGAAAACGGGACCTGGCGAAACTGGAACATACAGAAAGTACTGTAAGTTTTGGGGAAATCAGCCTGACACCCCCCAAAAGATTATCTGACATGGGGGTTC
This sequence comes from Taudactylus pleione, assembly GCA_031769625.1. Lineage (NCBI taxonomy): Eukaryota > Metazoa > Chordata > Amphibia > Anura > Myobatrachidae > Taudactylus > Taudactylus pleione. The sequence goes on along the minus strand of JAUIMM010000374.1, from coordinate 5,720,340 downwards.
CCTATGGTACCCCCCGATTTGGCTTGCTGAAGGTATTTGGTGTTTTTAAACGGGCTCAATAGCTCCTAAATAGGGTTTTTCTATATGTGATGCAGAATAGTATTTAGGATTTTTTTTTCCAGAAAATAAGTTATCCCAGCAAATTTGGGGTACTTGAAAATGGGGGTCAGCATATTTAAAAGTTGCTAAAGTGAAGTTGAAAAAATCGTGAAAAATCCACCTGCCGCAAGCACCTGCAAACCAAAAAACACTTGGGGCATACTTGGGGACCCCCCCCCAGAGTCAAGTTTACTAGTTTTTAAGTTTGTGCCCCAACATTTTTTTTTGCCCCCTTTTTCAAAGTCATTTTTGGGGTGTCCTTAAGTGTTTTTTTTTTTTTTTTACACAGATTACCTTTGGGGGACTGTCTGAAGGCTGCATGCACCCCAAAACCCCAATTCTGCACTTTTTTCCGTCTCCCATTCATAGGCGAACCTTTTCCGCCTATTACATTGCATTGACTTTCCGCCTAGGTGAGTCTTTCAAATTGAATACGGGGTAAAAGTCAAACAGGTGAAAATGACATCATCAGTGAAAAATTTCCGCCAAAAACACGCCGAAACTGACTTTTCGCCTCAAATTGAATACGGCCCTAAGTTTTTTTTTGGGGTGTCATTTACTTTTCACTGCTGTGTCATCATAAATCTTTTACGGATGTTCACCAATATCCATATTCATTGTATTTGTAAATTAAAAAATAATTAACAGCCAGTGGTGAACTCTTCAAGCAAAGATTAGAAAAGTGTGCAGCAACTCCTTCAATCCAATAAGTAATAGATCCCACACCACAAATCAGATGTATGATTAAATACCTTTACTTGTGTAAAAGACCACTGAGACTTTCTCAATCTTTATAAGTTATATAGATCATGATATTATATTAGCAGAGTATAGCGGAGTGTATCTGGTCACGTGACCTATTGGCAGAGTGATCAGGGAAAGACACTGGGGTAGATAATTTGATAGTATGATGTAATATATGTGTATAACCACAGACAGTACAGTTGGGGCGCAAGTGGGTCGATGGTGGGGCATTGCGCACGCGCAAGCCCCGGAGCGAGAGAGAAATTCTCTCGCTCCGGTGCTCACTGCAAACGGGGCGGCTGTTGATCGACAGCTCGCCCTGTTTTGTAGGCGGGGTGGGGGGGTGGCTGGACAAACGGAGGCGTTCCTAAAGGAACGCCTGCCATTTGTGGGCAGCCCTACTGACATCAGGAGTGATGTCAGTAGTGAGCTTCCGGCTCTACTAGAGCAGGAAGCTCACTGGGGCTTGCAGCAGACAAGACCCTACCACAAGGGTCTCGTCGCAGGCCCGATGGTCACCCACAGCTTAGCGAGCAGTCAGGACTCCGGCTTTTAAAAACAAAGCGGCCGCCCTGATTCAGAGCGAGCGCTCGCTTTTTGCGAGCGGCTCTGAATCAGGCCCTTGGTGCTGGGTGTACAGGATGTTAAATAAGTTGTACAGATGTGCTGGTGGCAGTTAACAGACCCTCCAACATGACCCATTGCATTTGGTACAAAATGCTCTGGGTCATGTTGGATGTCCTGGTCTTCCCTCTTAATTTATGATTGCAGCCACCTGTGTTGAAACACCTGTCCCATCAATTACCTAGCTCAACTTCATCTATTCCTGGGAAAGAGCTCATGGCTTCCTGCATCATCTTCTTACCCATGCTCAGCATATTGTCCTCCTCAAATATCTCGTTCGGCAGCTCAACACAGGTGACTGCAATCATACATTAGGTGGGAAGTCCAGGAACAGAGCATTTTGTACCTAATGGAATGGGTCATGTTGGAGGGTAGGAGTTAATCCGTATGTGGTACAGCTTAACCAGGTTTAAGGTTTATTAAAAGAGGTAGAGACACAGTGAATGGGAATATTACCAATATTGGAGCAGTTTGGAGTGTAAGGGTTTTGCTAGGCATATTAGTGTGCCATGTGGTAGAATTATGTATGCACTGGTGGTCAGTGGCGCTATGCCCCTTATTAACAGCGGTGGTGGTATAGGGTACTTGCGGTACTCTGTAGGGCTCTTATGGCTGGGAGACTCAGAGGGAATACCCAGTTGCCTGGAACTCTGAGGATGAAAGACTAGCCTCCTGCTGAGCCTCGGCAAGTCCTACATACTGCTAGCTCTGCTGCTATATGGATATGAGGCATCGCAGAGTGCTCCTCATCGGAGATGCACTCGGTAGCCCGAAAAATTTCAGGACATTTTCAACATTCAGCAACTGCATGTCAAAGATTGCAGCACCAGCAAGTACTGTTGATTTTTCCGTGCCATCAGCTGAAGCAAGAGGTAGTAACTAGGTGGAATTCTACCCTCTATATGCTTCAGCAGATGGAGGAGCAGCAAAAGGCCATCCAGGGCTACACAACGGCCTATGACATAGGGAAACGAGCAGGAGTGCACCTTAGTCAAGTGCAGTGGAGAATAATTTCCATGTTGTGCATGGTTCTCAAACCCCTTGAACTTGCCACATGTGAAGTTAGTTCAGACACTGCCAGCTTAAGTCAGGTCATTCCCCTAATCAGACTTTTGCAAAAGCAGCTGTAGAAACTGGAGGAAGAGCTGAAAGGGAGTGATTCCGCTAAGTATGTCAGACTTGTAGATCAAGCCGTTCATTCTCTTCACCTGGATCCAAGGGTTGGTAATTCTCTTGAAATCAGATCTCTATATTTTGGTGACCATACTTGATCCTAGGTTTAAGTCATATGTTGTGTCTTTCTTTCCAACGGACACAAATCTGAAGAGATGCAAAGAGCTGTTGTTGAAAATATTGTCAGCTCAAGCGGCAAATGACACAGCAGCATCTCCTCCTTCAGTTTCTGCGGCTACCAGAAAGAAACTAAATTTTCCTAAGAGACTCACTGATGGTGATGCAGATCAGTCAACAAAACCTTATGACATCTAGTCGGGTCTGAAAGAACTGCCTACAATTAGTGATATGTCTTCCGTGACTTCGTCTGATATGGTCACAATTCAGAGAATGGTGGATGATTATTTTAGGGATAGCATCCAAGTGGGCATATCAGACAGTCCATTTCACTATTGGCAGGAAAAAGAGGCAATTTGAAGTCCCTTAGACAAACTGGCTTTGCTTTACTTAAGTTGCCCTCCCTCCAGTGTGTACTCTGAAAGAGTTTTCAGCGCAGCCGGGAACCTTGTCAGCAATTGGCATAGGAGGTTACTTCCCCAAAATGTGGAAAAGATGATGTTCATCAAATTTAATTACAAATTCCATGAGGAAGACCTTTACCAGCAATTAAGCCGAAAAAATACAGAGGCGCCTGTAATGGTGGTTTCCAGCGGGGACAAATTAATATTGTGTGAAGAGGATGTACACACTGATGGGGATGATGATGACGATGATGATTACAACATCTGATCTCTTTTGTGGAGACCCAAATAAACCAATCGCTTCAACCACAATTTGCAGTCCCTGGCGCTGAAATGATTGGTTTGTTAAAATGTTCATAATATATACAACATAAGGGTGGGAGGGCCCAAGGACAATTCCATCTTGCACCTCTTTTCTTTGCATTATGTGCAGTTTGCACATTGGTGCCTGACATTTTTAATTTTATAGTTTATTAAACTGCCAATTTGTCTGCCACTGCAGTGCCATTCTCTTTCCTAGATGTGCCATGTTGGTAATTGAACTGCCACAGCCACTGAAGTCAACATGAGGTTGCTGAATGCCGATAATGTCCAGAAATTTTTAAGGCCACAGACAGCATCTCCTGCATGCCCCTTTAATTTTAAAAAATATTCTGAACCACCAAGTTGATTTTGTGGGCAAAACATTGGTCACCCATGCTCTCCCCTCCTCCCTCATAAGCTTGCTTCGGAACCCAAAACTTAAATTAAATTTACTACGAATCAACCCTTCCTTTTCCTTCCTTCAACTACATACATACTCCAACTCCCTCAGGCCTCTCTTGAATAATAAAAGAGGTGGTACATTGCTGAGTGGCCACCAGAGAGTGAGAGAGAGGGTGGTTGGCAGTGGAAAGGAGGTGACAAGAACGAGGAAGAGAAATTCATCAACCAACAGGGGAGGACCTTAGATGTCTGTCACCAACTGAGCCTTCACTATGGACACAAGCAGAGACTCGAGGCACTTAGCTGGTCATGGAAGCTGTGAGCTTAGTATACCCATGCACACACTGTCATAAACCATCTGTTACGAATCCCAAAGCCTGCTCCGTATGAACTGTCTAAAACCCAGGCTAACGAGATCTTCCACCAATAACAACCGCCCATTTTTCTCTTAGAACTAAAATACGTTCACCAGAACTTAGGCGGCCGTCTGGTCTTGAAACTCGGGGTAATAGAGGTTCATACAGAAAATACAATGGGATTCAAAGGAGAGAGGAACGACAGGAACAGAAACTGGTATCCAGGAGGCTTAAGAGTCTATGATGTGGCTGATGAACCGATGAAGCGGCTAGGAGCCGATTGTAGAAAACAGTACTCAATTGAGGCAGCTTTGGTAGCCAATGTTGCGGCTTGGAGCCTGTTGTAAATACTGTACTCAGTTGATGCAGCTTTGAGAGCCGATGGTGTGGCTTGAAGCTGATTGTAGAAGAAAAAAAGCAATTGATGAGGCTTTGAGAGCCAATGTTGTGGCTTGGAGCTGGTGGCAGAAGGAAGCACCCAATTGATGCAGCTTGAGAGCCAATGGTGCAGCCTGTAGCCGATTGTAGAAGAAAGAAAGTAATTGATGAGGTCTTGAGATCCGATGGTGCAGCTTGGAGCCGATTGTAGAAGAGAGAAAGCAATTGATGAGGCTTTGAGAGCCAGTACGCAATTTAGTGTCCAGGTTTGTGTATAATAAGTGTACAATCCTGTGTACTTTGGCTCTGAGAACCGGTACACAACTTAGTGTACAAGTTAGTGAACAATTTGGTGTACAATCCTGTGTACTTCGGCTTTGACAGCTGGTACGCAATTTAGTGTACAAGTTTGTGTACAAAACAGTGTTCCGAAACTTAAAGCTGGCGGCAGCACGGGAGCTGCTGATGTGGCCAGGGAGTCATAAGAGAGACAGATTAGTCGGTGGCAGCATGGAAGCTGCTGGTGCGGCCTGGGAGCCGTAGGAAAGGCAGGTTAGCTGGTGACAGAATGGATGCTGTTGGTGCAGCCTGGGAGCCGTAGGAAAGGCAGGTTAGCTGGAGACAGCATGGACGCTGCTGGCGTGGCCTGGGAGCCGTAGGAAAGGCAGGTTAGCTGGTTACAGCACGGATGCTGCTGGTGCGGCACCGGCGTGCCATAGGAAAGGCAGGTTTCCTGGTTACAACACAGGAGCTGCTGGTGCGGTTGAGCTGAGTGGACCTACAAGAACGCTATAGTCGGCCAGGTGGCAAAAAACCAGAGTGTACAAATAGGAGGAGAGACCAATGATGCCGTGCTGTGGATGACACATCACCTCCTGAGGCGTGCCGATCACCTAGCAACTGAGGGATGCGGAATAACCCTGTCCTGACCAGGTAAACTGATCGAAGGAGACAAGTCGTGACTGCAACTTGTAACTCCATAATTGATATTGCCAGCCCTAACTGACAACACAGTCTCCAGCAACTGCCAGGGAGAGCAACAGTATCAGGAAGGGAGAGTGTAAAACTTATAAAATACAGGCAACATTGTACCCTATTGCTTACATGATCAACTAACCAACTAACTATAGTTCAGACTGGGGTGAATTCCAGCAAGGGATGGTCAGCAAAAGGGAAAGCTAACTACATTCGCACAATTCTTTAGTTACACCTTGCCACATTTTGCCCTCACAGGTAAAACAACGGCAAAGGCAAATTGTAATTTTGTATCCAGGCCAACAATTACCAACAGACTAGCTATTAAACAAGGAGTTGCATATTCCTTTTGGAGGAACTTCAACATCACATTTAACATCAATGAAAGTATACATCAGCTATTGTTGAGTGCCCTAGCTAAACATAATACCGGGAATATTGCCGAACTAAGCTGAATCACTGAGCTCGTAATTTGGAACTTATCCCATTGGGACACTTTGCAAAGTGTAAACATTATTTAGACTGTAGTACAAAGATCAGTAATAAGGTTATTTAGTTTTGTAATAGGTATTAAAATTGTACTGTATAGAGTATTTAGAAATAGCGATATGTATGTTAGATAAACTGTGGCACAAGCAATTTAGTGTAAAAGTAACAATGGCTTATTTGTGTTGAATTTTACTGTTGTACTTACATGTGTATTTCTTGAACTAATCTCTTACTTTGCGGAAAGTATTGAATCGTGGGGACATCCATTGCTCTGTTCGTATAATAATAAAATTGTACTTTCCAGCCAAGGTTGTATAGGTTGAGTCTCCCATATCCAAAATATTCTGAAATACAGAATTTTTTGAGCATGACTGACATAGTAAAACCTTTGTTTTTTGATGGTTCAATGCACGCAAACTTTGTTTAAAGCACAAATTATTAAAAATATTGTATAAAATTACCTTCAGCCTGTGTGTATAAAGTGTATATAAAACATAAATGCATTCTGTTTTTAGATTTGAGTCCCATCCCCAAGATATCTCATTATGGTATGCAAATATACCAAAATACAGAATATACTGATATCCAAAATAACCCTGGTCCCAAGCATTTTGGATATGGGATCTTAACCTGTATTTATTATCTGAGACTGAGGTCCATTCTATGTCCAACTGTTAACGGTGAACCTGCCTCTCTGTAAAGGGAGTTACCAACCTGTGAAATGTCTGAAGGTAAAGCGGGCTCCTTGGTAGGTCTTCATAATATTACCCGGCAGATTTGGATTAAGGCTTGTGGGGGCCATGGGGCAAGTAAGTTGTGGGGGACCCTTCAATAATATTGACACCCCACAATGACCCCTTGCATGCTCCGCAGTGCCTCCCCCCAATATGACCCACAGTGCCCCTGTTTGCAAAATAGCAATACCACCTCCCTTCTCCCCCGACCCCCGCATACTCACCTCCCTATGGCATGTCAGGCTCCACTTGTTACCTTCCAGATCTTCCTCATATAAAGTATCAGTGCATACAGTACAGAATGCCTCCTGAGTGAGTCCCCTCATCAGCATCATAGATGTGATGTGTCACATGACGCTGATTGGGAGACTTGGGAGCTGCTCTGCACAGAACAAAGAGCCATGGTAGCCCCCATCCAGGAACAGGTTCTTCTGGGCATCTGATCTTGGTTATTACAGGGTCAGACAGACCCTGTGTGGGGCCCCTCTGTTTGTGGGGGGCCTGGGGCAAATACCCCTGGTGCCCCTTCCCATTAATTTGGCCCTTTTATATGGCATACTACTTACTAGTGGATGGATATATACCATGATATAAGTTTAGAGTGCATAATGCAGAGATATCCAAAGTTAAAAAAGCATATGGATGTTATGTTATTTTTTGGATCTTATTTAGGAAGTGAGTGGTGTCTGTGAATTTAAAGTGGTCACCCGTGCTGTAAAAATTATCAACATAGTAAAAAAGATTTGAGGAAAGTGAATTAACTCCTGAAATGATAGGGCAACCAGGGGATGTAATAAGGGATTTGTGTAATATGGGTAAATAATAAAAATGGGGACAGAGGGAAATGGATTAAACAAAAATCTTCTTTTTTCTCTGGATATGACCCCTTTATCTGATGCTATATATAGGATCTTCAATAGGCCATTCAGAAAAGTTCTGGTGGGGTTAGATGTAAGTTCCTTATACAATCTTTTATCCTGTAACTGTCTTGGATTGTAACTGGGGAGAGGACCAGGTTTGGATTCTTCTAGGAGTTTTGTCAATATCCTAAAAGTATCTGAGTCTTTTTAAACCTAATATAATTGGAAGTCCTTCCTCTTTGTTTTTCTTCATTAATTTATTGCAAAAATATCTTCAAAGCGTCCTAGTGAATCTCTTTAACTCCACAGATAGGTCAAGCAGATTGGGTTCTGGTATAGAAGAAATCACCACTCCCCTTGAAAGTACATCTGTATTTGATTAAAACAATTAGAGAATGTATTTATTCCACACAAGGTTTAATGGGTCATTATACCTCTGTAGAAGCTCTGGCACAAAGAGAAACGCATTAGGAGGACCCCGAGAATGGCCCCCGGACCCAGCTGTACCTCTCTCGGTCACTTCAATATCAATACTGGATATGGACTGCACCGCAGTAAAGATATACCAATTTATTATCCGGTCTCGCTGAAGTCCTAACCTTTCAAGAAGTAAGGAATACAGTAATCACGCAGGAGGCTATCCTACTGCTGGTCAAATATTCAGTGGACAATTTATACGTCTTCCATTTACCTGCAGGTCAGGAACATTTTTATAAAATAAGTGACTCTCCTTTATCAGCCAATCCGTTGGGGTCCTATACTGAACTTGTTATGCACAATGAACTCACTTTTATTGTGTTGCACATTTACTATGTGTTTTTATGCTATATGTGAATAAATATTTTATTTTTTGAAACAGTTTCTCATACATTGTATTTGTCAGGTTGCGGCTTAGGATCGGCTGTTACTCATCTCAGCGCCGGCTTCCCCTGATCTCTAGAGCGGTGAGATGCCAGGAGCGTTGGCGAGTGACACGCTGAGGATTATACCTGGTGACTGCTAAGACGACCATGTGCTCGCTCCGTGATGTGGTTTCTGCAGTTGCCGTCATGGATGCTGCCATGACAGTCTATTTTCACCTGATTAACCCTATACCTAATGGTAGCATTGGTTGCTGTCAGCTGACAGTGTCCTCCATTGGACTGCTACCTTAGGGTATATAACCGGGCTCTGGACAACAGGAAGTTGCCTGTACAACGTTGTTACTTCCAGTGTAAGCTTGCTGTTGCAGCTTTCCTGGTTCCAAGCTCCGTTCTCTCTAGTGACACGTTCCTAGTGTGTTCTACGGTGTATGTACTCAGAACGTTTTCTGAGTAAAATCTATTCAGAGTCTTCTCCAATACTAACTTCGCGTCAAAGCCACAGTGTGTGTACTTAGTACATTCATCAAGTACCATCTCGTGATACCATTCTTCTGTGACAGTGCTGCATCTAAAGCCACAGCGTGTGTACTTAGTGCATTCATCAAGTACCATCTCGTGATACCATTCTTCTGTGACAGTGCTGCGTCTAAAGCCACAACGTGTGTACTTAGTGCATTCATCTAGTACCATCTCGTGATACCATTCTTCTGTCACAGTGCTGCGTTAAAAGCCACAGCATGTGTACTTAGTACATTCATCAAGTACCATCTCGTGATACCATTCTTCTGTGACAGTGCTGCATCTAAAGCCACAGCATGTGTACTTAGTACATTCATCAAGTACCAGCTCGTGATACCATTCTTCTGTGACAGTGCTGCATCTAAAGCCACAGCGTGTGTACTTAGAACATTCATCAAGTACCATCTCGTGATACCAATCTCCTGTGCCAGTTCTGCGTCTGACGCCGCAGTGGACGTAATTAAGTAAAATTTCATCACACCATCCTCCAGTGCCAGCTCTGTGTCTGAAAACCATTTAGTGTGTGTTCTATACATCACTTTATTCAAAACCTCTAATATCTATCCCTATGTTTCCCTGTGATAGTGTTCTTTCATTTGTTCCCACTTATGCCGGATACCTGACCAAAGGGCCACGACCTGCTTACTGGGTGCAGTGTAAGCCCAAATCCCGCTTGAAAGGGTCACTGGTGAACACTTCCCAGTAAGTTAGACTCCACGCCTTTGGTCAGGTCTCACCAACATCCGGTACTGAGGAAGACACTGATCCAGGCCCCTTGCCTCCTGTTCCCTTCTCAAGCTGGATCCTCGTCTTCCAACTCCGTGGCAGAGAAACACCCTAGCCAACCACATATTCTTGCACTGTTTCCTCACACTTCCCCAATTATTTATGGTATCTCAGATTACTTCCTGATTTTGAACAGCAGCAAGAGTATATGAGGGCATTACACATCATGAGGTAAATTCTAATTGAGGGCTAACGCTTATCATTGCCCTATTAGGTAGATGTATATTGACAATAATTTTTCTGTGAGACACTGAAGTGGCAAAAGACAGCGCAGTCCCTTAGTTTCTTTTCCATTTTTCAACATACCCATAGTTGTCAGGGCAGGTTGACACTTGAGGAACTACAAGTGCCAACATATCGTCACATCCATGGCCTACTGAAACCTATAGTGTGCCAAAGAGAAAGTCATTAAATAAAAGAACACCTAATTTAAAAAAAAAAATCATTAAAAATACACTACCACATAAACCCCTTTTCCCCTATTTATTGCTCACATAAGTCCTGAGGGTAAATTTACTAAATTGAGAGATTTTAGAAGTGGAGATGTTGCCCATAGTAACCAATCAGATTCTAGCTATTATCTTCTAGAAGGTGCTAGTTAAATGTAAATTAGAATCTGATTGGTTGCTATGGGCAACATCTCCACATCTAAAAACTCTCACTTTAGTATATGTACCCCCTGGAATCTGTGGGATTTTTTTTGGTCCCTGTATGCATCCACCGCTTGGAAAAATGAAATCCCCCATTAAGGCCTGATGATAACAGGTTTCGAATGTACTGCACAGGGCTTGGGGATTAAAGGGTCCAGTTTTCTTTATGAGAAGATCTTAAGCCCTTGCACACATTACTGTTTTGTTTTTGTAAATGTGACTAAGGGGGAGATTTAATAAAATTTGGAGAGAGATAAAATTGGAGGTAAATAGCACCAACCAATCAGCTACTAACTGTCATTTTTCAAACACAGCCTGTAAAGTAACAGTTAGTAGCTAATTGGTTGGTGCTATTTATCTCCGATTTTATCTCTCTCCAAGCTTTATTAAACCTCCCCCTGTATCATGATAATAAATCATACATTTTTGGTCACCATGCTACTCTTCACCAGTTCTTAAAAGTAAAGAGTGCCAATAATAATACATTTAGTTCACTCAACTATGGTTACCAGATCTGTAATAAAATACCAGACACACATAAAGGGCTCTATTTACTACAATCCGCATTTGTAATGCAGATTGTAGTGTGATATTACCGACTGAATTCGCATTGTGAATTCAGGCAATATCACAGGGATTTACTACAAACCCCTTTCAGGGACAGAGCTTGCAATAAAGCTCTGTCCCTGCGATTCCCCTCCGCACACTTATTACGGTATTTTCGGAAAGAATACCGTGACAAGTGCTGACTCATGCTCCAACCGTCGCTAAGCCCTGCCCCCCAGCAATAAGTCCCACCCCCAAGATCACGGGCCCCCCCGCAACCCCCCCTTCCTTTATTACACTTACCTGCAGTCATCGGTGCTCCAGTGATGTCCTCCATGGCTCCGGTCAGCTGATATCCCATACTGCACTGGGACCTGGTCAGGTGATGACCGGGCACCAGTGCAGGCTGGGAGACCAGCTGACCGGAGGGGAGACATCACCGGTGCCCCAATCACCGGTCCCTGGACTCAGGTAAGTTTGGTTTTTTTTAGTAATTATTTTTTCTTTTTTTTAGCAGAGATCAGCGTGTGGTCTGTTTAGACCACACAGCTGATCACTGGGGCTGACTTCGGGCTCTGATCTGCCTGTTAGAGCAGAGCAGGAGTCTGGTAACCGGGGAGACCCTGGATAACGCCACTTCCAGGTGGCGTTATTATCACAGGGCTTTCCCCGGTATTTTTTCACAATTTATTTTTGGTAACTTTGGCCAGATCACATTTCCCATTACAATTATGGGAAATGCGATTTGCTTACTAAAAATAAGTGATAATTAGGGGTTGGAGTAGAATTTTACGAATTCTACTCCAATTGCCCTGTAGTAACTTTAGGTGATACTAAAATAATGTCAAAAGGGTGTGAAAACACCCTTTTTCACTTTATTTTAGTAAAAATAATGTTAATAAATAGAGCCCAAAGTAACATGGCTGCAGTGTAATTATTTCCCATGAAGGCTGCATGTCTGTTTAGTACACAGGGCCTAATTCAAAGATGTATGCTAATGCCGCCGCAGCTGCGAATTTGTGCGCACATCCAAGTGACTGTGTACAAAGACGCAGCATCGGTCTCAGATCAGTCAATAATCGGCCTTCTGAGTAAACCTTAGGTTGCCAGTGGCGGTCCTAGGGGCAGGCAAGCAGGTGGAGTGACTGCGGCCTGAGGACGCGGCTGCAGTTACCTCGCCGGCGCCGTCTGATCTGATGGTTGCCCACCTACCCTTGCCCGCTGGGGCGCCACTGCCATTAGCGCCGCTCTATGATATACAGCTGTTCCCTGAGGAGAACCCTCCCACTATCTACCGCAGCAGAATGACGGTGCTATAACTGGCGCACGAGATGACATCACACCGCGTGATGTCATCACGACTGCACATGGCATTCTGGGAGTGGCCGTGGAGGAGTGAGGAGGGTCGCGGAGGACTGGAGCAGCAGCAGGGACGTATCTCGCAGAGTCATGGCCAAGTCATCAAACACCCGCGCCTCCCTTGAGGTACTAACGCTGAGGAGAAGTCTGAAAAACCGGAGTCATTAACAGTCACCTCTCCTCATTACTATCCACCCTTCCTGTGACAGGCAAGCTCAGTCCCTGACCCCAGCATACATATATGCCTGAGGGATCCTTTATCCACACTCCATGAGTACAGCCTGCTCTTTGTTAACAGCACATAGTGTACTCCTGACACCAAGAGACACACAATACCTGGGTCTAGCTCCACCTACCAAATACTTCACTACTCAAACTAGTCAAAAGTCTCTAAAACCAGCTCCTCCATTCCATTAGAATGATGTCCTGAGTTTCTACACAGGACATAGTTGTTCCATTAGCTTACCCCTAACTGCACCCAACTGTCAGCAGATGTAAGAACCCTGGTCCTTTGTGCAGCCTGAGTGTAATGTCAGGAGTCTCAGTATATGAGTTGGGAGAGCTCCAGATTGAAACGTTACTTTATTTCTTTCTATAGTGAGGAGTATATATACAGTCAGGTGCATAAATATTGGGACATTGACAGAATTCTCATATTTTAGCCTCTATTCACCACCGCAATGGCTTTGAAATGAAACAAACAAGATGTGCTTTAACTGCAGACTTTCAGATTTAATTTGAGGGTAATTACATCCAAATCAGGTGAACGCTGTAGGAATTACAACGGTTTCTATATGTGCCTCCCACTTTTTAAGGGGCCAAAAGTAATGGGACTATCAACTCAAAAGCTATTTCATGGACAGGTGTGGGCTATTCCCTCGTTATTTCATTATCAATTAAGCAGGTAAAAGGTCTGGAGTTGATTCTAGGTGTGACATTTGCATTTGGATTCAGTTGCTGTCGACTCTCAATATGAGATCCAAAGAGCTGTCACTATCAGTGAAGCAAGTCATCATTAGGCTGAAAAATCAAAACAAACCCATCAGAGAGATAGCAAAAACATTAGGTGTGGCTAAATCTACTGTTTGGAACATTCTTAAAAAGAAAGAACGCATCGGAGAGCTCAGCAACACCAAAAGACCCGGAAGACCACAGAGAACAACAGTGCTGGATGACAGAAGAATTATTTCCCTGGTGAAGAAAAACCCCTTCACAACAGTTGGCCAAATCAAGAACACTCTCGAGGAGGTAGGTGTATATGTGTCAAAGTCAACAATCAAGAGAAGACTTCACAAGAGCGAATATAGAGGGTTCACCACAAGATGTAAACCATTGGTGAGCCTCAAAAACAGGAAGACCAGATTACAGTTTGTCAAACAACATCTAAAAAAGTCATTACACTTCTGGAACAACATCCTATGGACAGATGAGACAAAGATCAACTTGTACCAGAGTGATGGGAAGAGAAGAGTATGGAGAAGGAAAGGAACTGCTCATCAGTGAAGCATGGTGGTGGTAGTGTCATGGCGTGGGCATGTATGGCTGCCAATGGAACTGGTTCGCTTGTATTTATTGATGATGTGACTGCTGACAAAAGCAGCAGAATTAATTCTGAAGTGTTTCGGGCAATATCATATGCTCATATTCAGTCAAATGCTTCAGAACTCATTGGACGGCGCTTCACAGTGCAGATGGACAATGACCCAAAGCATACTGCAAAAGCAACCAAAGAGTTTTTTAAGGCTAAAAAGTGGAATGTTATGCAATGGCCAAGTCAATCCCCTGACCTGAATCCGATTGAGCATGCATTTCACTTGATGAAGACAAAACTGAAGGTAAAATGCCCCAAGAACAAGCAGGAACTGAAGACATTTGCAGTAGAGGCCTGGCAGAGCATCACCAGGGATGAAACCCAGTGTCTGGTGATGTCTATGCATTCCAGACTTCAGGCTGTAATTGCCTGCAAAGGATTTGCAAAAAAGTATTAAAAAGTGAAAGTTAGATTTAGGATTGTTTAGTTTGTCCCATTACTTTTGGCCCCTTAAAAAGTGGGAGGCACATATAGAAACCGTTGTAATTCCTACACCGTTCACCTGATTTGGATGTAATTACCCTCAAATTAAATCTGAAAGTCTGCAGTTAAAGCACATCTTGTTTGTTTCATTTCTAAACCATTGTGGTGGTGAATAGAGTCCAAAATATGAGAATTCTGTCAATGTCCCAATATTTATGCACCTGACTGTATATGTAGTATGTATGATACATGTATGTAACAGTCACAGTGTATGTGTATTAATGTATTCAGTATGTGTGTGGATATGATGCATGTATGCATTAGTTAACATTAAGGGGAATCTATGGGCACTTGGTGGTGCTAGACACTCACTACTGTAGGTATATTTTTTGCAAAAGTTTGAACTGGGACACTACTGTGTGGAATAATTTGAACTCAAGGCACTGCAATGGCGCATAATGTGACCTTTGAGCATTACTGTGGGGCATAATATGAACAAACCCTACAAAGAGAGGTGTCGCTCTAGACACATCGGGACCAGTGCCCCTTTCAAAATGTTGTTGCGGGCCCACAAAGTTCTAGTTATGCACCCGATCCCACCCCCTGGTCCATGCAGCTGCTGCCTCTCTTCTACTCCATTCCACCCCCTGGTCCATGCTGCCTCCTCCTGCTACATACTGCCTCTCCTCTGCTCTATTTTGCCCCCCTGGTCCATGCTGTCTTCCCCTACTACATACTGCCTCTCCACTGCTCCATTCTGCCCCCCCCCCTGGTCTGTTCTGCATTCCCCCGCTGCATACTGCCACTCCTCTGCTCTGCACTGCCTCCCTCTGCTCCATGCAGTTGTTGCCTTCCCTCTTGCTTCATACTGATCTCCCCAGAGTTTTTCTGTGGTCCAGCAGCCTCTGTGAAGTCATGGGGCTGTCAGAGGCAGATAGGAGCAGTGTAGCCTAGAAAACAGCCATTTAGATGTAGACAACTACATAGGTGAGTGTACATGTTAGATTTGCATTTTTTCCATAGCCCACTCACTCGCCTCCATGTTTGGTTTCTAGTGTTTCTCCCTATCCTATCCTATCCTATCCCTCCCTCCCTCCCTCCCTCCCTCCCTCCCTCTATGGCGTGTCTGTTGCCCACTTTCCTGTATGCTTTACTTTTGCAGACTCTCATTTCAATGTTGTGCATTAATGTCTGTTGCCTACTTTACCAAATTGTCTTATTTTTTTTTAATGTTTCTCTCTTTCTGATGTAGTGCAGAGCAGTAGTATAGTGATGTTTTACAGTGTAGTGTAGCTTATAGAGGGGTCAGTAATGTAGTGTAGAAAATAAAGGGGTCAGTAATGTAGTGTATGGTATAAAGGGGTCAGTAATGTAGTGTAGGATATAAAGGGGTCAGTAATGTAGTGTAGGGTATAGAGGGGGCAGTAATGTAGTGTAGGGTATAAAGGGGCAAGTAATGTAGTGTAAGGTATAAAGGGGTCAGTAATGTAGTGTAGGGTATAAAGGGGTCAGTAATGTAGTGTAGGGTATAGAGAGGTCAGTAATGTAGTGTAGGTTATAAAGGGGTCAGTAATGTAGTGTAGGTTATAAAGGGGTCAGTAATGTAGTGTAGGGTATAGAGGGGTCAGTAATGTAGAGTAGGGTATAGAGAGGTCAGTAATGTAGTGTAGGGTATTAAGGGGTCAGTAATGTAGTGTAGGGTATAGAAAGGTCAGTAATGTAGTGTAGGTTATAAAGGGGTCAGTAATCTAGTGTAGGGTATAAAGGGGTCAGTAATGTAGTGTAGGGTATAGAGAGGTCAGTAATGTAGTGTAGGGTATAAAGGGGTCAGTAATGTAGTGTAGGGTATAGAGAGGTCAGTAATGTAGTGTAGGTTATAAAGGGGTCAGTAATGTAGTGTAGGTTATAAAGGGGTTAGTAATGTAGTGTAAGGTATAAAGGGGTCAGTAATGTAGTGTAGGTTATAAAGGGGTCAGTAATGTAGTGTAAGGTATAAAGGGGTCAGTAATGTAGTGTAGGGTATGGAGGGGTCAGTCATGTAGTGTAGGGTATAAAGGGGTCAGTAATGTAGTGTAAGGTATAGAGGGGGCAGTAATGTAGTGTAGGGTATAGAGGGGTCAGTAATGTTATGTAGTGTATGAAGGGGTCAGTAATGTAGTGTAGGGTTTAAAGATTGCATGCAATCTGGGTAAAAAAAGGCAAATGTCAGTGGTGTGATATTAGTGACCCGCGCTATGCCCTGCACCACATATTGTTATGCTTAAACTGATATATGTTATTTTTTTATGGTGGGGTGAGGGGGGCAAAGGAGATTTTCACCCTGGACCCCACATGGTCTAGAACCGGCCCTGATGGTCGCACAGAATGGCCACCGGAACTGAGATGCCTGAGCCATTTTTACTATGTACGGAATTGCAGTGGCTGGGAGAGAACGCCCTGAAAACATTCATGACCTGCCTATATTTGAGTCCCCTCCGTGTTGCCGTCCACAAACAGTACCTACCTGTCAATCACTTCAAGAATAACGGCTTACTGCAAACAACATCGATAATGAAACTTGACACATACGCAGACTATGATAAACACTCAGGTGCATAAACAATAAACATCAGCATTGTGTCGATCTCTGAATCAGGCCCACAGTACAGCCATACCGTTGCAGTTTATTTCCTCATTTTTCCCACTATGCCATGATGTGTGCTACTTAAATGACAGGTTGAATACATTCATCTGACATATACAGTACTTGAATCAGAGGTAATAGTGTACTTACATTTAGCATACTTATTTTTACATGTACTTACTAAACTGCAAAGAAAGGGAAAAAATGTGCAGCTGCTATGTGTAAAGGAGCTGACTATGCAGCTTTGGTATGACACATAACGTACACATCCTAAAACAGGACTGTGACTTCATCACATAGATTTGTTACTGTGAGCAAAGTGTATCCTTATAGACACTAACTTACTGCTTTACTCTGTCAAAACATCTGCCAATACCATAGCCAAAACACTACCTACTGAAGTTGTTAATTTAGTTGATGGTTTTTTTTTGTTCTCTTAATTTAATTTGAATGATCTTAAATTGATGACACTTTTATTTTTTGTTAGCCTCGAATTGATCATATAGTTGGATACATACAGGACCTTACTTCCCATATGGCATGGTGAGAATTTTTCTCAAGGCACATTTCTAGGAGGCAGAAACACGCTTCTCAGTTTGCTTTACAGCCTCCAGCCTGCTCTTGTCCCCCCTCTTCCACCCACCTGTCACTGTTCTTTGCAGAGCCGGTGCTAGGTGTCTCTGCACCCAGCGCCATCCCTTGCTTCCCCTCCGCCTGCTCCTTCCATGCGTCCTCCCTCTGACCATTTAATTATACCTACAGCAGGTGAGTGGAGGGGATTTTTTTTTTCAGCAAAACCCAGCGCCCCTGTGCAGCTGCACTGACAGAACGTGTCAGGAGCCGGGCCTGTCTGTAGGGGTAAGCATAGTGTGACACTATATTAGCAGCATAGTATCTGTCAGTGCAAGTATAGGAGGTACAGTAAAGGTGAAATGCTTAGTCTGCCTCCTGCTGTCTCTGTTTGTGCTGATTTATCTTTAGACACGGCTGCCAGTCACAGTGTTATTATGCGGTGTAAATTGCAGGAATTATTGTGTACCTTTTAATGGTGTCTTCCTGTAGATCCAGAGTTGGGAGGTCCAGTGGGGAGGTGCCAGGGCATCATTAGAGCCACACCCTGTCCACTTTACTGGAAAAGTGGGCTGGACCCAGGAGGATGTATATTTCCACTGGGGCCCGGGTGATCTCCTCTGAATTCTGGAGTCTCACGGATGCTCTGGCATATGCTGAAGGTGATTTGTGTCACACTGATCAGGAAGTGATGTCAGTCAATTTCAGGGTTGCCCAGAGGATGTCCAATATGTTTTTAATATGTTTTCGCTGGTCTGAGAACAAAAGAGCCAAGGAGGGGCAGATGCAGGGTTGGACTGGCCTGTGAGGGGCTGGGTAAATCTCTAATGGGCCCCCTGTTTTAAAGGTCTGCCCATTATCATCGGGGGAAGGGCCAATGCAGTGGCATACTGGTGACTGGTCTCTATGGGCTGTGTTTGCATGGACAAACCATCTCTGAAATACAGCTGCAGTGCTGGCCAGTGCCCTGTAATGCTGAAGAGTTTCCTGATCAATACAGGAATTCCTCAGCAGTGTCTGCTGTGCTACAGTTGGCAGTTGAGCAATTATCAGCCATCTACATAAGTGTCTGAATCTCATTGCCTATGCATCAAGGTACATTACTGCAGTTGCTCGCAGTGAGGGCTTGATTCAGCAGTGCACGCTAGAGCACTGCTGAACTCAGATTCCCGACGTTCCTCCACGGGTGTCCCATCTGGTCCACCCCTCCCCCTGGCCGGTGTCAGCTCTGGGGCTCTGCAGTGCATGTAAATGCCAGCTGTGGCTGGCATGTAAATCTTTACAGGCTGCACTGTAAACACACTAGTGTGCTACCGCCATACTGTAGACTCGGGGCCGGGCAACGCTGGGCTCTTCTTGGAGGCTCAACAGTGGGCCCGGCTGTGACCTATGTAAATGTGACATGCATGACCTATGATGTCACATCGCGCCTGCATGCCCTCCCTCCTGTCCACCCATCTGCCCTCCCTCTTGTCTGCCTGCCTGCCCCCCCAGTGATCTGCACTGGGTCTGAGTTTGCTGACTGCTCAGCCCCAGACAATGAGGCACAGCAGAGCTATGGACAACAGCATAGTTTTATTTTTTCTGTGGGGAGCAATGTTATTTCCTCTGTGGGGAGCAATGTTATTTCCTCTGTGGGGCGCAATGTTATTTATCTCTGTGGGAAGCAATGTGTTTTTTTCTGTGGGGAGCAAAGTTATTCTTCTGTGGGGAGCAATGTTATTTCCTCTGTGGGGAGCAATGTTATTTATTCTATTGGGAGCAATGTTATTTCTTCTATGGGGAGCAATGTGGTTTTTTGCTGCGGGGGGGCACTGATGGCGTTACTTGGAAATTTTAACAGGAAAACAACATTTGGTTTTCCTGTCCCTAATCCTATGGTCATGTTACATCATTTATTCATAAGGTAGTCTTTTCATTTGAGACCACACCCCTTACTGTGAGACCACACCTCCTTTCTGTGGTGTGGTCTCACAATAAGGGGTGTGGTCTCACAAACAAGCATACTCTCTTTTGGTCGTTTGAGGAGGGGGTGTATTTTGACTGTTTGCACTGGCAGCTCCGCCCCTAGAAATGGCTCTGCATATATGAGAACTCAACAACACCGCCAAGAGTGGTATAACTCCCCATTCCCGCGATAGGGATCCTATGCAAAGCAATACAACTAGAACACCTCAAATAAAAAAAAATGTTAGCAGAAGCAATTTCATTGTGTGCGAGGTCACCCATAGATATACTGTATATATACTATGTAGACAAAAGTGATTGGATGGCCCCTGCACAAGCAAAATACATACCATGCATACCATTGCAGGTAAGTTCCAAATGGCCACTAATGTGGCAGTTACGACAAGAACACTTTGTAGGGAGGCCCAAGCACTTGCAGTTCTATGGATACAACAAATGTTTTTATCAGGATGGCAATGCCACCTGTCATGTTTCCAGGATGATGCTGGACTGGTATATGGAAAATTCGTAACCTGGATGGACTGGCCAGCTCAGAGTCCAGATCTTAAAACCACTGAGAACCTCTGGGACATTTTAGGCCAACTCGACTTTCTTCTGTGTCGCAATTGGTCACTGTACTTAAACATACAGCCTACTGCTGTCCATGCCAAGAAGGGTGTCTGCAGTAATCACTGATCATGGTGGACCTACAAAGTACTGACATCAATAAAATCTCATTAATCTATCTGCTGTCAGTGTCCAGTAACTTTTGTCTACATAAGTTACTAGTTAATAGTTTATTTTATCAATTAACAAAATGCAAAGTGAAAGTGAACAGAAGAAAAATCTAAGTCAAATCAATATTTGGTGTGACCACCCTTTGCCTTCAATACAGCATCAATTCTTCTAGGTACACTTGCACAAAGTTTTTGAAAGAGGTTGTTCCAAACATCTTGGAGAACTAACCACAGTTCTTCTATGGATGTAGGCTTGCTCAAATCCTTCTCTCTTCATGTAATCCCAGACAGACTCAATGATGTTGAGATCAGGGCTCTGTGGGGGCCATATCATCACTTCAAGGACTCATTGCTCTTCACACTGAAGATAGTTCTTAGTGACATTGTCTGTATGCTTGGGGTTGTTTTTCTGCTGCAGAATAAATTTGGAGCCAATCAGATGCCTCCCTGAACATATTGCTTGATGTATAAGTAGCAGGTGCTTGTATTTCTTAGCATTTAGGACACCATTAATCGTGACCAAATCCCCAACTCCATTTGAAATGCAGCCCCAAACTTGCAAGGAACCTCCACCATGCTTCAATGTTGCCTGCAGACACTCATTATCAGAGCCATAACTAGACTTTTTGGTGCCCTGTGCCAGAAAGAGCATTGGCACCACCCCCCTCCCCATTTTTCAAATAGGGACATAAGACGCACACCCGAAAAAGGGCCATTGTCTCTTGGGGAAGCGCCAGGGATGAGATAATAAATAAATAAATAAGGGAGGCCAGGAGATAATGGGGATAAAATAAGAGGAAGCTACAAGTGAGAACGATAATAAACAGAAATTTGAGAGGCCCGAACAGTGCCCCTTGCCCTGTGGTGACTTGTGCCATGGCACAGGTCGCACCACCCTAGTTATGGCTCTGCTCAATATTATACTGCTTGCCAGCCCTTCGGTGACCAAGCCACCCTGGCAAAATGTGCGTCCTGCCTGCAGACTGCATTAGCATCAGCAATCCCACACACACGGCACCACAGCCTTGGTCCACTGACTATCTTGGCGAGGTAACTTTACTGTCACTTCCATGCACTCTCTCATCTGAGTTCCCAGCGTGCAACTCCCCCTGCAATGCCTTAAGGTAACAGGGGAGAGACGCTGCTTCTCCTCAGACAGCAGAAGTGCCTTTCTGTTGTTTCCTCTGTGTGTTAAGCTGTTTGCACTCTCTCATCCCATGTTAGAATTGGACATGGGAAAGCAGAAGTGATTTAGCATTTTATTAACCAGTATTTGACAGTATTCCCATAAGATCTTTTCCATGTGACACTCATTTATCTTATATTATTTAATTGCTGATCTTTTATTGTATTACACCTATTAGACAGAACTTGTTACATGGTGTAATTAATCTTCACATTACTGCTGCCTGAGATCCTGAGCAATTCAACTGCATTGTATTAAACCGGTTTTGCCTTAGAAGTGATAGTTACAGCAGACCTATAGATTAGAACTGTTGGTGCCTGTATATCGACTTTATATTTTCGATTATTCTTATAATTATACTCATCTGTGTGTTTTCTCTCTGACCCACTGTGATTTTCAAACAAGTGGAGTTAGTAAGAGGGGTTAATTCAGTCTTAGATATTCGCCCATTTTTTTCACCTTGCCTATAATTAACAGCAGAATTACTTTTATAGATCTAACAGGAGAATATATATGTTGTTAAATACTCCTTTATGCAAGATAAAGGTGAGGTGAAACATTGTTTTATGTATATATAAACTGAGTGTTTTCCTTAGTCCTGATTGCAACATCTGTGCTTTTTGCCCATGTTTATACATCATTCTTACTGGCAGCAGATTTACACTGATTAATGTATTTGGTACATATAGGGTTTAAATACTCTTATTCCCTGCTGCTATTCAATCAATGACTTGTGATACAAGGTTAATCACTCCCATATATCATCATATATACCAATATTTGTTTTCTTACTGTATGCTGATTGCAACATTCATGTTGTTTTCGTTTGTTCACTATATGTATTTGTTTTACATTTGAGTTACCTAACTGAATTTATCCTAGTGTATATAAACTGTGCTTTACTTAGTCTTGATTGTAACATCTGTGCTCTTTATCCATGTTTATACATCATTCTTACTGGCAGCGGATTTACATTGATTGATATACTTGGTACATATAGGGTTTAAATACTCTTGTTCCCTGCTGCTATTCAATCAATGACTTGTGATACAAGGTTAATCACTGCCATATATCATCATATATACCAATATTTGTTTTCTTACTGTATGCTGATTGCAACATTCATGTTGTTTTCGTTTGTTCACTATATGTATTTGTTTTACATTTGAGTTACCTAACTGAATTTATCCTAGTGTATATAAACTGTGCTTTACTTAGTCTTGATTGTAACATCTGTGCTCTTTATCCATGTTTATACATCATTCTTACTGGCAGCGGATTTACACTGATTGATGTACTTGGTACATATAGTGTCTAAATACTCTTGTTCCTTGCTGCCATTCAATCAATTACTTGTGATACAAGGTAAATCACTCTCATATATTATATTATATATACCAACAATTGTTTTCTTATTGTATGCTGAGTGCAACATTTATGTTGTTTACGTTTGTTCTCTGCATGTATTTGTTTTACATGTGAGTTACCTAACTGAATTTATCCTAGTGTATATAAACTGAGTGCTTTCCTTAGTCTTGATTGTAACATCTGTGCTCTTTATCCATGTTTATACATCATTCTTACTGGCAGCGGATTTACACTGATTGATGTGCTTGGTACATATAGGGTCTAAATAATCTTGTTCCCTGCTGCCATTCAATCAATGACTTGTGATACAAGGTAAATCACTCTCATATATCATATTATATATACCAACAATTGTTTTCTTACTGTATGTTGATTGCAACATTTATGTTGTTTATGTTTGTTCACTATATGGATTTGTTTTACATGTGAGTTACCTAAGAGAAGAGAATTTATCTTATCAAGTTCACTATTAAAAGTTAAGTTTTAATTTTTATATAATTCTGTTCATTCATTTTCATTACATTTTCTTTCTAAGAGTGCCCCAACAAGGGCTTACTTGTCTTTTTTCTAGTTTTTACTCTTTGCATAACTATTTATTATATGTGTATTGCACAAATCCTATGGGTGCACCACCAACATTAGAGTCATCCAGAATTTTTTGTTAAAATGTGTGATAGATCATTATGTTGCTTTTTTCATTTTTGACCTAATCTAATTGTATTGGCATTATTCACTGTCATTTCTCTCACCACTAGTGTGGACTCCTCTGTTTATTCTACAGCCCTTCGGCAAACAAACTGCTCTGTTACAGCCAAATACATCAAATTTTTACTCTTCAGCCCAGAGCACCTGCTGCCATTTTTCTACACCCCAGTTCCAATGTTTTTATGCATAGTTGAGTCACTTGGCCTTGTTTCTCTGTCGAAGGTGTGATGTTATTGCATTAGATATGGTCAATATGTGTAGACACTTCCTTACTTGTATGTGAATTGTGAAAGCCTGACTCTTCAGTGACGGTCCCTAGGACCATGGGGAATGCTGGGAAGTGGGTGTAGTCTGGTGTACAGTATGTCTATAGTTTGCAAATGGCTGAATAAATAAGCATAGGAGTGGTTACCCATGCTTCAGTGTCCTTATGAAAGCATTTACAAGCATACAAACAAAACATGGTGTCAGAAGAAATTTAAATGGACTGCTAGTGCTTAGAGTGTGAGAGGATCCTGCAAAAGTTTGCAAAGCTGTGATATTCAGTGTGTGAAAACTATACCTTGTGCTCTTGTCACATCAAACTATGAGTAACAATGGATAAGCTGTCTCCTCCAACAGGCATACAAATGTCTGGTAACTTGTCTAAAAACTGGAAAAGATTTAAACAAAGGTTTAATATTTACCTTACTGCACATGGAGCAGATAATGAGGAAGATAAAACTAAGGCATCCATTTTCCTCCATGTGATAGGAGAGGATATGCTGGACATTTATAATAGTTTTCAGTTTGCTGAAGGGCAGAATATGATTTTATCCTCTATAATGCAAAAGTTTGAAAACTGCTGTACTTTGAACCAAGCAAAAATGTGACATATGAAAGATATAAGTTTTTCACTTGTGATCAGAAGAATGGAGATGGATTTGATCAGTATGTTAGAGAACTGCAATCACTCAGCAAAACCTGTGAGTTTGGTGATTTAAAGGATTCACTGATCAGAGATTATATTGTATGTGGAATACCTGATAATGGATTCAGAGACAGATTGCTGATAGAGTAAAGATTTAACACTAGATAAGGCAGTGACTATATGTAGATATGCAGAAATGACTAGGTTTCATGCCAAAACCCTACACAAGGAAGCAGTAAAAGTCACAGGGGTCTATTTACTAGGCAGTGTTAGGAGACAGAGTGAAAAGTGATAAAAAAGTGATAAGGTGCCAGCCAATCAGCTCCCAACTGTCATTTTTCAAACACAGCCTGTGAGATGACAGTTGGGAGCTGATTGGCTGGCACTTTATCACTTTCTTATCACTTTTCACTCTGTCTACAAACACTGCTTAGTAAATAGACTCCACAGTCTAACAGAAAAATGTGTAGTAGATGTGGAAACAATCACAATCCTAAAATGTGCCCAGCTAATGGTAAAACCTGCATAAAATGTGGTAGAATTAATCACTTTGCCAAATGCTGTAAAACAAAAAGTGAAGCAAACACAGTGCACACTGTTAAACAAGCTGAGATTGAAGAGTTTTTTGTGGATTCCATTGAACTTTGCAGTGCAGATAAGGAAGGGATTGTTCCTTTAACAGTGAACAAGATTGTCATTCCCTTTAAGCTTGATACAAGCGCGCAGGTAAATTTAATATCTATTTATGACTATAATACTGTTAGAGTAAAATGTAAAATTCATCCAGCCAATGTGAAAGTTGCCGACTATACTGGTGAGAAAATTCCTGTAAAAGGTATATGCCTAGTGGCACTGAAATACAGAGGATAAAAGTTTAAAACCTCTCTACTGATTGTGGATAAAGATGTGCAACCAATTTTAGGACCTAAGGCCCCCAGATCTTACTGCAGGTCCAGTTGATCTGGGGATGCGATGTGCAACCCCATGCAGCACTGTGAGGGTGGGGGGAGCCAGCATACCAGGCGGGCGGCCATCCGATCACACCATGTGTGGGGACCACCCGATATGTCTGACATCGGATCCCCCATCGTGTCGCATGGTGCATATCGCACCGTGCATGGACGGCTTAAGTTCCTGTGAGAAACTTAACTTGATAAATAAAGTTTTTATGGTGACATCACAAAAGGATAAGTCAAAATCAGTGTTTACAGAATATAGTGACGTGTTTGAAAGCTTAGGTTGTTTGCCTGGTGAGCAAAAGATAAATATAAACACGCAAGTTCCTCCAATGATACACCCCTGTAGAAAAGTGCCATTTGCACTGAGAGAAACACTACAAAAAGAGTTAAACCACTTGGTAGAAAAATGGACAACTCAGAATATGTTCCAAATCAAGGGAAAATGTAAAGGGGAACCACTGCACTAGCAATTGAATTAAACCACAATATATATATTTTAATAAAAAATGACTGAGTGGGGGTGCTGCCACGGACAATATGAAGAATCACATACACAATAATTCCAAGGAATGGAGAAAGAAATGTCCTATAGTGGCGCAGAAATAGAAATAATGGATTCTAAGTAAAATATAACTTTTATTATCGTTCATTAAAACCTTGTTAAGTGAAGTATTAAAAATGGATAGATTTAGAAATGGTGAGAACAAAGTTAGAAAAATTGATGTAATAAAATTGACGCTGGCACACTAGATGCTACAATCCAACAATAAAGTAATTATACAATATTATGATTATCTATAACTCTTATTCATTGTGATGTATGCAAATAATTTTAATTGACAATGTGTTGAAAGTAGATGTATAATCAGTGTATCTCTTTTAATGTACAGTACAACTTCAATTAAATATAGGGGCAATTTATGTTCTTGTTCAAATAATGGATAATAATACCCTAATAATTTGCCCAGTGTCTAATAGTTTTTAGTATGTTAGAATTAGAGTATGTTTTTATTATTCGGGTGCTGATAATATAATCACCCTGAAAAGAATAATCCTTTTAATATAAATGTATGCTTTATATTGGTATGTTATTTGATTCATATAAAAAGTAAATGTTTTAACCAGGTCACAATAAACGGATGATCTCTCTCTGGGTTAAATATTATTTTGTACTCCACAGACTATTTAATATCAAAGGGAAAGGCACATATTTAACAGGCTGTTTTAGCTGTAAAATATCCTTATACGCACATCACACTGTGTAATCTTATCAGCAGGATACATTGTATCTAAATGTTATAACATATTATGACAATTGTTTCCAATACTGCACATTATGTCCTATTCCTCATTCAATCATGTGCAGCATTAGTTATTGTGCTATTACACAGGGAATATTCATCTCAAAATTAGTTGCTGATTGAGTAAATAAAGAAATTCAGCTTCACATACACATCCAACTCTGATATATTCAGGGGCGTATTTACCCATTGGCCTGGATGGCACTTGCCAGGGGTGCCGGCCAAAGGGGGGCGCCATCCGGCAGTGCCACCAGCAGCCAAGGGGTGGAATCAGGCTGGGACTACCAGGACTGGAACTAGCTGCGGTGCAGCCGGTGCCTTGCATTGGACCTGCTGTGGTGCAGGGGCCCATAACCGCCACTACACCCAGCGCTAGTCCTCCGGGCACCACAAGTATAGGGCAGACCACAGTGAGAGCAGTCTGCCCTACACAGTACCAAGCACACAGCTGCCTGCGTCCACGGAGGGAGCCGGCTGGAGCTCACTCATGAGCTCCGCCTTCTGGCTCCCCCCGCAGCAGGTGATGGGAGAGATGTCATGACGTCTCTCCTATAGTGCAGAGCAGGCTGGGAGGAGCGGACAGCGGCGGTCATGTAAAGAGCGGGGATTCAGGTAAGTTGTGGTTTTTTTTTTTCTGTGTGTGTAAGCCTGGCACATGGGGGTGTGGCTACTAGGAGGCATTGTATAGGGGATAGCCGCTACTGGGGGCTCTTTATGGGGGGGTGGCTGCTACTGGGGACACTGTATAGGGGGGTCTGCTACTGGGGGCACTGTATATGGGGACTACTACTGGGGGCAATGCAGCATGGGGGTGTTACTTCTGGGGGCACTGTATAGGGGGGACTACTATAGGGAGCAATGCAGCATATGGGGGATTACTACTGGGGGCAATGCATAGGGGGGACTCCTACTGGGGGCAGTTTATGGGGGGGTGGCCACTACTGGAGGCACTGTATAGGGGGGACTACTACTGGGGGCAATGCAGCATAGGGGGAACTACTACTGGGGCACTGTATAGGAGACAACTACTGGGAGCAATGCAGCATAGGGGGGATTACTACTGGGGGCACTGTATAGGGGGGACTACTACTGGGGGCAATGCAGCATATGTGAGATTACTACTGGGGGCACTGTATAGGGGGACTACTACTGGGGGCAATGCAGCATAGGGGGATTACTACTGGGGGTAATGCATAGGGGGGATTACTACTAGGGGCAATGCAGCATAGGGGGGACACTACTGGGGGCACTGTATAGGGGATGGCTGGGGAGACAGACGGAGGAGCTGGCTGATGAAACATGTGGGCTGGCTGGGGAGTCAGAAGGGGAGTAGCTGGGGAAACATTTTAAGTTCTTATTTAATGTATAGTGAAGTGGTTGCCAAACTTTATTAAATCACAATGCCCTAGAGTATCAGAATTGATTTCATGGCATGCTAAGTTTAAGTTTGTTATTGAAAAAATTTAGACAAAAGATAAGTAAAGTAGTAAAGTGAAGTAAATTGTACTGACCTGTCATCCTTAGTCATCCACATATATACAGTACATTGACCATAAATAATATGATTTGGTGCTGGACCACCAACCTGAGGCACCACTGCAAGTGTCCTGAGGCACCCCATGGCGCACAGTTTGGGAACCACTGGTATAGTGTAATTATTCAGAAAAATTGGGGGGAGGGGGGCGCCAGTCCATTACATTGCCAGGGGTGCTCGGATCCCTAGATACACCCCTGGATATATTGTTAATCCATTGTTCAATCACTGTATGCATCATTCAATACAAAATTTCATTAGGACCTTTAAACAGAGAGTCACTGTGCATCACCTGTATGGAGTGACCGATATAAAGCTTTATTTGGAGCATTCAGTAATGAGTCACTATATTTTCCTTTTGATTGTTAGAACCTATATATACCCTAATGTTTTATGTTTCATAACACTAGAAACATGTAGCAGGATTTGATTTTTTTCTATTACAATAAACGCATATATAACTGTATTCTTATCACCGGGACTTCCGGGATATATACAGAGACATTGACTGAATATACACATATCACATACGGTATTCACCTTACATTTACAAACACCATTCATGAGCAAGTGTCAGTATATCTACAGTAGGCTTCTGAGGGTATTATGTTTTGTAGTTTAATGTAATATGGTAATATGTGTATTTTAATAACTATGCCAACCTACTGTTAATTAAAAATAAGTGTTGTGAATAAGTGTTGAAAAATTAATAGTGAAATAAATATGTGAATAGTGATAATATATGATAGTATAATATATGAAAAGTGTGTTGAAAATTATAAGTTGTGGTATCCAAGAATAATCTTTAATAAATGAATAGATAAATAGTGAATGTATAACTGTGTTATAAATTAAACAATTATGATAATTTATCTATAATATAGTGGTTGGTGATCGTAAAGAGTGAGTGAAAAAAATTAAATAATGTTAAAAAAAAAATTTTCAAAAATGTAAAATAGTGACACAGCAAATAAGGTGAATACACAAATACCTGATACAATTTTTTTTTTGCATAATATGTGAAAAAGTTCACATAAAGTGATCTAATGTATTCCAAAATTATAAAAAAGAGTGCATCTTGTAAGTAATCTAGATGAAACGTGAATCAGGTAATGAATTTTAAACATATTAAACCTGATTCATTATGTATTAATCTAATCCAAAATATCTAGTGAAAAAAAATATAAAAAAATAAGATCAGAGGATAGACCTCTAATAATAGTATATCGAAAAATATGAAATTAAAGATAGAAGATCCATTAGAGAAAAATAATTTGTACATATAGCACTTTATTATCCTTAGGTTATTCACTCCTGTAATGAAAATATACAATATGAAATTATCCTTAATGCCATATATACATTAATTGGCATTGTCATCCCATGATTTCTAATTTCCACATATAGATACTATAAGAGTTCTTATGGATATACATATTGTCATTTCTACTAGTGTTATAGGGAAATATTTAGGAGAGAAAACTCTTCCACCATATATATCTCAGTGGGTTCATGGGGATATATTACCATATATGTTTCTAACCGATCCCACATTCTTAAAAGGGCATTATTATGTCTAAGTTGTCTCAATACAGTAGTTTCACTTCGTATATAGGACCTGATTCAGACTTGGGAATAGAGTGAAATATCTCTCTCAACTGATCACCTTGGTGAAACCATGCTGCAGTGCAGGTGGTGCAGATATAAAATGTGCAGAGAGATTTAGACGGGAGGAGTGTTTCCAAACTGACATGTAAATTGTAGAGTAATAATAAAGCTGTGCAGTATTTGTGTGCTACATGCAAAAGCAGCCAGTATTTACCACACATGTAAAAATGTTATGTATTTACACCCCTTGCATTGCAATATGGTTTGTTCAGGTTCACAGTTGAGAGAGATACCTCACTCTATTCAAAAGTCTGAATCAGGCCCATAGTTCCATGTGAAAATCATGTGAGAATGCACATGATTTTCTATTTTCCCATAGACATAATAAAGGGGGTAAAAGAAGGCGATTCCCCAGTTTACTGTGGGGACAAACATTAAAGGTCCCTCACGCAAATGTAGAGGTATAGTAAATAATGGAGTCTCCTAATTCACAGAAAGGGTGTTACGATCTGGGTTTGTTGGGGACCCGGAGTGGTAACAGGAGCAGACACCTGAACAGATTTAAACTGAAAAGTGGGTTTTTTAATGGGTGAACTTGAAGACATGTACACAGATAATATAAGGTCCAGAATATAGATAGGGAAGTGATGACTAGAAACTGTAGTGAGTATGAATGGGTAATGTCCAGGTAGTAGTAAAAAAGTCTTTGTAATCCAAATGGTCACTGCAAGGCTGCAGATAGGATATCAGGTTACAAATTGATACAGGTGAGATGAAATCCAGAGAGGTTTATGGAGTAATTTGAATAGTAGTAGCTGTTGGGTTAACTGGAGAGTTGTACTGATATGGGTTAGTGTAGAAACTGGATTAGCTACAATATGAGCCAACAGAGAGCTAGGAAAGCGGAGGCAGTGTAGGTACAGGGCTAACTGCACACTCAGGTCTTTTGGCAGGGAAAGGGTTGACAGAATGTGCAGGGTGGTTCCAGCAGGAGGCTGGGAGCAGGCAAAGCGGTGCAGGCAGCTAGGAAGCTGGGATCCAGCAAGAGCACAGGTGAGCACTGGAACAGACAGGTCTCAGGAGCACAGGAACACTCTCACAGCATGCACTGTGAAACATGTTGCACTGGCAACTATGGGAATCTCTGAATTCCCTAAAGTACCCAGTGCAGGATTGTGATAGGTCAGAGAGAGCATGTGACACACCAGGATTGGAGCAACTAAGTCACATGACTAGAAGCAAGATGGCAGCGCCCATACCAGAGCAGAATGGAAACACCACCAGACTTACCCCAGCCAGAATGACACAGTGCCTGCAAACACTTTGCAGAGCCAACGCCTGCCATCAGACACCAGCACCTCCTCTGGAAGAACCATGCCACAGCACCCTCACAGATAATACCCATCGTCCCATATGCTGGAAAACCCTGGTCGTGACAGTAAGTAGTTATTGTTCTCATTCAGCCCCGTGGGAGAATACAATCCATGAGGAAGATCATCCTGGTCTCTGCTTTCAACAATTCCTTGTCTACATCGCCACCTCTGATTCCCATTTGTATATGTTGCATTCCAAATGTTCTTAATCCTGTGGGGCAACCCTCATGTTAGCATAAGATTAGACTCGCCACCGATGTCAGGGTTTTGAATCTTGCTACGTCTTTTCTGGCATTGAGAATGCTGTTCACATGTTCCAATATCCTTGTTTTCATAGGTCTATTTGTCTTGCCAACATATGTTTTACCACATGGGCACTCAAGGTGGGATATAAGGCCCGTAGTGGTACAACAAATATAGCTGGCAATGGTCCACTTCTTACCAAACTTGTCAAAAAAATGCTCTTTCAGAACCATGTATTTGCACGCTTTACATTGTCCACTGCAGCATGATCTTTTTTTTTAAGTTTTACTTTTCTTGATGTATTGAAATGACATTTGACCAACATATCCTTTAGATTCCGTGCTCTTCTCCAGCTGGTTTGCACTCTATTGGGGAGAATAGTTCTCAAGTCTATATCCGTCTGGAGGCTTCCCCAATGCTGAATGTTGTTGATTTGTCACCAATTCCGATTGAATGTACCTATGAACCTGGTTGGTTCTTCTGTTTTTGATTTTTCTTTGGGATTAATAGTGAATCCCTAGAGTATGTTTTGACATTCTGTACCGCTGATTTTATAATGTTTCTACTGTATCCCCTCTTCTTTAATCATTCACACAGTTGGTATTCCCATATTAAGTACGTATCTTTATCGGAACAGTTCCTTTTGGTGCATAATAATTCCCCTTTGGGATTCCTTTAATCGTCGCTGGTAAATGGGAACTCTCGGAGTGTAGGATACTCTAGGTGGTGACCTTTTTTCTAAAAACATCCATCGTAATCCATCCATTATCCCCTATTTTAATGGTCAAGTCCAAGAAGTTGATTTTGTTCTTACTCATTTCACCTGTGAGCCTCAAGTTGAGGTCATTGTTATTTAAGATGGATATGAATTCCTCCAACATCTCTTTTTCTCCCTCCCATAGGATAAGAACATCATCTATATACCGAAGGTATAGTAAAATGTGTATTGTGTATTTTTCATGGTCTTCACTAAATACACATTCCTGCTCCCATCAACCCATATACTGGTTGGCGTAGGTGGGAGCACAGGCAGTTTCCATTGCCAAGCCACTCACCTGGAGGTAGAACTGCTCTTCACAAATGAAATAATTTTCGGTAAGTGTGAATTCCAAAAGTGAAATTAGGAATTCATTATATTCCCTATGCGTTTCCATATCCAAAAAGTATTTGACCGCCATAATGCCTTTCGTATGGTTGATACTGGTGTATAAACTTTTAACGTCATACGTTGCCAGTCATGTTTCCTGATTTACAGTCAAATCTTGCAGTTTGGCCAGCACATCCATAGTGTCTCTGGTATAGGAAGGTTATGACAATACGTGATGTTGTAAATATTGGTCCACAAAAATACTGGATTTTTTGGACAAGCTCCCCATACCTGAGACAATTGTTTCATCCTTATGTACATTCGGTAATAGGTAGAGTGTGTTGATCTTGGGCTTATCCATCCTCAAGAAGTTGAAATCCTTCTTCCAGTTGACACTATCAGTAAATGCTTTGGTAACCATTCTATTATATGAAACCAAAAAGTTGTTTGTAGGGTTCCTTCTCTGTTCCCTTGGTTCCTTTCTCCACTCTCTTATGTCTCTCCCCCCCTCCCCCCTCCTGATCTTAAATCTTCCACATTGGTGTAGTCCCTGGCCCCTTTCAGAGTTTGACCTAAAAAAATCTCTGCTTCAGTCTCTTCCACTATTGTAGGTATCTTCAACCTTTGAGGAATCCGTTTTGGATGTAGAATAATTCGGAGTGTTGGTTTTTCTGCTGCATTGCAGATAGGTTCACCATCTATAAACATTTTGTGCAAAATAATTTCTATTCCTCTGTAGTTTTCTCCATTTTGTTTCTGTAATGTCTTGTTCATACTCCTCAATTTCTTTTTTGAATATATAATAAGTCTGTTGGAATTTATCGACTGGCTCAAATTTTTGAGAGTCTCCCTCAATAAGGAAATTTCTCTAGTATATTGATTTAGAAGAATTTTGTCATGTTTTATCAGGACTTTGATAAGGTCTTTTGAGCATTGGGTAAGGATGTTTTCCCATTCCTTTTTTTAGGTCTTCATTTGTTAACTCAAAAGTTGGAAAAACTTTTGGCCTAAGGCCCCTCGGTGTTATATTGTTCTTGATGAAATTATTAAACATTTATCTGTTCCACCATGTCTTACTCTGTTTCATTAGACACTGGGCAAATTATTAGGATATTATTGTTTGAAAAAGAACATCAATTGCCCCTCTATTTAATTGAAGTTGTACTGTACATTTAAAGAGATACACTGACTAGACATCTACTATCAACGCATTGTCAATTAAAAGTATTTGCATACATCACAATGAATAAGAGTCATAGATACTCATAATATTCTATAATTACTTTATTGTTGGATTGAAACATCTAGTCTGTTAGCGTCAACTTTATTACATCACTTTCCTAACTTTGTTCTCACCATTTCTAAATCTATCCATTTTTAATATTTCACTTAACAAGGTTCTAATACACGATAATAAAGTTATATTTTATTCAGAATCCATTATTTCTATTTGTGCGCCACTATAGGACATTTCTTTCTCCATTCCTTGGAATTATTGCGTATACAACTCAGAATATGTCTAGGTCCAAGAGATTTAAACAAAGCTATTAAAATAGAACATTTCAAACTACAAACCAGAGATTAAATCATGTCGCAATTTGCAGGAGCAAAATGGTTCAGTAAATTGGACGCATCTTCAGGTTTCTGGTAAATGAAGCTAGATGAAGCCAGCTCAATGCTGCGTACATTTAATACACCAGCAGGTCAATACAGATTTCTTCAACTACCTTATGGGATATTGCCCACTCCAGAAGTATACCACAAAAGAATACACATGATTTTTGAACATATTCCAGGTGTTGAAACAAGTGATAGAACTTACCAGGAAAGTGAATCTAAAGCTAAACAAGGACAAATGTGAATTTGGCATGAAAACACTTACCTTTATGGGTGACATTGTCTCAGATCAAGGTGTGAAGCTTGACCCAAGGAAAATATCAGCCAAAGTGAATATGGAACATCCTAACAACAAAGATGACGTCAGAAGATTCCTAGGAATAATTACTTACTTAGGAAAGTTTATTTCTCAACTCTGAGAACAATCAGCTCCTCTTAGATGGTTACTGGACAAAGATAATGAGTTGATATGGTCACATGAACAAGAAGAAAGTTGGAAACAAGTGAAACAGACCATTACAGAGCACCAAGTACTATGATTCTTTGATCTTGCAAAAAGAATAAGGATTTCAGCTGATGCTTCGCAATTTGGCCTGGGATCTGCATTGTTGCAATAACATGAGGATACATGGCAACCTGTAATCTATGCATCGAGAGTGCTGACAAGTGCTGAAACAAAGTATGCTCAGATAGAAAAATAACTTCTAGCTATCACTTATGCATGTGAGAGATTTCATCAATTTGTGTATGGTCAAGTGTTTACAGTAGAAACTGACCACAAGCCATTGGTAGCTATCTTGACTAAATTGTTACATGACTGTCCCATGAGAATTCAATGAATGCTTATAAGACTACAGAAATATGATGTACAATTGCTGTACTGTCCCGGTAAATACATGTTCATTGCTGACACACTTTCTCATACCGTGGACAAAAGTGAAGGTTCTGGAAGTTTGATGGAAAAAGAGATAGAAGCATTTGTTGAATTGATCGTATCTTCTCTCTTAGTGTCCCTTGCAAGGCAAGAACAGATTAGAAAAGAAGAGAGACAGATGACACAATGAAAGTGTTAAAATATATCATCCTGAAAGGATGGCCAGCAGCAAAAAATGCTTGTCCACTGTCTATTTATGATTATTGGATGTACTGCAGTGACCTTACTGTTGTCAATGATGTCATTACAAAGGCAATAGGTTTGTCATACCTGCACGACTAAGAAAACAATGCTGTGCAAGATACATGAAGGCCACTTAGTAGAAGAAAAATGTAAGCGGAGGGCACGAGATGTAAGCGGAGGGCACGAGAAGTGATGTATTGGCCAAGAATGACCCAACACATAGCACAGACAACAGCTACATGTGAGTTATGTCTTATGTATAGACCAAAGCAACAAGTCAAGCTGCTGAGTTCTCATGCAGTGCCAGAGAGACCATACCAGAAGGTAGACACAGATTTGTTTGCTTGTAATGGGAAGACGTACATTGTCGTGACTGATTATTATTCTAATTAGCCTGAGGTGAAGACACTACATACAACTACTAGTAAAGCTGTAATCAATTGCATGAAGTCAATCTTTGCAAGGCATTGTGTTCCTATGGAAGTGTTCACTGACAATGGTTCTCAGTTTTCCAGTGCCTTACTTAGACAATTTGCTGATGATTGGAATTTGTCCATACTATGTCAAGTGATCACTATTCACTGTCAAATGGATTGGTGAAAAGTTCAGTAAAAAAGAGTGTCATGAAAAAAGCACAGGAACGTGAAGAAGATTTCTACAAAAGTCTCTTAATCTACCACAGTACACCTGTACAGAATGGATTTTCTCCAGCACAAATGCTGATGAGAAGGAGGTTTAAAACAAATCTTCCAATACATGATGAACTGCTTAAAATGCATAATTCAACATTAAGGAAGGACAACAGGTGAAACAAAAACTGTTCCATGATAGATGAGCAAAATGCCTCTCTGATCTTAGATCGGGTGACCAAGTTCGTCTCAGAGGCCATGAGAAAGGCATTTGGGTGTACAAAGGTACTGTGCAAGCACAAGTAGCACCAAGATCTTAAACTATATGCACAGAGCATGGAACAGAAGTAAGAAGAAATCGGGTGGATTTAAGATCTCAACCTAACCAACATGAAGACAACTTGACTAAAGAATATCCTTCATCTGACTTGTATGAAGGTGAACAAACCATGATTCAAGAAAGGTCCAACTTGGTTGATGAAACACAGACTGTGTATGAAATACCCAAAAGAGAAATTCACAGACCTGAGAGACTCATTGAAACATGTTAGATGATGTTCTTAACATTGCTTTGTTGAATTGTTGCACAGGGCTTATCTTTAAAGAAAAGAGGATGTGATGTTATTGCATTAGATATGCTTAATTTGTGTAGACACTCCCTTACTTGTATGTGAAAGCCTGAATCTTTGGTGATGGTCCCTAGGACCATGGGGAATGCTGGGAAGTGGGAGTACAGTATGTAAATAGTTGGCAAATTGTTGAATAAAGAAGCATAGCAGTGGTTACCAATGCTTCAGTGTCCTTATGAATGCATTTAAAAGCATACAAACAAAACAGATTGTATGGCTTTTTGGCCTCAATTCTTTAATGAAGACCACTTCTCGCCAGATTTCTACAAACAGTAGATGAGTGTACCTGGGTTCCACTGGTTTCTGCCAGTTCTGAGCTGATAGCACTGCTGGACATCTTCCTGTTTTGAAAGGAAGTAAGCATGATGTGTCTTTCATCTGATGAACTAAGTTTCCTTGGCCAACCACTTTGTCTATGGTCCTCAAGTTTGCCTGGTTCTTTGTGCTTCTTCAAAAGAGCTTGAAACCTCAGTCTGCTTTGAAATATTTAATTATGGGAGAGACCTTGCTGATGTAGTTTAACTATCTTGTGTCTTGTTGCTGTGCTCAGTCTTGCCATGGTGTATGACCTGTGACATGAAACTGTCTTCCACAACCTCACCATTATAACAGAGTTTGGCTGTTCCTCACCCACTTTTAAGCCTCTTTCAATGCTGTTTCTATTTCAGCTAATGACTGCGTTTCAACCTACATAAGAAAATGATTATCATTATCACCTGACCTGTTTGGTATGATTGGTTAATCATATACCTGACTATAATCCTACAAATTCCCTGACTTTGTGCAAGTGTACCTAGAAGAATTGATGCTGTTTTGAAGGCAAAGGGTGGTCACACCAAATATTGATTTGATTTTTCTTCTGTGCAATCACTTTGCATTTTGTTAATTTCTAAAAATAAACTATTAACACTTCTAATTTTGAAAGCATTCATACTTTGCAGCATTTTTTCTACACATGCCTAAAACTTTTACACAGTATTGTATGTATTATATATATATATATATATAAATACAAATTCCAGTAAGCAGCACTCAGTGGTCCTGATAAATAAAAACTCTCCACAGCTCCTTGTTTTATCGAGATCACTGAGTGCTGCTTACTGGAATTTGTGTATAAAATATTAGCGGGCACCATGGCAGATATACCTTTGGAAGGAGAGTGCCGCGCCATTTGGAGTTTTGTATATATATATATATATATATATTTATATATATATATATATATATAGCCATGCGAAGGTGCGGCACTCTCAGTAAATAAAACACGACAACTGTGTCTTAAATAATCAACGTTTCAGTACATTTAAAGTACTATCTTCAGGATAAAAATACATACAGTGATTTCTTACCTTAAATACTATCACCACTAGTGAACCGTACCGGAAGCGGCACCAGCCACCCGTCTGGAGTCGGCTACAGATTACGTCATCACGTCCGCACTGTCGCGGGTGTGTGACGCAGTGCGCACCCATCACCAGGCAACCAGAGCAAACAAATACCATACAGCGCTGAAATTGTAATATAAGAAAGACAGACAGATGTCAGGGGGTGGCATATCTATATCAAACATAAATAGATATACACTAAATATACAAGAAAAATCGGCATAATGTTAAGAGATGGCATATTTACATAGCATATCTACATAAAGCACAAACAGATATGCACCACATATACTGGAAAACTTGGCAAGACATTAAAGGTACACACCATAACAAGGTCCAATATTAATTAGAAACAGGATAATGAAATAGCATCATTCAAACCTCTAGGGGAAATAACATCCAAGCGGTGAATCCACCTCGCTTCACTTTGTAATAAAAGACGACCACGGTCACCCCCCTCTTAGGCAGTGGGATGTGGTCAATCATGCGATAGCGTAGGCTGGCAAGGTTGTGTCCAAATTCAAGGAAATGGCGTGCTACGGGTACCATTATCCAGCGCATTATCCAGCGCTGCTCTAATACTAGAGCGATGCAAAGTCATGCACTCTTTAAATTTGCTCTGGGTTTTGCAAATATATGACAACCCGCATGGGCACAAAATTTGATAGATGACATCTGTACTATTGTAGGTCAAATGAAACAATATCTCGTATTTTTTCTCGGAATGCGGGTGATAAAAACTACTACCCGCAATGAGAAACCTGCAAGTGACGCATGAACACCTAAAGCAGCCTAGTTTTTGAGTTGCTAAGAAATGTCTCTGAGGTTTTTCGATGGAAATGTCTGTCTTAACTAGGAGGTCACGCAAGTTCCTCCCCCTAGAATAACAGGACATTACTCTTGCATCGGACAGAGGCAAAGCATCATCCCTGCTAACAATGGGCCAATATTTTTTAGTAATATTGTTAATTTCAGTAGATTTAATGTTATAACGTTTGACCCAAGGTAACACATTGCTAGTCATCGATTTCTGATTCTTGTTCAATAATGTGTCCCTATCCAGTGCTAAAACTCTATCTTTAGTGTATAACAAATTGGCATAATCATATCCACGAGACAAAAACTTATTGCCATAGTAAGAAGATCCAATAGTTCTTGTTTAAATGCTACCGTAGGGTCACATGATAACCTGCAATATGTAGTTGTATCACTTAATTGTCGCAGAATTTCAGCCATGTAGTCATTATTCTATACAAGATTCATAGATGATGTGTTCCTGGTCTGGAATGACAGTGACACATCATTCATGAGCCTGATCAGTCAGCATAACGATACTATCTGTCCTGTTAAATTCACTATTAGGATGAGCCAGGAGAGCATCGATTTTCTCGATGTTCAACTTCAGAAGAAGAATAATACCCTGTCTACATCAGTATTTACTAAGGCTACTGACCGCAGCACACTGCTACATATGTCCAGTTGTCATCCCCTGGGCCTTAAGTCGGGCCTCCCATATTCTCAGATGTTGAGAATTATGAGGATTAATAGTGACATTGATATGGCTGCCACCCAAATCGATGTGTTGATCAATAAGTTTTTGTCTCGTGGATATGATTATGCCAATTTGTTATACACTAAAGATAGAGTTTTAGCACTGGATAGGGACACATTATTGAACAAGAATCAGAAATCGATGACTAGCAATGTGTTACCTTGGGTCAAACGTTATAACATTAAATCTACTGAAATTAACAATATCACTAAAAAATATTTTCCCATTGTTAGCAGGGATGATGCTTTGCCTCTGTCCGATGCAAGAGTAATGTCCTGTTATTCTAGGGGGAGTAACTTGCGTCCTAGTTAAGACAGACATTTCCATCGTTAAACCTCAGAGACATTTCTTAGCAACTCAAAAACTAGGCTGCTTTAAGTGTTCATGCGTCACTTGCAGGTTTCTCATTGCGGGTAGTAGTTTTTATCACCCGCATTCCGGGAAAAAATACGAGATATTGTTTCATTTGACCTGCAATAGTACACATGTCATCTATCAAATTTTGTGCCCATGCGGGTTGTCATATATTGGCAAAACCCAGAGCAAATTTAAAGAGCGTATGGCTTTGCATCGCTCTAGTATTAGAGCAGCGCTGGATAATGGTACGAGCGAACAACCCGTAGCATGCCATTTCCTTGAATTTGGACACAACCTTGCCAGCCTACGCTATCGCATGATTGACCACATCCCACTGCCTAAGAGGGGGGTGACCGTGGTCGTCTTTTATTACAACGTGAAGCGAGGTGGATTCACCGCTTGGATGTTATTTCCCCTAGACGTCTGAATGATGCTATTTCATTATCCTGTTTCTAATTAATATTGGACCTTGTTATGGTGTGTACCTTTAATGTCTTGCCAAGTTTTCCAGTATATGTGGTGCATATCTGTTTGTGCTTTATGTAGATATGCTAAGTAGATATGCCATCTCTTAACATTATGCCGATTTTTCTTGTATATTTAGTGTATATCTATTTATGATTGATGTAGATATGCCACCCCCTGACATTTGTCCATCTTTCTTATATTACTATTTCAGCGCTGTATGGTATTTGTTTGCTCTGGTTGCCTGGTGATGGGTGCGCACTGCATCACACACCCGCGACAGTGCGGATGTGATGACGTCATCTGTAGCCGACTCCGGAGGGGTGGCTGGTCCCGCTTCCGGTGCGGTTCACTAGTGGTGATAGTATTTAAGGTAAGAAATCACTGTATGTATTTTTATCCTGAAGATAGTACGTTAAATGTACTGAAACGTTGATTATTTAAGACACAGTTGTCGTGTTTTATTTACTGAGAGTGCCGCACCTTCGCATGGCTATACTACGTTATATGTGAGGGCACCTCTAGACTTTGTTGTCAGTTATAGGGAGTGCAGGACCTCTGCTGGACTATATATATATATATATATATATATAGTCAGGTGCATAAATATTGGGACATTGAGAGAATTTTCATATTTTGGCCTCTATTCACCACCACAATGGCTTTGAAATGAAACAAACAAGATGTGCTTTAACTGCAGACTTTCAGATTTAATTTGAGGTTAATTACATCCAAATCAGGTGAACGGTGTAGGAATTACAACGGTTTCTATACGTGCCTCCCACTTTTTAAGGGGCCAAAAGTAATGGGACAAACTAAACAATCCTAAATCTAACTTTCACTTTTTAATACTTTGTTGCAAATCCTTTGCAGGCAATTACAGCCTGAAGTCTGGAACGCATAGACATCACCAGACGCTGGGTTTCATCCCTGGTGATGCTCTGCCAAGCCTCTACTGCAAATGTCTTCAGTTCCTGCTTGTTCTTGGGGCATTTTACCTTCAGTTTTGTCTTCATCAAGTGAAATGCATGCTCAATCGGATTCAGGTCAGGGGATTGACTTGGCCATTGCATAACATTCCACTTTTTAGCCTTAAAAAACTCTTTGGTTGCTTTGCAGTATGCTTCGGGTCATTGTCCATCTGCACTGTGAAGCACCGTCCAATGAGTTCTGAAGCATTTGACTGAATATGACCATATAATATTGCCCGAAACACTTCAGAATTCATTCTGCAGCTTTTGTCAGCAGTCACATCATCAATAAATACAAGGGAACCAGTTCCATTGGCAGCCACACATGCCCACACCATGACACTACCACCACAATGCTTCACTGATGAGGTGGTATGTTTTGGATCATGAGCAGTTCCTTTCCTTCTCCATACTCTTCTCTTCCCATCACTCTGGTACAAGTTGATCTTTGTCTCATCTGTCCATTGGATGTTGTTCCAGAACTGTAATGGCTTTTTTAGATGTTGTTTGGCAAACTCTAATCTGGTCTTCCTGTTTGAGGCTCACCAATGGTTTACATCTTGTGGTGAACCCTCTATATTCACTCTTGTGAAGTCTTCTCTTGATTGTTGACTTTGACACATATACACCTACCTCCCGGAGAGTGTTCTTGATTTGGCCAACTGTTGTGAAGGGGTTTTTCTTCACCAGGGAAATAATGCTTCTGTCATCCACGACAGTTGTTTTCCGTGGTCTTCTGGGTCTTTTGGTGTTGCTGAGCTCTCCGGTGCATTCTTTCTTTTTAAGAATGTTCCAAACAGTTGATTTGGCCACACCTAATGTTTTTACTATCTCTCTGATGGGTTTGTTTTGATTTTTCAGCCTAATGATGGCTTGCTTCACTGATAGTGACAGCTCTTTGGATCTCATATTGAGAGTCGACAGCAACTGATTCCAAATGCAAATGTCACACCTAGAATCAACTCCAGACCTTTTACCTGCATAATTGATAATGAAATAGCGAGGGAATAGCCCACACCTGTCCATGAAATAGCTTTTGAGTTGATATTCCCATTACTTTTGGCCCCTTAAAAAGTGGGTTGCACATATAGAAACCGTTGTAATTCCTACAGCGTTCACCTGATTTGGATGTAATTACCCTCAAATTAAATCTGAAAGTCTGCAGTTAAAGCACATCTTGTTTGTTTCATTTCAAAGCCATTGTGGTGGTGAATAGATGCCAAAATATGAAAATTCTGTCAATGTCCCAAAATTTATGCACCTGACTGTATATATATATATATATATATATATATGTATATACACATACATATATATATATATTTATTTATATATTACAAGGGCACAGTCGTGCCCTTATATTAAGTCTGAATCGAAAAAAACACCATTCTCCCATAGAGAACTCCTAAGGAAGGGGGGGGCATGGTGTTTAAGGGGTTACTCCTCAAAAGCTATTGGAGGTACCAAGCTGAATTCTGGTGTGGGAAGGTAGAACTGTCATTCGGTGCTGCAAAACATAAAAAATGTGGATTTGGGAATAATCTAAAGTTCCAACTGTCAGTTTTTTCTGACACTCATAGTTAGGACCCATAATGCACCACATGCTGGTAGTTGTGGCTCTCTAAGTACCAGCATGCGGGGGCGGCTTGCTGGGACCGGTACTTCTCCTGCAAAAGACAATATTATTTAATCTTTCTTTGAACAACACTATCAATGCAGCACCTACTGCTCCAGGGGTGCCAAGATATCCCTGGACTATCAGCCTAGGCCTGAGGTGCCCTTGAGAGGGGTGCCCCTTTATTGGGGGTTCCCCACCTCCCCAGAGATCCCCAGCCTGGGCTGACTAGTGGTCAGGGGTAATGCTTTGGCCAAGGGACCCGGTATATGTGTTCCCCTGGCTGTGGCATTACTCCCCCGCTAGAAGGGGTCCAGTTCTGGTTCTGGTTAGTACAGGGCAACCCTACACTTTTTGTCCCCTGTATTTCCAAAACTAGGATGGGCTCGGCTGAGCCCAGTGCTGGTTGCGCTAAATACTGGAGACCTCTACGTCTTTTGGACCTATGTATTTTGGCAACCAGGACTGGCTCTGATAAGCCCTGTGCTACAGAGGACCCCTATGTCCTGTATTTTCACAACCAGGACCAGCTGTAAAAATCCGACGGTTGGATGTGCTCTAGGGGGAACACGCCATTTTAAAAAAAATAAGTTCACTTGTTTTAATTTTTTTTTAAAAAACAGATGCGTGGACAGAGCTCATTGATCCGTTCTTGCATGTGTCTTATTGATTTTTTTTCCCTCCGATGCATGCCGCACGGATCGCACTGACCCATGCGTGTATCTCTGAATCATTTTTTTTACACAGATGCCTGCATCACAGATCTCACTGATCTGTGCATGCAGTCAGCTATCTTTAGATCTTTCACAATAGTTCTTATGTCAAATTGTGCTGTTTAAGAACCATATCATGTCCTGGAGTGCCGGGGAGAGTTCAAGGGAAATTGTTCACGATATCACAGCATGAGCACATCGTTCTGTGTGTAGGAGCCTTAAGAAGCAGTTCAGGGCTGGAACTATCAGCGCCAGTGAGCCCCGCTGTCCCCTGCTGCTGCCCCTGTGTACTGCCACTGGTCCGCACCCCCCGCTGCTGCCCCTGTGCACTGCACTACTGCTGCCATTGCCTGGCACACCTGCAGCCTGCCCCTGTAGCCATCTCTCCCTCTGCGTCTCTGAAACACCTCCTGTGTGCTGTCCCTTCCACCACCAGTGCTAGTGCTAGGGCCATTTTGTTGCCCTTCTCCCCTGCAGGTGGCCCGGTATGCTGCTACTGTCCCTGGTGGTTAATAAATGATAAAAAAGCAATGAAATTCCATAGATAAAAACCCTTACGGTTTCACATGTCCCATTAAGGTTTCTTAGACATAATCTGAAATTTCACAAAAACTTACTGAATTTCTGCCACTCAAACTAAACAAAGCAATAAAATTTTGATCATTAACACCTTATTGGCCGTGTTCCTTGCGCAATACAGATATGGTAACTTCAGATTCAGCACTCTCACAGAGGGAGATTGCTGTCACTTACAAAATGGTGGAGCTGCGAATTCACAGAATTGTGTGCTCATT
This sequence comes from Taudactylus pleione, assembly GCA_031769625.1. Classification (NCBI taxonomy): domain Eukaryota; kingdom Metazoa; phylum Chordata; class Amphibia; order Anura; family Myobatrachidae; genus Taudactylus; species Taudactylus pleione. The sequence goes on along the minus strand of JAUIMM010000374.1, from coordinate 5,675,950 downwards.
GGAATGCACGCATGCAGTCTATGCAAGTGAGGTCTTAGCAGAAGATAGAGCTGCGCAGATGGGATAAGAGTGGGGTGGATGGGGGAGGAGACAGCATAGTGGATGGGGAGACAGAAAGGTGTGGGGAAAGGGGAAGATTAAGCAGCACAGATGGGTGGACCCAAAGTGATGCAGATGGGTTGAAAACAGTGGTGTGGATGGGGGGAACAGAGTGGCATGGTTTGGGGGGACAGAGCAAGCTGGATGGGTTGTACAGAGAGACATGGATGTGGAAAGACAGAGCAGCACAGATGGGTAAACACAGATTGGTGTGGATGAGGGAATACAGACTAGCACAATGGGAGAACACACAACAGTAGGGATTGGGGAAGACAGATTGGTGTGGATGGGGAAAAGAAAGCAGTACGGATGGAGGGAAGACAGAGTGGCACGGTTTGGTGGGACAGAGCGACATGGATGGGGGGTACAGACTAGCATGATGGAAGAACACACAAAGGTAGAGATTGGGCAAGACAGATTGGTGCAGAAAGGGGGAAGTGGTGCTGGGGGTTAGACAGAGTGGCATGGTTGGGGGGACAGAGTGGTGCAGATGAAGGAAGAAAGAGTAGTACAGATGAGGGGAAGACAGAGCGGCGTGGCTGGAGGGAAGGTAGTGGTGCAGATTGAAGGAAACAGAGTGACACAGATGCAGGTAGACAAGGTGGCTCTTATGGGGAAAGGCAGATTGGTGCGGATAAGGGAATATACACTAACACAGTTGGCAGACCACACAGCAGTAGGGATTGGGGAAGATAGAGCAGCATGGAGGCCAAGATACTGTACAGGCATAGACAGAGCATGATAGTTTTAGCAATTAGGGAGCTGAATGTGTATTCAGAATGAGATGTATGTATGGAGTGAGAAGGATGTTGGAACCCAATTGGATTGTTGAGGTGACCAAATGGCAAGATTGAGGCCCCTGAGTGGGATGTGTATGCCACATAACTGCTCAGACCTCAGTTGCATAGACTGCATTTGTGGATTCCAATGAGCACACAATTCTGTGAATTAGCAGCTCCACCATTTTCTGAGTGATAACAATCTCACTCTATGAGAATGCTGAATCTGCAGTTAACCACAGGGTGTGATGGCATACTATATCTGTATTGCGCAAGGAACACGTCCATAAAGGCGTCACCCTAAATGATCGTAATTTCATTGCTTTTCTAGTTTGAGTGGCAGAAATTTAGTAGGTTTTGTGAAATTTCAGATTATGTCTAAGAAGCCGTAATAGGACATGTAAAACTGTAAGGTTTTTTGTCTATGGAATATATATATATATATATATATATATATATTGTGATAGGATCACTGGTAAAGTGGTCTGTGACAGGGACATTTATCCCAGATTCCTGTCTTATGTGTTTTAAACCTCCAGGAGAAAGTCTGCAGTGTAGCAGGCTTGAGTTTCGGCTTTTTGAAAAGCCGGTTTGGGACCTAGGGGTTGTGGGTGAGAGGAGAGGGAGGGCTCCACCCATGGCCACTCCAGGTTTTGGTTCTCGCAGCCTGGTAACAGGCTTGTTAGTTTTCCACCTGAGAGTGGCCAATATAAGCCTAGTTTGTTTAGGGCTGATGGTCTCACCTGGGAGAGCATACAGGGAGTTTGCTCAGAGACACTGGAAAACCTAACTGTGAGTGTTGTGCTGTGCCTTTTGTTGCTGGTGAGGGCATTAGGCCCTGCCAGGTTCTGGTAGTGAGGGAACCACCTGTGAAGTTAGTGCCCCGACAGGGCTAGGAATTATGTTTATGTTTTCTTTATGTTATTTCTGTTTTGCACAATATAGACTGGCGCCGACCAGCTTGTACTCGCATCCAGACTGGTGTGCTGCTTCCCTGCTGCTGTGTGTGTGTAAGGAAGGAGTCCCCTACCCAGGAGAGGGACCTCCTAATCTGACTGTGTCACAATATGGTGGAGAATGCGGGCATCCACACACCCTGAAGTTGCAGCGAGAGGAAAACTTTCCATTTAAAAATTAAAGGGACAGACACCCAATTTGTGAGTGTGGACATAACACTGTGTCCTTGGAGTCCCATAGAGGAGGCGTCAGCCAATGCTCAGAGAGGCAAGGTTCAGCTTCCAACCTACACCCCAGGAGCAGTGGGCAAGTCTGGTGGCACCTTTTTTGTCTGGGGAGCCACAAAAAGCATATTACGACTTATGCCTGGCTGATGCCAAGGACTATAAAAAACTAAAACAGGAGATCCTAACTCGCTTGGGAGTCACCACCTTTGTTCGTGCCCAACGGGTCCACTGCTGGGAGTTCCATAAGGACAAGCCTCCACGTTCACAGCTGCATGACCTCGTCCATCTGTCCTCAAAATGGCTACAGCCCGAGACACTGACGGGACCACAGATTGTGGAAAGGGTCGTGATGGACCGGTACCTGCGATCATTACCTGTGACTCTGCGCAAGTGGGTGAGCCATGCAGACCCTAAGTCCGCGGACCAGTTGGTCGAGCTGGTGGAGAGGTACGTGGCGGCTGAGGAGCTGATGAGTATGCCCCACCGAGCCCCGATGGCGCACCGGCGAACTCCCACAGACACTGGTAAGACTGTTCCAGGGGAGAAGGGTGCTGGGCGGTGGAATGTACCTAAGACTGAGGGTGTAGAACCTGGAGACAGGCCTGCCAGGCCAGGAAGGTTCTTGCCCCGTAAATGACTAGATATTAATATGACTCAGTGTTTCCGATGTGGTGGCTTCGGCCATATTGCCGCTAATTGTTCACTTACAACTGAACCTATGCAATGTGATACTGCTCATGTCTACCGCAGGGGGTCTTTCTTTGCACAGACAGCCTGTACGGCTGACCGGCAGGCTGAGACTGATAAGCACATGTGTGTACTCACTGTAGATGGCAACCGAGTAGAGGCACTGTTAGACTCTGGTAGCTTGGTGACACTTATAAAAGCTGAGCTGGTGAACCCCTTGCGGCGTGAGGGGAAAACTGTTGGTGTGACCTGCATACATGGGGATACTCGATATTATGTTACTGCCGAGGTGAACATCGAGACACCATGTGGTTCTGCTATAGTTTCTGTAGGTTTGGTGCATGGTCTGATGTACGATGCAATATTGGGGAGAGACTTTGCTCACTTCTGGAAGTTGTGGGAAAGCCATTTTGTTCCAGAGATGAACAACCCCAATCCATTTGAGAAGGTTGTCGATGTAGTGGAGGAGGGAGTTTCTTCTGAGTCAGAGTTATTCCCTTTTTCTACTATGATTGGCGAACTAGAGAATGCGGAGCGTGACGGTGGCCCGCCAACTGATGTGCCTCCCATTGAGGTGGGAAGTGTTGTTGGGCCAGTGGATCATCTGCCTGATTTAGAGGTCAGAAGAGAGGTCTTTGCCATGGAGCAGTTGAATGACCCTACTTTGGTAAAAGCCAGGGAGAATGTAAAAGTAGTTGATGGTAAACCCATAGACCCTGATAGTCCTTTGTCCTATCCCCACATGGCAATGTGTCAGGATTGGTTATATCAGGTGACTAAGAAGGGGGAAGATGTTGTGGAACAACTAATAGTTCCCAAAGCCTACAGAAGAACAGTGTTGGATCTGGCCCATGGTCGTATAACGGCAGGTCATCTAGGGGTAGAGAAAACCACTGAGCGAATAATGCAGAGGTTTTTCTGGCCCGGGCTTCATAAAGAGGTATCTGACTTTTGCGCATCCTGCCCTGAGTGTCAGTATCATGCTCCCAGGCCACATTTTAAGGGTCGACTAGTTCCATTGCCTATTATAGAGGTGCCGATAGTGAGAGAGCACCTGGAACAGGCTCAACAGGCACAGCAGAGGGTATACAACCGCAATGCTCGGTTACGCAGCTTTGCTCCTGGGGACAGAGTGTTAGTGTTGGTTCCCACTGTGGAAAATAAACTTTTGGCTAAATGGCAAGACCCCTTTGAAATCTTAGAAAGAGTGGGACAGGTCAATTACAAAGTTTACCAGCCGGGAAAAGAAAGCCAGAACAGATATACCATATAAATCTGTTAAAGCCCTGGAAAGATAGTCGGCCGTCCGAGCCCCTCCAGTAAAACCACGGCCCTTAGTTCCCGAAGTGACAGTGGCAAAAACCCTGTCGGCAATTCAACAACAAGAGGTCAAGGAGTTTCTGGTCAGAAATAGGGTGCTGTTCTCTGACGTACCTGGGAAAACCTCGGTCGTTAAACATGACATCATCACTGACCCAGGGGTTAAAGTTAATCTAAAGCCCTATAGGTTACCAGAAGCACCAAGAGCATCGGTGTCGAAAGAAATTAAAAATATGCTAGAGTTAGGGGTTATTGAAGTATCACATAGTGAATGGTCAAGTCCCATTGTGTTGATTCCAAAGCCCGACGGGAGTGTGCGTTTCTGCAATGACTTCCGAAAGTTGAACAGTGTTTCAAAATTCGATGCCTACCCGGTGCCACAGTGGAGAAGGAGGCGTTGGCCATAAAGTGGGCGTTAGAGGCTCTCAGGTACTACTTGGTTGGAAGAAAGTTCAAATTGATCACTGACCATGCCTTTGAAGTAGATGTCCAAAAATAAGGACAGTAGTGCGAGAATTACGAGATGGTTCTTGGCGTTACAAACTTCTAAATTTTCAGTGGAACACAGGCCAGGGGCCTGTTGTTTAATGCAGATGCGTTGTCATGCGTTCATTGTTTGGGGGCTTCAGTTGTTCCGCCCCATAGGTCAAAACAAAGGGGTGGGATATGTGATAGGATCACTGGTAAAGTGGTCTGTGACAGGGACATTTATCCCAGATTCCTGTCTTATGTGTTTTAAACCTCCAGGAGAAAGTCTGCAGTGTAGCAGGCTTGAGTTTCGGCTTTTTGAAAAGCCGGTTTGGGACCTGGTGGTTGTGGGTGAGAGGAGAGGGAGGGCTCCACCCACGGCCACTCCAGGTTTTGGTTCTCGCAGCCTGGTAACAGTCTTGTTAGTTTTCCACCTGAGAGTGGCCAATATAAGCCTAGTTTGTTTAGGGCTGATGGTCTCACCTGGGAGAGCAGACAGGGAGTTTGCTCAGAGACACTGGAAAACCTAACTGTGAGTGTTGTGCTGTGCCTTTTGTTGCTGGTGAGGGCATTAGGCCCTGCCAGGTTCTGGTAGTGAGGAAACCACCTGTGAAGTTAGTGCCCCGACAGGGCTAGAATTTATGTTTATGTTTTCTTTATGTTATTTCTGTTTTGCACAATAAAGACTGGCGCCGACCAGCTTGTACTCGCATCCAGACTGGTGTGCTGCTTCCCTGCTGCTGTGTGTGTGTGTAAGGAAGGAGTCCACTACCCAGGAGAGGGACCTCCAAATCTGACTGTGTCACAATATATATATATATATATATATATATATATATAAACAATTGGCTTTGATCCACGGCACTCAAACATCTGCGGTGCCCGTGGTATGTGACCACACCATTTATATAAAAAAATCATATGTACTCAGCACTCACCATTACATTCCAAACTGTAATTCATTTAATTCCAGGGAATGTTAGTTCCAAAGTACTGTATTGCAATAATTTATCAAGACAACCACATAATGGTTTTTCCTTCTGGTTAGTCCCTACACTCTTAAAAATATGAGCATTGCTTGCATCATTTGGCTCCAGATATCACACAGATTTCACAGATTTAAATACACATTATGTTTTTTCCATGAGTTTGCTTGCTTAAAGAGACAGAACCACACTCAAGCATACTAATTAATGGGCACCTGGGGGATAAGCTGACAAAATTGACTTATATATTTATATAAGTACAGTGACCAATTGTGACACTGAAGAAGGTAGAGTCAGCCTAGAATGCACCTGTCACTCCAATTTGTCCCAGGCATTCTCAATGGGGTCAAAATCTGGATCCTGGGGTTAAGAGCTGGCCAGTCAATCCGGGTTACTGAATTTTCTGTATATCAGTCCAGTGTCGTCCTGGAAACATGACAAGTGGCATTGTGTTCCTGATATATTTGTTGCTTCTGTAGAACTGCAAGTGCATGGGCCTCCCTATGAAGTTTTCTTGTTGAAACCACCACAATAAAGGCCATTTGGAACTCATGTGCAATGGTATGCATGGTATTAATATCACTTGCACGGGAGTGTCCAATCACTTTTGTCTACATAATGAATAAATATACAGATATACAGTTTAGACATACACACACATGCACACTGTCACGACCAGGACCGCGGGTTCTCGGGCGGCGCGGACCTTACCTCTCAGGGCGCTCTGGCAGGGTCCTTCCTGCAGGTATCCTGATTTCTGGAGATGATCCTGGTCCTGGAGATCAGGTGTAGTGGCTGGCAGAACAGCAGACTGTGCATTCCTGAGCAGTGCTAGTGACCACTGGGCGCCACCATCTTGGATCCAGGTCACATGTCTAAATTGGACCAATCAGCTTGCAGCTTGGGCTGGAGGGCTAGCAACCTATCCTGCACTACCTGAGGGTATTAAAGAGTTGTCAAGAGGCTCTTTAGTTGCCAGTGCATCGTTTTACACAGCTTAGCTGTGTGCTAGTTCCTGAGCTCCCTTGCTTGTACTGCTGCAGTCTATTGTGGTGAGCCTGCTAACTCTCAGTCCGTGTTCCAGCTCGTTCCACCTCTGACTCCTGTTCAGATTGCATGCTCCAGTCACCTGTCCCATAGAGGGTCCTGCCGTCCCTGAGGGTTCTGTGTCCTTGTCCGGCTCCAGTGATCAACATACCTTGTCTCCCTCGCTTGCCACAGTTTGTACATCCTGCACCTGCCTCCATTCATGAAACACACCCCATTAAGGCCAGCATCTTTTCAGTACCAGCAAACAGTCCCATGTATTACTCCTGTGTCCACTCCGGATCCAAACTCCAGTCAAGTTTAGAAACACACACCAGTTCCAGCACTCACAAAAAATACTGAAAGAAGTTGCCCAGTTGCCTTCCACAAAGGATTAATGAAAATGAGTACAGATCAGAGGGTGATGGCGGCACTCCATTACAGTATTTCACTTTCATCAGAAATACACTGAAACGTTGCACTAAGGAGTAATGAGTGTCATTATTTTACAAACCCCAGAGTGTAAACCTTTCCACGTCTTGACAGAACATGTTTTAGAACAGACCATTGTTCTTTGTGAACGGCCATTTTACATTCAGAGAAGCTGATAGCAGTGCCCTTATCATAATCATCTCTCCTAGATCTGACAGGCTCTGGAAACTATTGCAGTTTTGCTTGTGGTTCAGGCTTAGTGATTGATCACTTATATGGAAAAGGGGCCCTAGACAGCACACCCTGAATACTTAACCTACTTATCATTTACCAACTATAATTAACTATCCTTGATGGACTAGCTTATGCAGCCAGTCAGACAGACACCACATCACTATCACCTGTTTATAGCCATGTCTGCAGTGTTTGCAAGCAAGAACACATTCAATGGGAAAAAGACTGTAGTCGTAAATCATCTAATTAAGTTGTATTTTTAGAACAAAGATTAATCATGAAGATGTGGGTGAAGATACTTGGTTTAGTTATATCTGTTGCTACAAAAAATCTTTATTTCCCTCAATAAAGCCCACAAATTGCCTGATAAGACAGAACAATGAATAAGAAAATATGACTATTACATCTTAAGGTGGCCATACACGGTGCGGTGCACCAATAGGGCGACTGCTGATCCGTCGGTAGATCGTGCTGTCACCGCCGGCAATCGATATGCCAGCTTCCCCCTCCTTCATCTGAATGGGATCGTACATCGCATCCCAGGTCGGATGGTTTTGCAGGAAGACCTGGGGATGCAATGTACGACCCGCGGGAGCACGCAGCACGATATCACGTACGATATGGTGCCCATACACAGCACGATATAGTACCTATATCGTGCCGATCCATCGGATCGGCACGCATATCGTGCCGTGTATGGGGGCCTTTACTCTGCTCTTATCACTTACTACTTTTTAAGATATGGATACATTTTTGTAACCATCAAGTATATAGTATTAATTATGTTGCTATAAGTGACAGTCTGTAAATCCTTAATGATGTCAATATGTATGTGGAATATTATTGAGTAAATTGGATAAATCTTTTAGGGAAAAATATGTAAATGATGACGGTAATTTAACTAATAGCTTTTAATTGAAGAAAAAAAGTAAAGAAAATATTGGCTTTTCCTTATTGCACAATCTGTTCTCCCAAAGAAATTGATCACCTTGGTATTTACAACTGTGCACACTCGCAGAAAAATAAATGTAAGATACATCCTCAAAAACAATTTGAGTTCAACTGTGCATCGGCCAGAGGAGTAAAGGCAGGAGGCCATGGAGGGCCATCGCCTCTGGGTGCCAGCCCTATAGAGGGCACACTCCTCCACTACTGTAGGTTCTGCTTTATGCGCAGGAATAAATATGGATCCCTGGTGATGGATGTTCAGCAAGGAACTGCACCAGTGTATATAAAAGGGGCATGACAAAGGCTTGAGTACATGACCCTCCTTTGTTAGACCTACTTCTTCTGCTGTTGCTGTTGGAGCAGCAAATAGCAAGAACAGAAACCCTGAACACCAACAGGTAGTGTGACTGGATGGCCTCAGCCTCCACTCCCAATCAGGTATCAGGGATTCCCGCTTACCATCAGTGACCGTCTGTCACTGACTTCACCCACTGTGCAGTGTCACGATGCTGCCACCATTAAACTCCTTCAATCGGCACGTGGAACCACTTACAAACACCCAGGCTCCTACCACTGGCACCTGGAATTGCTTCAGCTGTGTGTGTGTGCATCAACTAGCTGTGGCCGCACCTCCTGATTGGTGTCGAATGATCCTCCTGATCCCTCTCAATGGACCAGGCTCTGCACGGTAGCTGTCACCGGGCTTGAGCTTGAAGGCACCTGGGCTCAATCTAGAACACCTGGAGAATGGAATAGCTTTTTGTGCAATTCTGTTGGTTGCAGGATTCAGATGTCGTCGTATAGGCAAAGATGTTTATTGCTCAATAGTCTTCAAAAGACCCTTCCCCTTTGCTTCAAGGGAGTGCAGCATACAGAGATGTTACAGCAGTCTTGATGTTCACAAAGATACACACAAACCAGGCTCGCAGGCCTGGTATATATGCCACTCCAATACACATTACCACAGGGGGTTTATCCGCCCTGTGCTCCTTTTAGCCAATCATGCTAGCTCACAATATATAAATAAACACATCTTACATTTTAAAGATACCAACATAATTTCCTCATTACCACCCAAAAAAACAGTTGGCTTTCCTAAAGCACAAACTGAGTTAGCATATACTGTTTCTGAAAAGGTAAATATAATGCAAATTTTCAATGACATTCGTCCTTTCATATGTCTATGGCTAAAACCAGTTTGGGCTTATTTACAATCTTAACGCCTAAGTTCTTAGGAAGTTTCACCCAATAGGAGCTTCTCAAACACAAACAAATTGTTTTTCCAAAACTTGCTGGGTATTATACACAGAGACACACCAGAGATCTCTGCAGTGCATTTCAATGAAAGTGCTGTAAACGAAGGGTTGGCCACTACTTCAGGATAATTAGCATATCACTAGGATGTGAGAATGCCTCAAAAGCCATTTAGTTCTATATGTTACAGCCTTGTAAAACAAAATAACTTATACAGTCCTTATAAGTGCATAGGCTGTACTTTTAAAAGTACAATTCCACAACTGCGCACAGCACATTGAATATAACATGTTCAAACACATTACTTTTACATTCACAGTACGTGGCACACTGCGCCTAAAGGTCATTTTAAAAATGGTGCCACGGCATGAGGGTTAATCCCTTCAGTGCTGTGGCAGTCAATTTAATCACGTTACTATTTGTGTGCTGGGGTATTTGTAGTTAATTGGGGGAGGAGTGTGTGTCTGCGGTGTTGGCGTGGCAGTAAATACAGGGAGAGTTAATGTTTGGCAGTTAAAGCATGGGGGTGGGTGTGTGTCTGGGTGCAGCTAGGGTATAGGCCAGGGGTGGGGAACCTTTTTTTCATCCGATGGCCATTTTAATATATATAACATTATTCGAGGGCCCGGTGCAGGCCATGCTCCCTCCATGTAATGTTACATGGGGGTGGGACCACAATCGCCGGTGAATACAGCAATGCCCGGAGCATCCTCCAGGGAGCTGTAAGGGCAGCAGTGTGACCATCTGACACATCCTAAGGATACTCCAGAAGGCACTGCTGTACAGATTCTGGATGCAGGGTACCAATCTAGGCATCCTGCTAGCCAGATGAGTCTAGCAGAAAAAAGCTCAGAGGGCCAAATGATTCCGGGAGCTTATACGGCCCCCGGGCCCGAGGTTCCCCACCCCTGGTATAAACAGTGAATGCAGTAGGAGGAGCATCTGTGACTAGGTGCCGCTGTGGTGTTGGAAGTGAATGCCTGTCTGCTGCTTTGCAAAAAAAAGTTGCACCATCAGACGCACATCGGTCACACCATCTGACTTTACAGCAGCCCTATGGTTGCTTAGAATGTCCATCAGAACATGCTGAAAGGACAAATTCCTGTGGGTCATCCATAAGGAGCAGTAAATCCCTCTGCCTAAATGATCAATTTTTGTTTCCACGTGAGTGCCTGGGCAAACCTTGGTTGATATAAAGGCCCGCAAGTCATATTTCCCTTCTGATCTCTTAAAATTCACCCCAAACAGCATTACCCTTCCTTGCATTCAAGCAGCGTTTCATAAATATCCCTACCATGACATGCTACTTGTGTTACCCAAATAATTCATCACATTTAATGCATTGATATATATTTCTTTTTTGTGGGAGGATGTGGGGGTTTATTGTTTATAATGTTCCCTTAAAAGTATAATTCTGAATTTGTTTTCCAAGACAGGGCCGCAACTAGGGGGGGCTAGAGGTGCACGTGCACCAGGTGCCGTAATGCAGGGGGTGAAAAAGGGATGACTCACGGTGGCTTGGGGGCTGCAGAGTCAGAAAACGGCCATCCAAAAATGGCCACCGCCAAGGAAGAGACAGATGCTAGAGGTCCTTACTGGACCTCTGGTGTCTGTCTCCTCCTTAACGGTGGCCATTTTTGGATGGTCATTTTCAGCAGATTCCATGCGGACTAACAGTCCGCATGGATGCTGAAAACGGCCATCTAAAAATGGCCGCCACCAAGGAGGAGACAGATGCTAGAGGTCCTACTGGACCTCTAGTGTCTGTTAGGCCAGCGCAATTGCTAGGAGAAGATGCTGAAAATTGCATCTTCTCCCATGAAACCCCCTGGCAACGAGCATGAAACCACCTGGCAACGAGCATGACATTTTAAGTAATTAGAAGCCTTACTGTGGGGCATAAATTGGTGTTGGGCAAATAAGTGGCACTTTGGTAATAGGCATTATAGTGTGTGGGATAATGTGTAATGGTCATTATTGTGTGTGGAATAATGTAAGTCACTATACCAGGGACGTTTGTCTAGTGCACTGCCTTATGGAGGAGCAAGGACAAAATCCAGGTACAGGAAGGGAGGGGGCGCAAAATTGCTACCTTGCACCGGGTGACAGATATCCTAGTTTTGGCCCTGTCCAAGAAACCTCAAGCTCAAAGCTGTAAAAAATAGTTTAGTCTGACTTCATATCTCAGCATACGTACAGACTACATGAACTGTGATCTGACATTCAGTTTTTTCCAGTATGTTGTGTTTGGATAAGAAGCAGATCTGCTCTGCAATGTGTGTATTTTGAAACATGATTCACTAAAAGGCTTCTGACAGCAGGGGATAAACGTTGGCAATAACTGTTTTTGTATTTAGAAAAAATACACTGTGTAAGTCTTTTACAATTCTGACTTTACAGATTCTAACATAAAACGTGATATATTTAAGACACCTTCACATTTAAAAACAAATTTTAAAAAGATCTTATGGTGTGTTGGATTTACAAAGTTGGTTATGAAATTACAGGAAACACTGACTTGGCTGTCTACTGGAAAAAAAAACTTTCCACTCTAAATTGTTACTTTCAAGACGCATTTTCATGGCTGAAGGCCAGGCTTGCCTACCCTCCCGAATATTGGGTGCCGCTCCTGACCCCCCGGAAAGTCAGGCACGCCTCCCGGCTGACGCCTGACCCCCCGCTACTCATAGAAACCCCTGCAGCGCGGGGGGGGGGGGGCAGTGACTTGATTCGCACCATCTTGGCCCCGCCCCCTGCTTCACAATGCCAATATAGTGCCAATATTTTCGGCATTGTGAAGTGGGGATGGAGCCTAGATGACGCGATCGCGCCGTCCCACCCCCAGCTCCACCCCCAATGTTGCATCATCTCCTGGCCATGCCCCCCTGTGCGCAGACATTCAGCTCCCTCCCAGAAGGAGGGAGCTGAATGTCGGCAAGTATGCTGAAGGCTCTCTTAACAAAGACAAAATACATCCCGGAGGCCAGGGCAGAACATGTATATCACGATTACCTCTACTGCTCTTTTTGCTAATACTGTGATAGTTCCCTGTTCTGCCCAAAGGGGAAGTAAATACAGGATCAGCAGTTACTATGGCAACAGGACTATGTCGATCCCTAAATGCAGGCGCTGGTATCCACAGGTGGGACAGAAATTTAGATTCAGGGGACATGTCCAAACTCAAATTTAAATTGCTGTGTAAAAGAAAGCTGGCCAAATACATAAAACACTGATCATCTCCAAGATTAGCAAGTATAACAAGAAAAATAAAATTGTAATTGCTGATTGCTGTTTGTCTCAATAAACACAGATTGCATAAAAAAAATAAAGCTGCCCTGCAATTGTGGGCCACATGCAAAAGCAGAAAGTATTTACATTGCATTCAAATGTATTTGCACCCTTTGCATCGCAAAATGGTTTGTCCAGCTGCACAGTTACTTGTTTTATTTTTGCTTTACACTAGGGATGTGCAGGCTCGGATAGGTTCGAGTTTGCACGTGGAGTTCGGATTTTTCCCTCCAAAAAAACGGAACTCAGAACGAGGCAAAACGTCATCTTACATGGACGAACATCATCATTCCTGGTCTTTTGTCCAGGAATGATGATGTTCGTCCATGTAAGATGACGTTTTGCCTCGTTCTGAGTTCCGTTTTTTTGGAGGGAAAAATCCGAACTCCACGTGCAAACTCGAACCTATCCGAGCCTGCACATCCCTACTTTACACCCATCTCAAAATCATGCCCTTAGTGTGATTTGTATGCACCTTCTCAATAATTAAACCTTCTATCGGATGAGGTGTGTCATGTGTGCAAACCACTTACCCTTAAACTAAGTAAATAAAGACACTGAAACGTAGATTTGGCAGATAACTTGATGGTTATTTCTTGGAGCAATAATTATTTATTATATATTAAAGGATGTATGGTGGCAAAGAAAGGACGGCCAGAATCTAGCTAATTCTGCAATGCCCACACACAAACAACAACAGGCATAGCAGGCGAATATCGCCCAGAGTGCATGAACATAACAATATAAGCCCTATAAGCAACACAAAGGTATCATCACCCTCTACCTTGACTACCCACCCGTTTGGGTGATGATACTGCCCCCCATTGGGTTGGTACAACCAACTACCAGTCAACGAAGGGAGTGCACCTCAACTAAATAATTGCACCCGGACTGGTGACCTGCCGTTCTTTCCCGCCACAGCAAGGTTCTGCTCATAAAACCGCCGCACCGCCACCATACAAAGCACTACCCCAATAACACCAACTCCCTAAATAGCTCCTCGACAAACAATGACAAACCCTCCTCCATTAAATGGACCCCATCATCCCTATACAGATAACTGAAACGAAATTGAATATCTATATGGGGAACCACATGGCTATCATTGGCCACCACAAATTTAGCTACCGCAGAATTAATTTTTTTCCAAGCCTCGTCTATAGCAGGAAAAATCCTAACCCCACGCCACACTTGGCGAGGCACAATGAAAGACCAAATGATTTGACATGAGGGCCAGGCCGACAGCACTCTCGACAAATCATTGATTATTTCGACTCGCAATTCCAATGTGCCCCAAGTCATTGCCTCCTAAATAGGCCGCGCACACCAAAACGTCTTGCCACCTCATACCTCTGAAACCTATCCAAGGGACCCTAGCAGAATGTGCAAAGACTGGTGCTCGATCTAAAGCCATAAACCTAGAAGCCCAGAAAATACAGTCAGGTGCATAAATATTGGGACATTGACAGAATTTTCATATTTTGGCCTCGACTCACCACCAAAATGGCTTTGAAATGAAACAAACAAGATGTGCTTTAACTGCAGACTTTCAGATTTAATTTGAGGGTAATTACATCCAAATCAAGTGAACGATGTAGGAATTATGACGGTTTCTATATGTGCCTCCCACTTTTTAAGGGGCCAAAAGTAATGGGACAAACTAAACAATCCTAACTTTCACTTTTTAATACTTTGTTGCAAATCCTTTGCAGGCAATTACAGCCTGAAGTCTGGAACGCATAGACATCACCAGACGCTGGGTTTCATCCCTGGTGATGCTGTGTCAGGCCTCTACTGCAAATGTCTTCAGTTCCTGCTTGTTCTTGGGGCATTTTCCCTTCAGTTTTGTCTTCATCAAGTGAAATGCATGCTCAATCAGATTCAGGTCAGGGGATTCACTTGGCCATTGCATAACATTCCACTTTTTAGCCTTAAAAAACTCTTTGGTTGCTTTTGCAGTATGTTTTGGGTCATTGTCCATCTGCACTGTGAAGCGCCGTCCAATGAGTTTTGAGGCATTTGACTGAATATGAGCATATAATATTGCCCGAAACACTTCAGAATTCATTCTGCTGCTTTTGTCATCAGTTACATCATCAATAAATACAAGAGAGCCAGTTCCATTGGCAGCCATACATGCCCACGCCATAACACTACCACCACCGTGCTTTACTGATGAGGTGGTATGTTTTGGATCATGAGCAGTTCCTTTCCTTCTCCATACTCTTCTCTTCCCATCACTCTGGTACAAGTTGATCTTTGTCTCATCTGTCCATAGGATGTTGTTCCAGAACTGTAATGGATTTATTAGATGTTGTTTGGCAAACTGTAATCTGGTCTTCCTGTTTTTGAGGCTCACCAATGGTTTACATCTTGTGGTGAACCCTCTATATTCACTCTTGTGAAGTCTTCTCTTGATTGTTGACTTTGACACATATACACCTACCTCCTGGAGAGTGTTCTTGATTTGGCCAACTGTTGTGAAGGGGTTTTTCTTCACCAGGGAAACAATTCTTCTGTCATCCACCACAGTTGTTTTCTGTGGTCTTCCGGGTCTTTTGGTGTTGCTGAGCTCTCCGGTGCGTTCTTTCTTTTTAAGAATGTTCCAAACAGTTGATTTGGCCACACCTAATGTTTTTGCTATCTCTCTGATGGGTTTGTTTTGATTTTTCAGCCTAATGATGGCTTGCTTCACTGATAGTGACAGCTCTTTGGATCTCATATTGAGAGTCGACAGCAACTGATTCCAAATGTAAATGTCACACCTAGAATCAACTCCAGACCTTTTACCTGCTTAATTGATAATGAAATAACGAGTGAATAGCCCACACCTGTCCATGAAATAGCTTTTGAGTTGATAGTCCCATTACTTTTGGCCCCTTAAAAAGTGGGAGGCACATATAGAAACCGTTGTAATTCCTACACCCTTCACCTGATTTGGATGTAATTACCCTCAAATTAAATCTGAAATTCTGCAGTTAAAGCACATCTTGTTTGTTTCATTTCAAAGCCATTGTGGTGGTGAACAGAGGTCAAAATATGAAAATTCTGTTAATGTCCCAATATTTATGCACCTGACTGTATATGAGTGGCCTTTTACCCAAATGTCCCATACATCAAAGAGCAACCCTAAAAGTGGAGGAAAAGCAGTAAAGAAAAAAACATTAGTAAATGTAGTAAAACAATGCAAATGATGGTAAATTAGTGAGGATCTGATAATAGATTAGTGAGGATCTGCCAAAAAAAGAAAAATTTGCTATTAGTTGCCCACTTTACTAATTGAAGTGGCTAAGACAAACAAAAAGACAGGAAGGGAAAGAGTGGGGGGGGGAATTGGGAAAAAACAGGTGAACTCAGCAAGAGGTAAAATAAAAACCTGCTGAGGGATAGACTAGAACTTAATTAATTAATTGAAAATAGCCGAATTAGTCCGTCAGTTCAGGCAAAAATTGTAAAATCCCTCAAGACTCCCATTGCCAGCAATGGCGAGTAACTAATCAAAATTAGGATGGACAAGGGTAACAGACAAGACAAGACATTAGACTAAAATTGAACAGTGGACCATAAACATAACAATGTCATACTGCGACATAACTTTAAACAAGTGCCACTTTAACGAGCAGGCCTAATGTAACTTCTGTAGCTGGCCAATTTCCATCATCCCAGGGCCTTAATTTCCAACGCTGAGAAACTCGCAGCTGCCGCTGAAGTTGCTGCGCCAATCTTAAAAGATTGCGTTTCAAAGTCCTGAGGTGAGAGGCCTATACCTGACACACATTGCTTCAAAAAAACAAACAAACTGGTACTCCTAGGTTGTCACACCTGATTACAATGCTGCGATTGCGCAACCTTTCAGATTTCCAAGGAGACCATTATGGGAAAGAGTTCGAGAAGGAGCAAATCCTTAGTCAAACCCTTCCCCACCCAGTCCTCTGGCCGACGCCCAACACACCATGCGCCGTCGAGGTAGCAACTGAACTCCGTGGTGCCTGCTACACCCGATAGGCAACCATTTGGTTATGTAAAATCCA
This sequence comes from Taudactylus pleione, assembly GCA_031769625.1. Lineage (NCBI taxonomy): Eukaryota > Metazoa > Chordata > Amphibia > Anura > Myobatrachidae > Taudactylus > Taudactylus pleione. Next base: position 5,659,214 of record JAUIMM010000374.1, on the reverse strand, counting down.
TTGTCCAGGCAAAAACCCATAAACCGGAATGACTCCGGGTGCAAAGGTAGTAGACGAAACGCTTACTCAACATCTATCTTAGCCATCAGTGCGCCTGGACCATAACACCTAATCACATCCAAAGCATTGTCAAAAGACTGGTATACCACTGAGGCAACCTCAACTGCTATGGCATCATTTACAGACAAACCTGGCGGATAAGACAGATGTTGAATAAGCCTGTATTTTCCGTGAATTTTCTTGGGAACCACCCCCACCGGGGAAATAACAAGATCCCTCACAATGCCAACCTCACCAGCAACTTTATCCCTCACAATGTGAGGCAACTCAAACGCAGACTTTACATTTCTAGGTGAACCTGTGTTGACAGCCCTGCAAATTGGTAAACGAAACCCAAAATTTAAACCATCCAACAAAAATTTTGCATCCTGCAAATCCGGGTACCAACTCAACCATTTTCCCATTGCCTCGACACTTACATGGTACCTTACCATGGGATGGTACCTTACTTAGCACCTGCAACCTTTGCTGGTTGTGTAGGCTGCTGCTGGGCACCCAATTTGAAACACTTGGAAACTGGGTAGTTGCCACCACATCTCAAGCAGAGGTGACAAAAACAACATTTTCACCCCTGCATAAAGGAAGCATTATTAAATGCAAAACATTTGCCCCCAGATGCCTGCTGTGGACCCAGGCAAACCATACTAGAAGCTTTGCTCACGTTGGAAACCTCATATGCAGGTTACGAAGGCTGCGTGACCTCCAGCCACACCTCCACATCCTTCCACCCTAGGTCCATTACCTGCCTGCCATCTTGCTTGCGACTAAATTCTTCATCGTAAGCGCGCCAAGCCATGCCCCTGGAGGATAGCTGCATGCTGTGAATTAAATTCAAATACCTGATGATGTTCAGGTACTCCTCCAGACGCGTCTCCAAGTAACAAGCAGAGAAAATGCAAAAACCGACCAACCTATTATTGTAAGATTTGAATGCTTCCAAACCCATACCTCCTTTTGCCCTAGTCGCTTTAAAAGCCTTCTTCATTTATCTGTAAGAGCAAAAATATCCACATAGTCTAATTTGCGGATCTTAGTGCGGCAAGTAACCCTTAAACCTCACAACACAGTGGTATTGTCGCAGTGTACCCCCGCAGAACCTTCCAACCATTTCTCCACTGGTTTATGCTTAGAGGTGCGATGCCTCCGCCTCGAGTGCCGTCTTGCCTCCAATTTTGCAGCTCGCTTACGCGCTTTGCCAGTGCTATGCGCATTAGATACAGAGGAAGAGAAAGAAGATGTCAAAGAACTAGAGTCTGAGAGAGACCCACCTGAAGCCCCCGAGGTCTCAGTATCAGAGGAAACTCTGGACGGCCCCTCACCAGCATCTTCGTCAACAAGTTCTCCTTCCTTGACACCGTGATCTGGAAAAGAAGAAAGGACACCTGCTGCCGCCTCTGCGGCAGGCAACCTAAATTCTGCTCTGGCCAGACTGGCACCCTGATACACAGGCAGGGAGAGTGCAACAGTCACTGAACCCTGCTGGACCAGACTGGGTGCAACAGCTCTCAATGCTGGCAGCAACTGATCTACACCCGGCCCCCCTTGACCTATTTCCGAATTAACGTTAGCAGGAGCGAAAGTCTGGTTAGGGAAAGAGCCTGCTGGCGAAGCTGAAAAATGGGTCCCGAGATATTGCCATTGCCACTTATTTTAAAGGCAAAATCAACACCATTCAAGAAGATATTTCCTCCACCATGATTTCATTCTCTGCAGCAACTGAAGATGAATTCTCTGTACTCATCTATTTATCTCAAAGTACAAATTGCCACCGTTCCAGCTTCTCTGATGTCTCTCTCCCTTGTCCCATGCCTCTCCAATCCTATAGAAATTGTCTCTTGACTCTTGTATATCTTTGTAGTACCTGCCCCATTTCACTTCTCCTCTTTGCCTCCACACTATGGGGTTGTTTCTGACTTGCATGCAAAGTGCCCGTAGTTGTGAGTAGCCGCGGAAGCTTGATTTACTACTTTAAGCTAATGCCAGTATCTGTTCAACTAATGTACGGGATTGTGCTTGTGCAAGCAGAAACCAGGGCTGGCCTTTTTTTATTTACGCCAGCAGCAGCAACCGACATCATTAGTATCTCTACTCTGACCAGCCCCATGGATCTCATGCACCTAGCCCCATGTTAGGTGCATGAGATCCATCAGAATCAGGCTTCTCTTCCATGTATGTAAGAACACAAAGCTTTTCATACACACCTATGACACTCCCAGCACAGCACCCTTCTACCAGCAACTATCCCTCACATAGCACCCCTCTCACAGCACAGCACCCATCATCCCTCTCCCAGCACAGCACCCGCGCTAATCACTAGCCGTTGTCCAGGTGCCCCTACCCACAAACCGCCACTGACTGCTCACTGTTTACTGCTGACAGGCCCGATGGGAGCTGTCAGCTGAGCTCCAATTATGGACACTGCACAGTGACAGTAGCAGATGCCATATTCTCTGCCCAGCCAGCAGCAGGTGCCCCGACCATGCCTGCCCCAAATCGGCTTTGCCGGCCCTAGGCAGGCTTGGGTGCCCCTAGGCATTTGCTTACTTTGTCTATGCCTAGGGCCGGCTCTGAGCCCCATTTACTACAATCCCCTTTTAGAATGCAGATTGTAGTGTGATATTTCTGACGGAATTCGCATTGCGAATTCAGGCAATATTACAGGGATTTATTAAAAAATCCCTTGTAGGGACAGAGCTTGTGCTAAAGCTCTGTCCCTGAAAATCCCCTCTGCAGCCTTATCACTGTATTTTTCGGACAAAATACATTGACAAGGTGTTGCACATGCGCCGGCCGGCCGCCGCTACTCCCCCCGCAATCACAATGACCCCGCGACCACCCCTGCAACTCCCCCCCTTAATTTCACTTATCTCTGGTCATTGCTGCTCTGGTGATGTCCTCCCTCCGGTGCTCCGGTCAGCTGGTATCCCATCCTGCACTGTGACCCAGTCAGCTGTTCTATGCAGAAGCTGACCTGGGTCACAGTGCAGGAACCGGGGCGGAGGACATAACCGGAGCACCAATCACCGGCCCTGGACTCAGGTAAGTTTTTTTTTTTTTTCACTATTTTTTTTTTCAGCAGTGATCAGCTTGCTCCTTGTGGGGCACCAACGACCAAGGGGGCTGCTGACCAAAGAGAGATCTCTCGCCACACATTTTATAAGTGATTTGTTGCAGTCACTGCTGATTTCTTTCCTTGCTCACAAGACCCCTTGGTAGCCCCCCTCTAGAGCCTTGAGCTGAAAAGTCCTGGAATGTGTGGGGCACATCACGTTGTGTATACAGTGAGCTACAGCATACAGTGCTGCTGTGTCTTACATAATAAATGAAATAGAGCAGTAGTTGTTTAAGGTAGTGCACTAATTGTTAAAATAAAACTTTTAAGGTTCTATTTATTATCATTTACGGGCAGCAAGCAAAAATAAAGATTCTTTATCTCCGCAGTTAGAAAATGTTTTTTGCCCAGATGTACATTCATGAGTCACCGGGATCACATTACGTCCTCCTTTGCCGCCTCTGTGCTACTGTGCATGTGCCCACGGATGGCGGCACATGGGCAAGCCGAAGACATGGAGGAACACCACCGTCTATTTCACCTCCTTGCGCCTGGTATGAACTTACGTCCCTGCCAGGTAGCCAAAGGCGCATTCGTACTCAATGACATTTGTCTTTCGCATCTACAGTACTAGGAGGGACAAATATTTGCAGTTTTCTCCTTAACAGGCGATCCTGCTTCTAAGACAGAAAGTTCAGCTTAAAAGGGTACAAAATGTTTCCATTTACCGTTTACAAGGCCATGAATATTTTTAGCTTCCGTCACCAATCTGACCACAACGTCCCAGAATAGAATGTGGCATTTCTAGTACACAGACAATTTACTTTAGCATACTGTACATTTAGTGAAATAGTGGGTGTGTGTGTGTTTGTGTGTGAGAACTTCTCTCTGTCAGGTGTCAAAAAAAAGCACTATTAAAATTCTATGAATACTGAAGTGTTGTAATTACTAATTAAAGGGCCTGATTCAGTACGGATCGCAACTGCGATTGTAATAGCGAAGATATGCTAATCCTCTGCTATCGCTATGACGTTGCAGCACAACATAAGGACGCCCACCTTACCTTACACACATCTGTAATACTTCAAAACTGCAAAACCATCAGTAACATCGAGTACAATCGCAGCCTCACGCACATTTGCACAAGCTCTGACCTTACTCAGGAATTGCTAACCTCGTCGCACGCAGTAAGTACACAAGCTGTATATGGCATCGAAGTGGATAATTTATGCACGCCCCTGCAACAGCGTTCAAAAGCACTGGCACGCCTGTGTTTCGCCGACCACCCCTTATCACCACCCATAAATGGCACTTCCTGTCAATCACTCTGCAATGGGTCTGCATAGCCACTGCTATGCAGATCGCAGTGGAGTGTTTGCCACTGCAACAATCGGCCAATTGCGTGCGTAATCGCAGTTGCGATTAACAATATGAAACTAAATACAATGCTTATCTTTCCATGTCATAGTATTGGGTATGGACCAACCTGTGGTAAAACAATGAAGGAGATAACTTAAAGAGAATGCATAAATGAGAATTTTCCAAAAGCCACATCAATAGTGTTTACATATATTTTTCTTTATTGTCAAAGGGCCTGATTCACTACGGAATGCAACTGCGATGCAATAGCGATTATGTACACAGTTCAACTGAGATAGTATGCTAATCCATTGCGATCACTATGCCGTCGCAACACAACATAAGGAAGCCCACTTTACCTTTACACACATCCGTAATGTTTAGCAAGACTGCAAAAACATTGGTACAATCGAGTACCATTGCAGCCTCACGCACACTTGCACAAGCCCTGACCTTACTCAGAAATTGCTAACTTCATCGCACGCTATGAGGCCTCAGGCTGCTTTGGGCATCGCAGTGACTAATTTAAGCATGCCCATGCAATGACGTTCGAACACACTGGCACGCCTGCGCTTCCCCAACCACCCCCCGTCACCACCCACAAATGGCACTTCCTGTCAAGTACTCTACGATGGGTCTGCGTAGTCACTGCGATTGCAGTCCTGATCGCAATGACTAGTTCACGCACTGTGATGCATGCACATGTGCAGAACGCAACAAATGTCCGATTGCATGTGTATTAGCAACTGTGGACCTCATTCAGAGGCGGTCGCAAGAAGCAATTGCTCTCTCTGAATGAGGGCAGGCGCTTTTTGTTTTTTGGTGCGGCCTCCTGGTGGCAAGCTAAGCTTAGCTAGCGACCAGGGTGATGGTCGCGATGGTGATCACCATCGCGACCATTGGGGCTTGTGACCAGACCCTAAGGTTGGGTCTAGGCACTTGCAAGCCCCAGGGATCGAGCGGCCACCCACAAAACGGTAGGAGCCTCCGTTTTGGAGACCACCCCTCCAGCCCGCCTACAAAAAGGGGCGAGCTGTCGATCAACATCGACAGCCGCCCCTTCTGTAGCGAGCTCCGGAGCGAGAGAGTTTCTCTCTCGCTCCGAGGCTTGCGCACGCGCAGTGTGGCCACTGCAGGTGTGCAGGGCTACCCATCGACCCGGTTGCGAGCACATCGGTGCTTGCGACCGGGTCAAGAATGATCCCCAGGCCCTCCGAAGATCGGGGATCCGAGTCCACCCGAACGCTGTTTGGGTGTTCCCCGTCTGACTCAGATCCCACCTCGAGGCCGAACAGCAGCCTCCTGACCCAGGATCCTCGCGAGAGGATCCGACATCCCTACAGTATCAAACACGCAGACTGTCATTAGCTGCTACGTGCACTGAGGGAGCCGACTGGAGCTCACTCATGAGCTCCGCCTTCCGGCTCCCCCCACTACGGGTGATGGACGTCTCTCCCATAGTGCAGAGAAGAGTGGACGGCAGCGGTCACGGCAGGAGCGGGGATTCAGGTAAGTTTTTTTTTTCTTTGTGTGGGTGTGTAAGGGGGCGCTACTGGGAGCATGCTACTGGAGGCACAACTACTCGAGGCACTTCTAATGGGGGCATACTACTAGGGACGCACTACAGGGGGCACAGCTACTCGGGGCACTTCTAATGGGGGTACAACTACTCGGGGCACAACTACTCAGGGCACTTCTAATGGGGGCATACTACTGGGGGCATACTACTAGGGACACACTATTGGGGGCACTACTAATGGGAGCATACTACTGGGGGCACTACTAATGGGGGCATACTAATGGGGGCACTACTAATGGGGGCATACTACTGGGGACATACTACTGGGGGTACAACTAATAGGGGCACATACTACTGGGGGCACTACTACTCGGGGCACTTCTAATGGGGGTACACCTACTCGGGGCAAAACTAGTTGGGGCACTTCTAAAGGGGGCATACTTCTGGGGGCATACTACTAGGGACACACTACTGGGGGCACTACCACAGGGGGCATTACCACTGGGGACACTACTAATGGAGGCATTACTACTGGGGGCACTATTAATGGGGGCACTGCTAATAGGGGCATACTACTAGAGGCACTACCACTGGGGGCATTACTACAGGGGGAGCTACTACAAGATGCATTACTACTGGAGGCATTACTACTGGAGGCATTGCGTAAGGGACACTACTACTGAGGGCACTGCATAGGGGGTACCACTACTGGGGGCATTGTGTAAGGGACACCACTGCTAAGGGCATTGTGTAAGGGACACAATTGCTATGGGCATTGTATAAGGGGCACTACTACTGTGGGCATTTTGTACATTTTTGTAAAAAATCCAAATCCAAAGCCAGTCACCGCAGTTTGGCAAATCCAAATCCAGCAAAAATGGTCCGGCGCACATCCCTAGTCAGTACTTGTTATTTGCTTGTATAACCCAATTGGGGATATGTTGACATAACTTTATTGGACTGCCAGGTTTGTCCATAGAATGGAGAACATGGGCCAAATGTAATAGGGTGAAGGTTTAGAAAACGTGAGAGGTTAGTAGTAAGCTCTCACACTTTTTAAACTCTGCCAATAAAATAGAGTCCGAGCACATGTTTCTAGACTCAAAAAACTTGCACGATATAAACTCTCATCCAGATGTTTTCCCATTTTGAAGATAAACCTCGACAAATGTAATAGTGTGCAATTTGGACTCATTTGTTCGTCCAGCTGATTGTTGCCTTCTGCTCATCATTTTGAATTTAACCAGGTTTCTCCTATGTAAACATATTAAGGCCCACATGGGCCTGGACCTGAAATTTATCAAGGGCTTATTGTAAGCCACTGCAGGGGTGTGACCAGTACCGTGGGGGTCTGAACATAGGCCTCTCTATAAAGGGTGCAGGCCCACACTGCACACCTTGCATCCCTCTTTTATGTACCTCCTGGCTGCCATATGGCACTTAAGAAATATAATACTGGCGCCAGACTTTTTTCCTAGGGGTAGGGGGACCATGAACATGTGCACGATCCCCCTACTGTCTTACTTACAACCCTGTGTCTGAATAATGCTGTGGGAGTATGGCTAGCACCATGGAGGGCATAGTTAGCACCTACCCCCTCCTGCTCATCTGTGTCCATTAATGTGTTCTCTTCCTTCCTCATCTGTGTTCATTATTGTGTACACTGCACATCCCCCTCTAATATCTTTTGTGTTCGGCGCTCTCCTCCCCATTAGTTCACTTACTTTCTTCTCTTTTTATGTCTTCCTCTGTCTCTGTGCTTCCTCCACTCTCACACTGTCCGCGGGCCTTATTTCCAATGACAGGTATTCAGACAACGTTGAAATGTTACGTCCCCAATGTTGCCATGAAGTAAAAGGTGCTGCTGGCAGTACAGCAACGTCAGTGTTCAATGTCTTCAGTCAGGCACGTACGGAGGCCATCAGGTCAATGGCGGTCTGGTGTGACAGCACTCATGTAAAATCACATGGTATGAAGGAGATGTTGAGGCAGTCTATGTGATGCAAGGAGGGCTTTTCAAGTCTGCCTCTGCACCACCATTTGTATTTATCCCTGGGACGCGGTTCTCCTTGAGAGACGGGTGGTGTCCAGTGGAGGGATTAAAAGGGTGGAGCCTCGAAAAACCAGTATTGGTGAGAAAATACTCAACACTGTCATTCTCGAGGAGATCCTACTCATGTGGGCCTATTTTCATGGGGGGCCTGGAGTTGCAGCTCCAGCTGCCCCATTATTAATACAGCCCTGAGTGGTTCCTCTTACACATGTTCCTAGAATTTCTTTGTTGTGTACTCTGCTCTCCCTTCCCCCTCTTATTGTTGTTTCTATAATACTCAAAAAAAGCAAAAACCTAAAAGAACAGGTTAGAGATTAGTATCACTTTAATATAATTGGGGAGATGGTGATTGTAACAAATAGGTAAGTTGTAAAGAAGATATTTACTGACAAATTTATTAACCACTTAACTGGCGTGGTTAATTGGGATGCAGTTGTAGTCAGCTGGGCTTTAGAAGACATGGTTGCGGTTTTTAAAACAGAGGGCCTGATTCAGAGCCGGACGCTATTTGCGCTCACTCGTTCTGATAAAGGGGCCGGCTATTTAAATTGAGCGCTCGCTCTTTGCGGTCTGTTGACGCCTCTATGTCTGAGCGAGCGAACGAAACATGCGCTCGCTATTTTGTAAAGACGCCCCCTGGCTGCTCGCATCCTATGTCATCTCCGCTATTTATTAGATTAATCGAGTACATCGAAAGGCGTCTGAACTGCTCGCAGTGCTTGTGGTTGGATTTTCCTACCGCAATCATGCGAACAGTTCAGGCTAAGAAACAGCCAAGTGACGTGGTCGATGACGCTGCTTTGTTAATTATGCACACCCTTAAAACGCCCGTTTTGACCGTTTGGCACGCCTGCGTTTGGATCACCACTCCCCGTTTTCAAGAACCTTCCCCTGTTACCACCCACAAACGCCTCATCCTGTCACTCAAATTAGCAGGCACTCGCTATTTTGCGAGCGCTCGATTTCCGACCGCAATGACTGGTTGGCGCATGCGCATTACGACCCATACGCATGCGCAGTTGTGCGAACATCACTCGGACTGAACGAGCGGCCGCATACGAGCGGCTCTGAATCAGGCCCAGAGAGCCATCCTGCACATTTGCAGAATGGAATTCCTCTAACTCCACGGCACACCAGATAGTGATGTAGCTTTCTGTGACCACCGACATCACTGCTGGAATTGCTCCCCAGAATGCCAGGGGGATGTAGTTAAAATGCCGGCGAACGAGATCCTGACTGCCGATATACCGAATCCAGAATCCCTTGTCGGGATCTGCAGTGTTCGTGGTTCCGGTGTTGGGATTTGAATCTGCGGCTATTGATCCGCCGGTATTTCATACCACTCCCAAAGCCAGGAACCACAATGCGAGACGTGAACTTAGGGCCAGATTCACTACAGAACGGAACTGTAAATACAATAGCGATTACGCACGCAGTTCAACTGCGATAGTGTGCTAATTCATTGCGATCGCAATGCCAATGCAACACTACATAAGGACGCCCACTTTACCTTGCACACATCCGTAATGTTTAGCAAGACTGCGAAACCATCGGTACAATCAAGTACCATGGCAGCCGAACGCACACTTGCACAAGCCCAGACTTTACTCAGAAATTGCTAACTTCATTGCACGCTATGAGGCCTCAGGCTGCATAGGGCATCGCAGTGACTAATTTATGCACGCCCCTGCAACGGCATTTGAACGCACTGGCACGCCTGCGTTTCCCGGACCACCCCCCCGTCACCACCCACAAATGGCACTTCCTGTCAATCACTCTGCGATGGGTCTGCGTAGTCACTGCGATCACAGTCCCCATCGCAATGACTAGTTTGCGCACTGAGATACATGCGCGTGCACAGAACGCAACAAATGTCCTATAGCGTGCATATTAGCAACTGCGTTCCTTGCTGAATCAGGCCCTTAGTTCCCCCCCAGCACTATTTGGCTGATCTCTGACAGAGCAGAGATCAGCTGCAGCATGGGTGACTGATCATCAGTCTCCCCTGACACATGCTCTGCATCGATCTGCATTTGGGGGAGGGGTAATGCCTTGGGGGGGTAATTCACATGGGGGAGATTCTATTTGCACTGGGAGTGGAGGGGAGGGGATGCAATGCCCTAATTAAAGAAATGATCTGGGATGGAGAGATTTTATATCCATAAAAAATTACACCCAGTCACTGGGGGAGGAGAGGGCATATGCAAAAATAGGGACCTATTACACTGGGGGTGTTTGGGGGTTATACAACTGGGGATCTATTAGCACTGGGGAGTAGGGGGGATAATGCTAATGGAGAGCAATCACCACAGGCGGGGTGAGGGGGGGGGTCTATTGCCAATGGGAATGGGAGGTAATTTTACAATAGGGGCCTGTGTATACAGGACGGAATCGGTAACCCTAACCCTCCCGGGGGGTGCCTAACCCTAAGCCCCCCCGGGTGCCCTAAACCTAACCCTCACTCCCCGTGGCTGTCCGCTCGCGGTGCCTGGCATCCCTTTGATCTGATGCCGGGGAAATGACAGGTGTCTAGATATAGACGCTGGTCACTTATCCCACGCCGGGATAAAGCAGTCGGGAAGCCGGCTGTCGGGATTCCGGCAGCTGGCTTCCCGATTGTATATCTACGGGACAATGTAACTCTTTTTATTTTCCTGAAATTTCACAGTAGGGTGTTTATCATCCTATATGATACGTACATGAATAGCATAAATCATAAGACACTTTTAATCAGTATGTAATGCGGCGGTCAGTATTGCATACCCCAAATACAAATAAACAAAGAGAACAACTTGTCATGTGCTTAGACCACGGACTATAGGGCTGTGATGATAGTAAAATAGCCACATAGAATATGCATATATAAATCACAATATTTTATATATTCAGTAAAGTTTTGGTGTATTTAATTATTTGCTTAATTATACATATTTTATTTAAAGCAAAGCTGTGTCTTGTAATGTCTATGATAGGATGATAATACTATGGAGGAGCTGTGTCAGACACAAGGGTTTGTGCTGTGTGTGTTTTGACCACTGTGTGACTAAGGTCAATTAGTCACTTAGTAACTTAAGATGCAAATGCAATAGGAGGTGTGTGACAATCCCCGCTGCATCTGCGATTCCAGTGCTGCGATCGAGGTCGCAGCCTGGGATCACCATTGCATTGGACTGCGCCGGCCCTATCCCTGGTACGTTCTGTAAATGCCTCTGTCAATCAGGCATATGGGTGCCTGTGCACGCACGGAATCCTAATAATCGGGGATCTGCACATTGAATGAGGCTATTGTGTGGTGATCACCAGACAATAACTTCTGTATGTGGCACATCAAATGTCCCAGTGCCAGGATGGGAGAGGTAGTGAATTTTTAATCCCTCTACCTCAATCCCCTGCTCTACAGATTTTTATTTCTCCCTGTAATGCAAGGTAGTCCTTGTCCCTCATCTCTTCAGCCTGGTCCCTTCCTGGGATGCGGTGAGAATCCCGACAAGCAGGATGCCATCTGCCGGAACCCCAACAACAGCATCCCGAACACCGAGACAACATTGGCGCCAAAATCCTGACATGACTCGGGATGCCGATGTGGGAATCCCGACAGACAACATCCCGATCATAAGGACACCGCGGAAAGGTGAGTATCAGGCGCAGGGGGACACTTAGGTTTAGGCGCCCCAGGGGGATTTAGCATTAGGCTCCGGGCAGGGGGAGGATAGGGATAGGCTCCGGGCAGGGGGGGTTCGACTTAGGCATTAAAGTGGGAGGGTTAGGTTTAGGCACTTACCGGAAGGGTTAGGGTGCGGGGTAGGGAGGGTTAGTATTAGGGTACAGAAAAGGAGGGTTAGGGGGTAAATAGGACAGGGGAACATTACTTACCGTTCCCCTGTTGGGATTTGAACCATTGGGATGCCGCTGTCAGTGTACTGACAGCCGGCATCTCGTCCATCGGTATTCATACCGATTCCCTCTTCCCTCGCTACCACTAATATATATATATTTTTTAACACATTTTTATTGAGCACATCTCAAATTTGACAGAATACAATGAGCAATAATAAACACTTAGGGGCCTATTCATCAACACTAAAATAACGTTTTTAAGGACATTTTCCTTAAATAACGTTATTTTGGTATTCATGTAGCCACTTAGCACAGGAGATATCACAGATATCTCCTTGCTAAATTCCCCTGCGTTAATTTCCACACTCCCCATACATTAGAATGGGGATGTGGAAATTATGGTATTCATCAAATTCCGAAAATTATAAATTTTTGGAATTTGATGCAGTTACTATTCGCCACTGTGAGGTGGCGAATAGCAGGTGAAACTTACCTGTATCGGCGTGTGCAGGTCCCCCGACGAGTCCCTCCGGCGCTCTGCTCCGTCCTCAGGCTCCAGAGGCTGGTCGGACATGTGTGCTCCCCAGCAGAGCACAAGAAAGTTTAGACATATAAAAAAAAGTTTTTTTTTTCTAATCTGTCATGTGGTCTGGTGGGAAACCACATGACAGACCAGCAGGACGGAGCTGGAGGCTGCTGCGCGGACAGGTAAGTCGGGAGGGGGGAAGGGGGGTGGGGGGATGGGGGGGTAATAAACTTAACGCATCTGTAGGCAGTGCTGCGCATGCGCTGGTTTTACAGATGTAACCGCGCATGCGCAGCACTGTTTCCAGATGCGATAAGGTAGTGTAGACAGGGAAAAGTACCTATTTCCCGAAAAGCTGTCAACGCAAAAATTACAGCTTTTCGGAATAGATACTTATGGAGAGGTGGAATGATGAATTCCACCTATAATTAGCTAGAACTCCATGAGAGTTCTAAAGCTAATTATCTCCAGAGAAGTTTTACGTTTAATGAATAGGCCCCTATGTCCACAAAAGACAATAACAATAAAGGGAATGGGTTTGTAATGCCGGCTGTCGGGATGCCTCCTGTAACAATACCGACAGCGGCATCCCGATGGTTGGTATCCCGACAGGGGTCAGGTAAGTATACTTACCCTCCTCCCTTCTTCTCCTAATCCTCCCTTCTTGTAGTCTAACCCTGCCCACCTCCCTCCCCGTAAGTGCCTAAACCTTTCTTTCCACCCTTCGTGCCTAAACCTAACCCTCCCCTCTTAGTGCCTAACCCTAACCCAGTGGTGCCTGACCTTATCCCTCCCCCCTAGAGGTGCCTAACCCTAACCTCCCTCCCAAGAAAAACCTAACAACAACCCTGCTAACTTACCTAAACATAACCCTCCCTCCCGCTGCTAACACTAAGGGCACCCAGGCTTACCTTCGTTCACGCTGGCATCCTCCTCGATTCCGTCATTGGAATTAAGATAGGCATCGGTATTTCAACGCCTATATTAACTCCCTTGTCAGAATTCCAGCGTTGGCAGTGAGATCTCATAACTACATCCCCAATAAAGTATAACATGTAAACAAGATCGGTATGTAACATACAATACAAGTTGTACTCTGAACTCAGAAATTTACAAAAGTACAATTTAATAATAAGGAGAGAGAAAAAAGAAAAAAAGGGGGATATTGCAATGATATACAGTATATGAAAAATAATTGATAACAATAAATCGTCAATTAATAATATTAACAAAGAAATAAAAAGGAGGGAAAAAGTGGGGGATAACTCAGTCCTCCAAGGGGGCAGCCTCAAACCCACATAGATGACAGTTGAAAGGAAAAAGACACCAAAGCAACTACACCTGAGTAGGTTCATCAGCCAACAATATTCTGGTCTCATACCAACCAGTGTGCTAAAAGCAAGTTTTAACCTGCAGCTGCATTGGGAAATGCAAAGTATCTACATAGCTTTCCCATAATTCGAAAGATTCTGCACCCTAGCCTCTCTATGGAGGAATGCCTCCAGCCAATCTATTCTAAAATAATTTGTTATTAAAAAAGAGACAGACTAGGAGGGTTGGGCTGAATCCAGTGTTGGAGAATAGCTTTTTTTGCAGCAGCAGCAATAATGAGTTGGAGTCTCTTACTACCTTTAGTGTATCTAGCCCCCTCAGATGTTATCCCGAGTATGGCCCACTCCAGTGTCCAGGTCTGCCATCAGAAATTGTGGGGCATGGTACTGACAAAATAGGCAGGCTACTTCAGGGGTGGAGCATCAATTGATGTGTAAACCAGGGATGGCTACACATGGTGGAGGGGGGTAGCACAGGGCAGGGAAGGCTGGACATTAATTTGGGGCACAGGGCAGGGAAGACTGAACAAGGGGGGCACTAGGCTAGGAAGAGTAGACTGGGGTGGCAAAGAGCAGGGAAGGTTGGATGGACTAGGAGGCGGCAAAGGGCAGGCAATCCTGGCTCAACTAGGGGAGGGGCAGGGAAGGTAGGCAGGCTGGTTGGACATGAGGGGCACAGGAAAGGCTGGCAGAACTGGGGCAGGGAAGACAGGCTGGATGGCTTGACTAGGAGGGTGGGCACAGGGAAGACTGGCTGGACCAGGGGAGGGGCAGGGCAAGGAAGGCAGGCAGGTTGGACTAGAAGGCCGGCTGGACTGGGGGGCTGGGCATGGAAGGCAGGCTGGCTGGACTGGGAGGGGGTGTATGGAAGGCTAGCTGGACTGGGGGAGGGGCAGGGTAAGGAAGGCAGGCAGGCTGGCTGGTAGGACTGGGGGGGGTGGGAGGGTGGGCAGGGAAGGCAGGCTGGCTTGCCGGACTGGGGGGCATAGACAAGACTGGCTGGACTGGGGGGGTGTAGACAAGGCTGGCTGGACTGGGGGGACAGTGCAGGGAAGGCTGTCTGGGCTGGGGGGACAGTTCATGGAAGGCTGGCTGGACTGGGGGGACAGTTCATGGAAGGCTGGCTGGACTAGAGGTGGGGGACACAGGGCAGGGTCTGCATACCTGCTTTCTTCATAGTTTTCCCAAAAGAGAGGGGGCCCGGGATGGCAGCTGCGGATATGAACTATGGAGCCGGCCGTGAGCCAATCACTGCTTCTGATTGGCTGCCATTCCACGAGCTGTAATTGGCTCATGGCCAGCTCCATAGTTCAAATGCCGCAGTACCAATGCTCTTTCTCCCTGCCTGCCACCCGGCGCATTCCTGGCTACTACCACCCGGGGCCTCTCTCTCTCCAGGCCTGGGATTGGAGTCCTTGCAGTCCCCCCCTGATGGCTGCTCTGCCGGTGTCAGCGGCAAGTAATTAAGGAGGTCGGTAGTAGCATAGTTCTTAATCTGCACCCATAATCTTTTAATTGGAGGGAAATCCCACAGACAGTGATATAGAGAGGCATCTACACAGGCACATTTAGCACAAGATGAGTGGGATTGTATTACCATTAAGTTACATCTGGACGGCGAGAGATACCCTCTATAAAATAAACGGAAATGCACTTCTTTGTAAATAGCAGCTGGTAGAGTTTTATTCTCGTAAAGCAATTGGGTTACAATTGCTTTCTTGTCTAGGTGTGGCAATTGAAAAACCCATTGAGTAATACCCGTACGTCTATATTTATCATAATAAGGGTCTATATCTATCACGTAAAGAAGGGAGTTATTCATATCTAGGAGTAGGCAATGAGGCTAGGACAGTTGAAGTATAATGTTGTGCTTGTAAAAATCGAAAGTCGTGGACAGTTAGAAATGGGAAAAGCGAGCTCGCCACTGATAAAGGAAGCAGATTTTTAGTGTCTATATCTGTTAAATGTTGGACACTCCTAAGCCCCCTCCCTTGCCCGAGAAAGAAAAGGAATTGTGGCCTCCCCATTCTGAAACTCAGGATTCGCTAAGAAGGGAAGGAAGAGGAAGTGGTCACTATTACAATTCCAAGCATTTCTTATGTATGCCAGGTAGACCAAACAGTCATTAAAAGTGGGTTATCCAACAAATGAGGGGGGAATCTCTTGCTTGTGCATGTGTAAGAAATACCTCCATCTGAGGTAAAAACTGCTAATCCAGCAATGTGTCAAAATAAATGTCTTGCTTATGCAACCAGTCTTTAATATATCTACGTTGGCCAGCTTGTGAGTAACGCATACCACCCTGGAAAATTGACTCTGCCACTTCTGCAGACCAACCATACTAATCTTTGTTTTTTTGTTGTTCCAAATAAAGGAATGAAAAGATTTGAGAATAGTAGCCTCATCTGATTTAGAAAGTAGTATAGGTAAAACTTGTAGTGGATACAAAGTTCTCGGATAAACAATCATTTTAATATGATCAGCTCTGCCTAAAAAGGAGAGGGGGCGGCAACGCCAATCCTGGAGTGTTTCAAGCTAATTCAAAATAAGATTGTTAACATTGAGAGAGTACAAATCATGAATATTATGAGGCAAATAGATTCCCAAATATCTGATATAGCGTTTTCCCCAATGTAGACCAATGCCACGAGCCCAAGAGGGTTGCACTACAGCGCCTAAGGAAAGAGCAGATGATTTTTCAATATTAACAGCAAAACCAGAAATTTCACCAAAATGAGACATTTTTCTAGGATGGGCAATAAACTCTCCTCCGGGTTACCTATATATAGAAGTTGGTCATCAGCAAATGCCGTTAGCTTAACCTCCTACCGTCCTAACGGAATACCCCTGAACTGATGCTAATTTTGAAGTATTCAAAGAAGAGGGTCCAGGGCATGGTTAAAAAGTAATGGGGAAAGAAGACAACCTTGTCAAGTACCCCTAAATAAGGATCACTCCAAAAATCATTAATAATCAGCATAGTTATTGGGGAAGTATAAATAATTTAACAAATTGTTGAAAACATTGTGTAAATGAGGCAACATTTTTTTAACAAATGCCTTTTCGGTGTCTAAACTTAAGGTAACATTTTGTGAATTACTCTGGCCCATGGATGCCAAAACAGCCGTCAGTGCCATTCTGATTCCCTTAACAGAGTGTCTGGTGTGGGTAAAGCCCAAATGATGTTATGTAACTAAGGATAGAAACAAAAGCTGCAATCAATATGACATTATTTTGGTAAACAAATTAAAATCTCAGTTTAGAAGGGAAATAGGACGGTAGGAAGCAAGCAGGAATCCTACCTAGTTTCAGGATTAAAATAGTGTATGATATGTTAAAGCCAGGATAAGATAAATTTGCTGCATGCAACTTTCTAAGGTTTCTGGGGTACCTCCAAGGTGAGTCAGCTCTCAGCTTATACATGTGCTGTTATCATGCAGTACACTAATTTGTAATTAAATGACCCAGAGTGGGTGCTACTATTATGTAGCAATAATTATTTTGGGGTGAGCGTTTGGGAGTGGGGCCCCCGGAGTTGCTGTGGCTGGACCTTTTTCAGGGCATCACCACTTAATTCACATAGATATTTTTTATCACTTTTCTAATTGTTTGTTTATTATTTATGTCATTTTAATTCTTTCTCATTTCATTAACACTTATTGATTTATCTTTACACATCCTTTACACTTCACCATCACCTTTTTCCCCTTTTCGTGTGATACCCTGGGGATGGTCCTTGGCTGGAATTTTTTGGGGTACCTTGCTTCTCGGACGTGAACCCCTTAATGGTTAGGGACGCCAGTATAGAGGAGCCTTGACGATGGCCTGGCGCTTATTCATATATTTGCAAATGTATGTAACTATTACCTCTGAATCTCTATTATCATTTAGGATTTAAGTATTTTTTGTTGATTTTGCTGCAGTTTGCTGGAGGGCAAATCCCCTTTTTTCCAACTTTCTAAACAGGTTTGTCAACATGGGCACCAGGTCATCTTTCAGTAATTTGTAATAGTCTCCATTTAGACCATCAGGGCCTGGGGACTTATTAGAAGGCAAAGAGTAAATGACTGTGAGAACCTCCTCTTCTGAGATCTCCACATCCAAGACCCCTCTGTGTAAAGGAGTAAGTTTGGGCAGAGAGGCCTCCGAAAGTGTTTCACAGGACAAACCAGCATTAATATCTGTTGTTTCAAACAAAGTAAAAAAATATTTGTAAAATAGTGAAGAAATATCATTATGGGACAGATGTACTAAGCTCTGAAGGTGATAAATTGGAAAGTGATAAACTACCAACCAATCAGCTCCTAACTGTCATCTTTCGAACACAGCCTGTAACATGAAAGTTAGGAGCTGAGTTGTTTGTAGTGTATCACTTTCCAATTTATCATTTGAAGAGCTTAGTACATCTCCCCCTATGTGAAGTACACCGGTCCCCAGTGCCCAGGGACTGTTACTGAAGTTATATTGCATCTATATCGGTGTTGTTTAGCGATAAATGCCAAAAGCTTCCCTGATTTATTACCTCACCAATATTATCTATTCTTGACGAAATCCAACTAGCATTGGGCCTGTCCTGACAAAAATAACTCCAAAAGCTGATTATTTTGTGTATAGGCCTGTAGGTTATCATTGTTGTGGTCAGAAACATAAGTATTATGCGAAAACACTAATTTACCATGTAAAGACTCATATTTAACTAAATAATCCATACGTATTTTGGCTAAATAAGAAACCACCCATCCCCTCATCACCACCATCAACGTCTCCCAAAACAACCCAGGTGTATCCCAGTAAGCAATATTATCGTCAAGGAAATTATTCCAATAATAATTGAGATATTGCTTAAAATCATTCTGAGAGAGGTATGATGGGAAACGCCAAAGCGGATAGAGCCACAGGGGGAACCCATAGGGGGTTCCATCTATGCCTCACAAAACAGCAAACATAACAATACTTAAAAACTACACTATATGGTAAAAGAAATTCAGAGATATTTGTTGCATGCATTTGGTCTATTGCTGCAGGTACAATTTAGTGTGCTGGGGACATCTGGGGGACACCCCCCTTTATGTTTCTTTTTTTAGTATGACCCCTCCCTTTCATGCATCTGAAGAGAATTGATAAATTGATTTGAGCAGCTTTCACTTTGTTATGTTTGCTGTTTTGAGAGGCATAGATGGAACCAGCATTTGGAGGGAATGATAATTCCTATAGTGCTAATTGGAGGCCCCAGAGGTAACTCCCTGATAAGTTGGCTCTCAATTTGGATGTATTTCTGTATGTGCCTTTACCATGAGACCTTACAATAGACAATTGCATGGCCCAGAGTGGGTACTGTTATCATGCAGTGTAGGGACCACCAGTGTCAGAGAAGCCGTGAAGTGGGCCTGGTGGTTTACCATGTAATTGCAAATGCATGCAACAAATATCTCTGAATTTCTATTACCATATAGTTCCACTTTGGTATGTTTACCCTAGAGAACAGGCCAGTTGTAGTGAGAAAATGATCAATTCTCGCCAAGGTATCATGAGAAAGGTATATTCCCGACTATTACCATGGCCCAGTCTCCACAGGTCAACAACAGCAAGTCTACTATTTTAAAATGTGGATCCCCCCAGGGCATGTTGCAAGGAACTCAAGGGCAACAACCTATCCAAAGAAGGTTGGTCTACAATGTTAAAGTCCCCCATATGATAAGGTTGGGAGTATCAGCCTCCAGCAACAGTTGTGAGTCTTTCCTATATAAAGATTGGTTAGGAGTATTAAGAGCATAAATGTTCAACAATGTAAAGCATTCTCTCCAGATAAGAACATGCAAAAGGAAGTACCTACCCCCTGGATTTATCAGAGAATCCTGAATCTCATACTGAAGATGGGCATTAAAGAGTATTGCGACCGCTCATTTTTTCTTGGTAAAGTGGGCTGAAATACACTCTCTAAGCATGGAACTTCACAATGTACTATCCTCAGTGTCTAACCAATTGATTTCCTGGAGAAATATGATATCAGGGTAAAAGGACTTAAGGTGTGTAAGCACTTTCCGGAACTTATAGGGAATTTGAGACCAGCTTTCCAGGAAATAAAATTAAGGGTATTAGACACAGTCATAGATGCAAACTGTGTGGTGTTAGGAGTGTGAGTCATCCTATACCTGTCTTGTAAAAGCGTAATGCCAGAAATGTTTGTAAGACAAAGACCCGACCTTGTCCCTATGAACTGGGTCAAGCCACCAAGGTTGAAGGAAAAAAAAGAGAATTTTGCAGCGTCTAGTAACAGTCGGCCGAGAGCACTGTGTCACCCCCAAGGAGGACATGGAAATGAAAGGGGATAGGGAAAAGAATAACAAGCAAATTAACCAAATATATAACATGCAATTGAAAAAATTTTTAAAACATTGCAGAAGAATAAACCAGAGTCATGCTAATACATGACCTCTCCAAAAAACTTTAATACAGCGCCATTATAACATAAGAAGTAATGACTCCCTCAAGGAAATGCACAAGCAATTAAGTGACAAACCAAATAGCAAGGATATCACAGTCAATCCAAGGTTGAGGTGATCGTGAAATAGAAGGGGGTAGCGGATCATCCAAATGGAAATGAGATCTGGCTGCAGCCGGGGTGTCAAAGAAGATGGGCTTTCTCGTTATAGAGGACCCTCAACTTAGCTGGATACAGAAGGGAAAACCTGATGTTACTGTCATAGAGAGACTTACACGTAGAGGAAAACTCCCTTCTCTTCTGCATCACTTGGGCTGAAAAGTCCTGATAAATTAGAACCTTAAAATCACGTATTTGTAGAGATTGTGTTTTCTGATAGGCCCTCAGTTTGTTTTCGTTATCTTTAAAGCCCAAGATTTGGCTATGACTGGACGTCGAGTCTAGGCAGAATCCCCCCTCTCAGCACCCATGCGATAGGCTTTCTCAATATTAACTGTCCCAGAGGGCGTTGGGACTTTGAGAACATGGACTAGGTCAGTATTGAGAAAGTCCAGGAGGTCAGTATCTATGATCTCCGGAATTCCTATGAAGCGCAAATTGTTGCATCAATGCCTGTTCTCCAGATCATCCATCTTGTCTGACAGCACACGAATAGCACTTTTCTGTTGTAGAGCCAATACGGTATCTTCAGAATCACTGAAGCATTTTTCAAGTTCTACTATACGTTTGGTATTGGATTCCAGATGAGATTAGGTACTATTTAGAGTCTCATGGATATTATCCATTTTTGGGGTAAGCAGTTGAAGGAGTAGAGAAAGTACGCTTATTGTGTTTCCATTTGAAGAGAGGAAGATGCTTGAGAGACATATCAGAAAGAGTGAACAGCAAATCCGGAGAAGGCGGAGAACTTTTGGAAGCTTGAGATTTAGCTGTATGTCCGTTTGATTTGGCCATATCTGAACCTGTAGGTTAGGTTTTTCTAGGAATTTGTCTATAGCCTGAAAAGCCAATGGACAATGAAATTTCAAGGATACGTGCAGCCGGAAAGAAATTGGTCACCACCCCCCACAAGAGACGGAGAGGGTCAGATATCAGAGATAAAACCTGAAACTACATGTGAACCTGAAGGACAAGCAAATGGAAGAGCTATAGGGCATATATATATATATATATATATATATATATATATATATACACATATACATATGTTGTTGTTGTTTTCGTCTGTCTTTTTTCTTTTTCTCATTTATTTGTTTTTATATATTTAAAAAAAAATGGTGGGTGGCTGCCTTTTCTTGCCCCCCCCCTTTTTAGTTTGTAGATAAAGTAGAGAATTGCACAATATAATCACAATCTTAACACCTAAGTGCAAGTAGATTACTTTGACTGGAATTAACAGTAAGGGGTAAGAGAGTGACAAAGAGAATGGTTACTATTAGGCATATCCCCAAAGATAACGTTGTAGCTCAGTTACCATATGAAATAAACCAGCCGATAATAGTGATGAGATTGAGAAACTCAAAATCAGAGTTAGTGCACCACTAAAGGTAAATAAAAAGCAGCCCTATACCATACAGTTAATCGATGACTAAGAACAAGAATAATTTTATATCTGAGTAACTGTATTAGCAAATTCAACCAGTAGATGGCAGTGATGTATAATACAAACTACAAAGTTATATAAAAATGTCACCAACAGTGGCTATAAAGTATAAACCAATATGCATCTATAAAAATGATGGTGTCCCCAAGCATGTGGAAGAAGAGACACAAAAGGGGGGAGGTAAAATTTGTTAGTAGGGGTTAGACAATTACCAGTGTCAAGCTGGCTACACACCTTACAGATATATCTGCAGATGATGGTTGGTCATCTGGATGAGGATCCTGCTGGCCTGGGGGAGTCGCAAGTGTCCCGTACACAAAGCACAATGCCCCAATATATCTGCAGATATATTGGGCGTCAGCTATACAGCACAGCTGATGCATAATATCTGAACATCGTTCACAGACATATCGCTGATACACACTGGCAGACGCACATATGATATATCAGCCAATCAATTGATCGCCCAATATATATGCCAGTGTGTACCCAGCATTAGAGGAGATGGACGATCAGAGTAGTTTCCTCGATTCCCTGGAGACAGGCACACTTAGCAGGATGGGAATTGTCCAGGAAGATAGACACCAGCAGCTTCAGTGCAACAGACAAGGAGCCGATCAGAAGCAACTGCACTCACCCCAGCACAGCAGCTCCACAGCAGAACACCACCGCAGGACTCAGGATGCAGAAAGGAGGCAGCAGGCACCAGAGAGAGCGACCACCCTTACCAATTAGTAGGACCATCCAGGCTGAAGTGCATCACCAATGGAGCAGCAGAGACACAGCAGCCATGGACCAGAAAACCTGCCAGGAACTCAGGATGGCAGCAAGAGAGGTCAGAGGAGCAGGTCCCGGATCACGAGGCACGCCGGCCGGACCCTCACCAGACAGCAGCCACAGGTATAAAGGTACAGGGCACACCGTCCACCTAGGGGAAAAGAGGAGATAAGGATGTGGGGGGAAGGCAGGCAGACAGGCAAAACTTAGTTAAGTAGGGAAGCCCACGGGTCACGCCAAATAATGGCGATCACAAACGCCATGCACCACAGGCTGGATTCTGGGAAAATCAGGCAGCTCCTTCTAGAACTGTCTGATGTAAAATTGAGCCAGGTAGAGACTTTTTTTTAAAGGGTAGATGAGCTTGGATGGGTAAAATCTCAGAGGAGCTGTGGTAAAACGTGGCTATTCACAATGCTCCGCCAACTGGAAGTCCAATAACATATTTTAATTCTTTTTTTTTTTTTTATGTTTTAACCATATTAAAAATTTGTCAGTTTAGTGGTTAAAATTAAAGATGAGCAGGTCCAGTTCACCGAGAACCGGACCCACCCGAACATAGGGGAACCAAGTAGGATCCGAGTCTGGCTCGGGTTTTCCTGCCTAACTCGGAATCCAAAACGAGGCAAAACGTCATCCTCCCCCTGTCGGATTCTCACGGGTTTTGGATTCAATAAAGGTCCCGGTGATCGGCGACATTTTCACTCCGGCTATGGAGAGTGTACAGAACAGACGTGCTCTGTTCTTCTCTGTTGTTCAAGGGTACAGTGTTGTCAGGCTGGACCTGATTCAGCAAGGGATGCAGACGCACGCAATCGGCCAATGTTCGTAGTCTGGGCATGCATCTGGGTCACAATGCATGTGCGCAAACCGCTCACTGCGTCCATCAAATTGAGTGCTGTGAATACGCAGACCCAGGAAAAAGTGATTGACAGGAAGTGCCGTTTGTGGGTGGATACAGGAATTGTTGGCCGACCGCAGGCGTGCCAGTGCCTTCGCACACCATTACAGGGGCGTGCATAAATTAGCCACTGAGATGCCGGACGCAACCTGGCGTCCCTTTGCGTGCAGGAAGTCTCTCAACTCCTGCGGCAGGGTCAGGTCTACCTTTAGTCTGTGTGCGGATCCGATGTTACTCAATGTTCCCGATGTATTCTCAGCCTTGCACATCAGTACAGATGTTAGCGGAGGGTACAGGGGGCGGCATTATTTAGTGCTGTGCGCCTGCATCTTATGCTGCGGTTGCCATGCGTATGCATTGGTTAGCATATTTTCACAGTGGCCGAGAGCGTGTGTGCGCACACTTGCATTTGCATTCCTTGATGAATCAGGCCCTCTGTTCTTCAAGGGTGCAGTGTTGTAGTTGTTCAAGGGTGCAGTGTTGTCGGGCTGGGGCTGCAGTACATAAAGTGGGGGGTGTTGCTGTTTCACTGTTGTCCTGTTAATCAAGGGGCTAGGGCTGCAGTTTAAAGGGGTGCTGTGTCGTCCAGGGGTGCTCTGTCAATCCAGGGGTGCTCTTCCCCAGTGTAAAAAAAATGAAAGTTAAGATTATTAATTATCATTCCACAAAAAATAAAAAGATCTTATTTTTCTTTTGTGTGTGCCAGCTACGCTATTATTGTTTGGTGACATTGCCAGCCAGACCGCAGTTTATCATCCATGTATTTGTTACTCTGCTGGTTGTCCATACGCACTCCGCGGGGTGCTTTGTTGTCCATAAAGGGGTGCTGTGTTGTTTATCAAGGGGTTACTTCCTCGTCCAGGGGTGCTCTTCCCCAGTGTAAAAAAAAAAAGTTAAATAAAATTAGCATTCCACAAAAAAAAAAAAAAAAAGATTTTTTTCAGTTTTTGTTCATGTGTGCTAGCTACGTTATCATTGTTCGGTGACACTGACGGCCAGACCGCAGTTTATCATCCACGTATTGTGACAGAACAAATTGTAGCGCAGTGTGTTATTCTTTTCTTCTTATTCATAAAAAATATTGTGATGCTGTAAGTGGTAGCACAGTGTGTTATTCTTTTCTTATTCATAAAAAATATTGTGACACTGTAAGTGGTAGCACAGTGTTAATCTTTTCTTATTCATAAAAAATCTTGTGACACTGAGGGGTAAATTTACTAATATTCGTGTTTGGTCATAATTGCAATCTCGGGTGAGTTTAGGCATGTTTTTAATCTCACAAATTTACTAAAGACACACTCGGGTGAGTCTGGTAAAACTCGGGTGATATTGCAAATTCGTATCAACTCACCATCGGGAAATCTCGGAAGTACTTTTCATGAAAAAGATGCAACTCAGGAATTTACCAAGAACCGAGATTACAATCTCAGGTGAGATTGCAGCAAACTCCCTGATAAAATGAAGTTTCAAACACTCCACCTCCTCAGCTGCGAGTTTGGCAGAAACATATACAGATCAGTGTGATTTGTGTATGTTTCTGCATATAATCACTATCTAAAGGGTTAATTTAAAAAAAAATTAAATAGGGTTCCCCCCCAAAAGCATAACCAGTCCCGGGCTGCTCAGCCAGTCCTGGTTCCTAACATTAAGGAGAAATATGTGTAGGGTCCCCCGTAATTTAGGAACCAGCACCTGGCTGCAGGGCCCATCCTGGTTATTACATATAGGAGTAAAAAAATGCGTAGCGGTCCCCCTATATTTAAAACGAGCACCTGACCCAAACTGACCGGGGTGTAATTCCACAGCCAGGAGACCCTATCACCTGGTCTCTATGGCTAAAGCATTATCACCCCAAGCTGATCAGCCCAAGCCAGGGATCTCAGGGGAGGTGGAGACCCCCCCAAGAAGGGCTCCCCCCTCTCCTGAAACCCCAGGCTACGGCTGAATCCCGGGGCTCTTCCCGCACCCCTGGAGCAGTGAGTATTGGGGTGATAATGGGGGAAATAGTTCAAAACTATTGTATTTTACAGTAGAACTACAGGTGCCAACATGCCTGCCCTTTTGCATTTGTAGAACTACAAGTGCCAGCAGGTGGCTGGCACCTGTACCCCCACTGTAAAATAAATAGTTAAAAAAACAGTACAGGCACACAGTCTAAAGTACAACTTTATCACATTCACCTACCTCACTCACACATACTTACCTGCTGCCAGATGTTCATGTCCACTTCTCCCGTAGAATCCACGGGTGTACCTGTAAAAAAGATCCCATACTCACCTACACCCTGGTGCTGCTCTCCGTAGCATCCCCAGGTCTTGGCAAAAAAACAAACCGAGTAATCCGGAACAGACACTTACATTAGCGATGTATGTGTGTGACCACATACATCGCTAACAGGCTCCTGATTGTTCAGTGTGAACTCAGGAGCTGGCAGCTTTTGGGGAGGGGACCCTAAGTAAAGATTTAACCCTTTTTAACAAAGTGGCCGCTCGCTAAGACATGGTGGGCGTGTTTATGCCTTGGCGAGTGATCGCTTCCCATGGCGTCACTTTGACAAATTTGCATATGCTTCCAGCGAGTGTACACAGATAGCGAACGGGTCTGAATCAGGCCCATAGGCCAAAATGTACTAATCGGCGGGTTCTAAACCCTGGCGGTTTGGTGGCAGTTTGATGGCGGGTCCTAAACCCCGGGGGTTTAGTGACAGTTTGGCGGTGGTTTCTAAATGACAGCCCTGTTCTATTCTAAAATCTGTTTTGACGGTGGTTTTGAAGTGGTTTTGCAGCGGTTTTGGCCTTAGTAAATCTGCAGATAGCAAAACCGCCGCCAAACCGCCACGAAACCACCGGGGTTTAGAGCCCGCTGCTTAGTAAATTTTGCCCATAGTATAGATTATAGACCATTGAGTATCAGAAATAGGGTGATCTAAATCCTATTCCCATCGAAGTTGAGCAGCAGATTTAAAGGTAGAACACAAACCCAAAGAAATAGATACCAAAAGGGAATACTCCCCCTAGCTCCTCCTCGGTTAAGCCGAGACCATATATCATTGTGAGGTGTATGTATTGGTCCTAGAGAGCGTACCACACTTCTAAACCAGTGTTGAATCTGGAGGTAATTAAATATTTCAGCAGAAGGGAGGGAGTAGCGGCATTGTAGAGCAGAAAATGGCATTAGAGTACCACTATCCATAATATCACCTAAAGTATTGACACCACTGGAGCTCCAAAGAGAAATATTGAGATTTGGAATCAATTTAGTAATAGCCCTAATGGAAAGGGCAGAGGAAGGGAGGGACAGTTCCTCAACAGAGGAGGCTAATTTATCCTACACAGAGAGCGTAGTCTTAATAGAGGGAAACAATATACAGTAGTGGTAGAGGGACAAAGGTGTTATGGTGTCCCCAGTAAATCGGTCAGTGGAAAACCTGGGAAACACGATTGTTCAAGGGGCACCCAACAGTTAGCAATGGGTTGACCAAACCAATCCTGCAGTTGAGCTAGGCAACATGCTTCAAAATATTTAGACAAATTGGGTAGATTCAAATCCACCAAAAGGCTTTGGGAGAATCATAGGACACGGCAACATTTTTGATGGGGGATTCTTCCAAAGATAATGGGACAGGATAGAATGGCATCCACAATGGGATTGTGTGGAAGAGATACATAAGTTTGGGGAGTAAGATCATCTTGAATGCTTCTAAATGACCTAGCCAGGAACTCTCATAGGATAACCAAGATTTAGTATACTCCATCAGACGTTCAAGCGATGGTTGGAAATTGACATAAAAAATGAAGGAAGTGTCAGGAGGGATATGAATGCCTAGATGCTGAATAGAGGAAGTTCGCCAGTTCTAAGAAAATTGAGAACGAAGAGAGGAAACTACAGAATCTGAAAGATTAACAGGTAACGCATCAGTCCAAGTCATATTAAGCTTATAATATGATGCAGAGCTATACTCATCTAAAACATCATGTACAGTCAGGTGCATAAATATTGGAACATTGACAGAATTTTCATATTTTGGCCTCTATTCACCACCACAATGGCTTTGAAATGAAACAAACAAGATGTGCTTTAACTGAAGACTTTCAGATTTAATTTGAGGGTAATTACATCCAAATCAGGTGAACGGTGTAGGAATTACAACGGTTTCTATATGTTCCTCCCACTTTTTAAGGGGCCAAAAGTAATGGGACTATCAACTCAAAAGCTATTTCATGGACAGGTGTGGGCTATTCACTCGTTATTTCATTATCAATTAAGCAGGTAAAAGGTCTGGAGTTGATTCTAGGTGTGACATTTGCATTTGGAATCAGTTGCTGTCGACCCTCAATATGAGATCCAAAGAGCTGTCACTATCAGTGAAGCAAGCCATCATTAGGCTGAAAAATCAAAACAAACCCATCAGAGAGAAAGCAAAAACATTAGGTGTGTCCAAATCAACTGTTTGGAACATTCTTAAAAAGAAAGAACGCACCGGAGAGCTTAGCAACACCAAAAGACCCGGAAGACCATGGAAAACAACTGTGGTGGATGACAGAATTATTTCCCTGGTGAAGAAAAACCCCTTCACAACAGTTGGCCAAATCAAGAACACTCTCCAGGAGGTAGGTTTATATGTGTCAACAATCAAGAGAAGACTTCACAAGAGTGAATATAGAGGGTTCACCACAAGATGTAAACCATTGGTGAGTCACAAAAACAGGAACACCAGATTACAGTTTGCCAAACAACATCTAAAAAAGCCATTACAGTTCTGGAACAACATCCTATGGTCAGATGAGACAAAGATCAACTTGTACCAGAGTGATGGGAAGAGAAGAGTATGGAGAAGGAAAGGAACTGCTCATGATCCAAAACATACCAACTCATCAGTGAAGCATGGTGGTGGTAGTGTCATGGCGTGGGCATGTATGGCTGCCAATGGAACTGGTTCCCTTGTATTTATTGGTTGATGTGACTGCTGACAAAAGCTGCAGAATGAATTCTGAAGTGTTTCGGGCAATATTATATGCTCATATTCAGTGAAATGCTTCAGAACCCATTGGACGGCGCTTCACAGTGCAGATGGACAATGACCCGAAGCATACTGCAAAAGCAACCAAAGAGTTTTTTAAGGCTAAAAAGTGGAATGTTATGCAATGGCCAAGTCAATCCCCTGACCTGAATCTGATTGAGCATGCATTTCACTTGATGAAGACAAAACTGAAGGTAAAATGCCCCAAGAACAAGCAGGAACTGAAGACATTTGCAGTAGAGGCCTGGCAGAGCATCACCAGGGATGAAACCCAGCGTCTGGTGATGTCTATGCATTCCAGACTTCAGGCTGTAATTGCCTGCAAAGGATTTGCAACAAAGTATTAAAAAGTGAAAGTTAGATTTAGGATTGTTTAGTTTGTCCCATTACTTTTGGCCCCTTAAAAAGTGGGAGGCACGTATAGAAACCGTTGTAATTCCTACACTGTTCACCTGATTTGGATGTAATAACCCTCAAATTAAATCTGAAAGTCTGCAGTTAAAGCACATCTTGTTTGTTTCATTTCAAAGCCATTGTGGTGGTGAATAGAGGCCAAAATATGAAAATTCTGTCAATGTCCCAATATTTATGCCCCTGACTGTAAATGAGGCAATGAAACCAAGGGGTTAGAAACAAAAAGTAGAACATCATCAGCAAAAAGACAAAGCTTGTGATTGTCCTGGCCTATGGTAACTCCAGTCAAAGACCCATCTGCTCGAAGCTTAGCTGGCAAAGGCTCAATAGCTAACACAAACACTAGAGGAGAAAGGGGACACCCTTACCTAGTACCATTAGAGATGGGGAACATGTCCGAGAGAAAGCCATTACTGAACACTTACGCAGATGGAGAACTATATAGAATTAGGATAGCTGATAGTATTTGGCCACCAAAACCGAACTTTGTAAGAACTGCGCACATATACAACCAATTTAACTTGTCAAAAGCTTTTTCAGCATCGAGAGAAAGTAGAAGAAAACCAAATTAGATACAGGGCCAAAATTCAATAAATTTAATACCCATGAGTGTTATCAGAGGCCTGTCTCCCGCACACAAACCCCACCTGATCAGGGTGAATCAGCGAAGGAAGAAGCAGAGTAAGATAAAGAAATAATAAGCTTAGCATAGAGTTTAACATCTCCATTAAGGAGAGCAATGGGGCAATAATTTTGATATAAGACGGATCATTCCCTGGTTTAGGGATAGTCACCACACGAGCCTAGCATTTCAGCTGCAAATGTCCCTAATTCTGTTACGTCATTAAACAAAGTAGTTAACGTAGGGACTAAGGGCCTGATTCAGACCCGGACGCTAAGCCGCGATCGCTTGCTATGAGCGATTGTCACCTGTCTGTTCATGCGTATGCATCGCAGTGCGCATGTGCGAACCAGTCACTGTGATCGGGAATTGTGCGCTCATAGCACAAAGACTGAGCACTACTTTGAGTGGCAGATAGTGCCATTTGTGGGTGGTAACAGAGGAAGATAGATGCAGCAACAAACTATCAGCAATAGACAGCCGGCCCTAGCCAAATTATTGCCGTAGGTAGTCCAGCTATTGGATGAAACGCGTTGGGCCATGCCCCCTTAGTGATAGGAACCAGCAGGAGATTATATGTGCTAGCAGCACAATTTGGAACTTTTTTTAGACTATCTGTAGCCTGTAATAGGATGTTGTTTTAAACTGCCCAGACTCTTTAGAGTCATAGTGTTCAGTGCATTGCAGCAATAAAAGCTTATTAGACTACAGTTGGAGTATATTCCATTTATGACACCGCAGCACCACATTACCACACATTCATCACCAAACCTTTCTCACCATCTGTACAAGCACCAGGACTGGGAGAACCAGAACAATTTTCCTTACCTACCTGCAACATAGTGTTCACCAAGTTCCTGATACTGTGCCCATGTGTTGTATTTGAGGTGGAGAGGAGAGCAAGGAGGTGCGTATTACGGTCAAGTAACACCATAAAGAACACCCATCCTACAGATAATATGGGGTTAACCCATTAAGACTATAAAAACTTTTGGGACCATTAACACGATTCTTTACATACAAGAAACTTATGCATTTGTTTAAGAACACCCAACCTACAGATTCAAAGTTGGGACGTTTTTTACCCATTTGGAACATTAGGAACATATAGGTTTTTCATAATTATATGGTCACATCCCTTAGTCAGTACACACTAAGATTGCCCCAAAGCGCACCACTACTATCTCTACTCATTGAATTAATTAGAGGTTGGGATATCTCTACAAGTGGAGCAGCTAGGGACGACCTTGAGATAAGACCAAGAGTGCTGGATACCCATACCCTTATAATGTAGTGTATGTTGTACCTATTGTTCAGTTTGTGGTAACTACTTTCCATAAATGTCATTTTTTTTGGTTTTCTTGGGTATAAACTGTTATCTAAATATGTGTGGATCGTATTGTTATTGCTTCAAAATATTTATGAACTGTAATTTTTCTTTTCTTAGGACAGCAGCGGAGACTGAGAAGGACATGGCATAGCGGCCACAATGCCGTTCAAAATTCCCCTCCTAACCGATCCCCTTCCCAATCCATCTCTTCCTCCCCGCCCCCATTCTCCCCAAGTAACCCTCCCTCTCTGGGCCACAACTCCGGTAATGGTCCTCCCTCCCCTGCCCACTCATCCCAAAATTCCACTCCTGAACTTGGATCTTCAAGGGAAATAACTCTGCCCAATGATATAATTGGCCACCCACCCCTGATGGAAGAGCAGCCATCTGTGGGTGGATGTATTTATGGTATATTTTTTATTTATTTTTATTATGTAAAATACAATTGTTTTCATATATACAGGATGTTAGTGTGTAGTTGTACATGTTTTTTTATTTTTAAAAATACAAATCAAAATGTTAATTTTGTGTAATGTTTTTATTTTATTAAAGGCCTTGTTGCGTGTTGAGGGTTTTTTGTCCATTATGTTTTTATGTTGTCTATTCTAGGTAACATTTCTAGTTCAAAATTGTCAACAGAGTTGGCTTTAAGGCTACTTAGCCGTTAACCCTTTTTTCCTTTCTTTAAAAATTTTAAAAGTTAAAAATTTGTAAAAATAAACAGCAACATTAATCCCTGTGGTCTCCTCTAAATAGTAGTCTGTCCTTTATGGCATTCAATGTTTATAGCCCATAAAATGTATATGTGGAAAAATTTCAAATACCTAGATAAGTAGCATATTTTTTTTAGTTTTGTCAATGAGTATATGTTCACTCAATTTTTTTTTGGGCCAACAAATAAAATTTGGAATTTTTTTTTTATTTGTTGGTTGTCCATAAAAAAACATTAATATATTCTTACAAAATACATGACCATATTTTTTTAATTTGCTAGGCCTACAAATGTGCCTGCCTTTTTTATAGCTTTACATTTTTGGAGTATACATCAATTTCATTGTGTCCCACACACTTTGTAGGGCATAGAATAAACTGAAATTGTTTAATGTATATGAATCATATTTCATAAAATAATATATTTTTTCCTTTTTCTACTCTACAGATCCCCAGATGCTCTTCAGTTTTCTGCAGGAGGAGCTGGGTATACTGTTGGAAACTTTGGTCAATGCTCAAAACAGCATTGGCGAAATAATTGATGCATTGGACCTTGCCGGTGTTTAATGTGGGTTTTTTTCTGTTTTTTCTAATAAATATTTGAGATTAATATATTTTGTCGTCTTTTTTTTTAACACAAGACCTGTCTAAGCCATGCGTCTAAATGTTTTTTGGGCTTAATGTTTTATTTAAAACTTATTTTTTTATTTTATTTTTTCATTATAAACTTTGGGTTTTATCATTGGTTTGGTATGTTTTTTTTTTTCAAAAATAATGATGTAGCAAATTCTTATAAAACATACTTTAGCCAACATTGTAAGGCATACAGAATAATAGTGCAAAGAAAAAACTAAAACAATTGGCCACAAAAATACATTGTTTAAATATATGGACATTCAGTTACTCTTTTTTAGAAAGCTTGTTTAATGTGGTGTTTTGTATTCAAATTTTTAATTTAAAAACACAGGATAACTAAACTGTAGCAGTAAATACACTAGGGTCCGAATAAACAAACATTTCTCATGCCACAGAAATGTTTCCAGAACATGGTGAATGTGTGATGCTTAATATTGCTTTTTTCAAAATTCCAAAAAATCTAATATTTTAATTAAAAAAATAATTTATTGATTCACAAAACAGCAAGAAACATTATAACGAAGTTACATTAATACACAAACATTTGGTGTACACAATGATAAAAATTCATAAATACAACATTAAGAACTGTACAAAAAGGAGAAACACATGGTTGATCAAGGCAGCAAAAGGGTTGTCGTTTATCCAAGCACAGACAAGGGCATTCCCAATGGTTTTTTTTGGTTTGTTCATTGTTTTAATTGTGGTAGGGTGTAGGGAAAAATAAAGGAAAAATAAAATTTCAAACATGTCGAAAAATACAAACTACCAAAAGTCAAAACAGAGAAACAAGGAAGCATATGACACTTAATTTATAAGTTTGGTAAAATCTTTTGGACATACATACCTAAAAAATCTAGCAACAACATCATTGCGTCTGGCCCCCCCGGACAGTCCCACAACACCTACCTCCTGGGGGCCATCCTCAGGCAAGGCATCTTCTGGCTGCATGGGTACTCGACTCCTTATGGCGATGTTATGGAATATCCCACACAGGACCGCAATGCGCGAAACCATAACCGGCGACTACATGAGGGCGCCACCAGAGTGGTGGAGACCTTTCAAAAGACCAATACAGCGCTCCACCACCTGCCTGGTGGCAGTAAACGTGGCATTAAATTGGGTTTGTGGCCCTGGTGTGGGGGCCAAAAAAGGAGTCAGCAGCCAGGGTATCCACTGTTGCCTGTAGGGAAGGTGAGAAAATGTGGTTTAGTTTATATTTTTTAAAACAGACTCTCATTCTTAATTCAGAACAACATCCCAAAGTTTCACTTACCCAGAAGCCACATGTCACCAGCTTGCAGTCTAGCTAATTTGTGCCATATCCCTGAATGTTGGATCACATATGCATCATGTGAGCTGCCAGGAAGTTTTGTATTCAGGGAGAGAATCTGGAGGGAGGCATCACATAGCACCATCACATTCAAGGAATGGAAATGTTTATGGTTGCGATATATGTGTTCCTTTAGTGATGGAGGCTATAGTGCTTTGTGAGTGCCATCCACTACCCCTATCACGTGTGGAAAGCCAGCAATCTCCAAAAACTGCTGCTTGACCACAACAAGGGTTTCCTTATCCAAAGGCATACTAATAAATGGAGCAATCTGCTTAAAAAAGCATTCATCACACGCCTCAGGATTCGGGAGAATGATGGCTGGGAGATGCCAGCCACCAGACCCACAGTGGTTTGGAAGGACCCTGAGGCGCAGAAATGTAACACCACCAGCAACTGTGTCAGTGGTGATATTGATGTAGGAATGTGAATTTGACTTTCTAGATCACTCTTTATTATTGAAAGAGTGTCTAGGATAATGGTGGGTGGTAGGCGATAAGTGGTTAACACCTCATCATCAGGCATTCCAAAAAGGATGACCCATGTTCGAAATATCTGGGTCTTGCACACCTATGCCTATGACGAGGATGAGGACCAGGTAAGGAAGGGTGTGGAAGCATGGCGAGGATAAGCTCACCAACGACTCTCTGAAATGTGTGTACATATTTATTATTTATTTATTACCAGTTATTTATATAGCGCACACATATTCTGCAGCGCTTTACAGAGAGTATTTGGCCAGTCACATCAGTCCCTGCCCCAGTGGAGCTTACAATCTATGTTCCCTATCACATACGCACACACATACACTAGGGTTAATTTGTGTTTGGAGCCAATAAACCTACCAGTATATTTGGAGTGTGGGAGGAAACCGGAGTACCCGGAAGAAACCCACGCAAGCACAGGGAGAATATACAAACTCCACACATGTAGGATCGTGGTGGGAAGCGAACCCATGACCTCAGTGCTGTGAGGCAGTAATGCTACCCATTTCACCGTCTGGTATGAATGTAGGTTCAAACAAACAAACACTCAATTAACTTAACTTAGTCAGAATCTTGCTGATTCTTACAGGGTTGGGTAGGGCCATCTTTACCAAAACCTACATGTGTTTAAGGTAAGACAAGAAATAATTTCAATTCAATTTGTGGAAATGCTATAAATGATGTAGTAGTACAAAACAATGGTCAAATATAAATTTAGTCCAATACACATTGTTAAGATTTTTTTTTAGGGGAGTATAACAACCCAAAAATAAAGAAAATAAAAAACTAACCTCGGACCACTAAAAAGTGGGCAGGAACAATCCCCAAACGCCAAACACCAAACTCCAACACTACATTAGGGTAAATATATTTACATAAATTAAAACTTACCAAAAAAAGGGATTCAAATAAAAATGATGGCAACAGGACTCAGACACACTTACCTCCAACCACAATAAAGTGGGCAGGAATATTCCTTGAATTAAAAAAAAAAATTAATTTAAAAAAACATTTGAAATAATTTGAAAAAAAATACAAACAAAAAAAAAACACAAAAAGGCATGACTAGGATACACTTACCTGACTCTCAAGCCTAAGATGTTTTGTGCAATAATCCGCCGACCACCAATATACAACTAACCAACAACCACCAACCACCAACAACGCACAAGTAATGGCCCATTTAGGAGGTCCTTAAATAGGGATGTTAAACACTAGAAAATTGAAAAATAAAGGTTAGGTGTGCAATTTGCGCAGGGAAACATGGATGGCTGCAACATGGATGCACGCACAACCAATCCAATGATGCGCTCACATCTCATTAAAGCCCACAATTAAGGTTAAGTGTACAATTTGCGCAGGGAAACATGGATGGACGCAACATGGATGCACGCACAACCAATCCAATGATGCGCTCACATCTCATTAAAGCCCACAATTAAGGTTAGGTGTGCAATTTGCGCAGGGAAACATGGATGGACGCAACATGGATGCATGCACAACTAATCCAATGATGCGCTCACATCTCATTAAAGCCCACAATTAAGGTTAGGTGTGCAATTTGCGCAGGGAAACATGGATGGACGCAACATGGATGCACGCACAACCAATCCATGATGCGCTCACATCTCATTAAAGCCCACAATTAAGGTTAGGTGTGCAATTTGCGCAGGGAAACATGGATGGATGCAACATGGATGCACGCACAACCAATCCAATGATGCGCTCACATGTATAAAAATGTAGCAAAATCACACTAGTACTCATGCTTTATCAAACTTCACCATGGAGACAGAGGAGCATGGAAGCCAGAGTCCGCCCTTAGAAAGTAAATTTTGTGTCCAATAATGACCAATTCCTTAATTTTAACTTTTTAAAATATTATTAAAAAGTTCTTTTAAAAAAATAACATGTTGTAGGTGGACAACAGCAAGAAAGGAGGTGTGAGGAGGAGCCAGGCCCAAGCAGGGAACCAGGCCCAAACAGGAGAAGGGCCAGAAACCCTCCCTTTTCGAAGGTGGAGATGGAGGCCTTGGTGTCTATGTGCATAGACAATATTGTCCATGCACCCAGAAATAGACAAAATGACAGGATCTTGGAGGAGATAGCCAGGGCTGTTAATCGTGTTGGGACGATGCACAGATCCAATAATGTTGTGCGTAAAAGGTACATATTTGCTAGTGTGAATGTTGGTTTATAATTGTTTTTAAAATTGTTGCAGGAAATATAAGACTAAATTAACTCTAAACATTGACAGATGGACAGACTTCAAATATCGGCTGAAGAGGAAGCTAGGAAGTAGGGCGGACCATCCCTGAGGAGCTGACCTTAACAGCTTTGGAGGAGCAGGCTCAGGGGTGTATAGAGGAAGAGGAGTTAGTCGGCGTGTCCAATATGGACACTGACATGGCCGACTTTAACACTCCACATGGCAGAGAAGGTAAATAATTATGACAAAAAAAAAACAATATCTCAGAAACATTTGCCTAACAAATCTCTTTCTTTACAGACCCCGAGGAGGAAGTGCCTGCTCCTGAGGTGATGGCTGCGCCCAGCATATATGAAGGCTCTGCAGGGGATGATCCAACTTTTCCATCTGGGGACCCTGTGGAGCCCACTCCAGGGTCACCAACCTCCTAAGCAGTGTCTCTGCTCACCGAGTTGGTCGACCAAACAAAGGAGAATAATTCTGTTCTCCTGAGGATGGAGACCACTCTGGTGAGGATAGATGGCAGATTACTGAGTGTGGCGGAGGCCCTGGAGACATGTGCTGGGGCCCTGGTTCGATCAGCAGATGCCCAGGAGCAGGCAAACCGAATTGCCATGATGGAGCAGGCTCCCTTCCTCCAAGGACAACTACCTCTGGCAGCCCAACAGCCCCCCCCCCAAAGTATGGCGAGTCCTATGCCTAGGCCAGAGCCAATTCCATCCGGCTCTGGCCAGGCCAGTCGGCGTGTTACACGCCAGTCGGCTGTTCCGAAAAAGCCTCTTCAGCCGAGCCGTCCCAAACAAAGAAAATAGCCCTGGCTATCTTATCCTTCCCCTGTTGATGTCCAGTCCCCATATTTCTAGTCACCAATGCCTCCATCTCTGTCCTTATTTTTTGTTTCTTATTGTTTTATAAGTTTTATTTTTTTTGTAATTTTTTAATATTCAAATTTTTCAAATTTGTGCATGCTGACAAATGCGTTTAAAAAAAAATATTCTAGTTCAAAAAATAAAAATAAAATAAAAAAGAATTAATTTGTGTCTGTTTTAATTTTGAAAAATATACATGTTTAACAAAGGTATTGACAAAGCAGAGGATTTGCAAAGACTGGTGCAGGCTTAAAAATGCAAAAAACCCTGAAAATTTAGTAAAAACAACAAATAATAAGGCATCACCATGACATTAATTTAATCTTCTTATTCGCTAATGCAAACGCAACTAAATCAATTACAAACCAATTAGCAGTGTTAATAGTAACAGCAAATGATTAATAGCTGCTTGCATTGTGTTGCAGAAATTAGAAACATCAGTCAAATTCGATAGTATCAATAGTACTCTGGGGCTTCAGAGAGCACATACCCAACCTCATGCTGAACGATCAGCCAGGCCTCAAACCTGCTCGCAGAGTGACGTTTTACTACTTCCGGCCTTCTATGTCAGTCGTAAAAGGTAATTTATGTAAGCCCCTAAAACGCCCTGAAAACGGTGAGGAACGCCTGCGTTTTTAGACCACCCACACCAACATCAACACCCACAAACGGCCTTTCATGTCAGTCAACTCTCGGAAGCCACTTCCTGCTCGTAAGCCATACGATCGACAGCATTTTGGATCGCAAGGTCTCGTATGCACATGCACACAACTAACCGTATGCATGTGTGGTTTGGAAACATCGTATGCGTACGACCGAGTGGCCACTTACGACCAACTCTGAATGAGGTCCTTAGTGTGCATAAGGAGAGTACTGGACACTTTTAAAAAGTGTCACATCACATGGCCGATTGAAGTAATTATCTGTAAAAAGCTTACAAATTAAATTTACTTATAAAGCAAATAAGGGAAAAATGGTAACAAAAAAAAGTAGAAAAAAAGTGCTTTTGGGGTGATTCGAGAAGGCTTTTATTTTTAAATGAACAGAAGCAATTATTGTTTGATTATTCTATTTGCACTCTATCATAAAATGTCTGACAGGAAAGAATTTATTTAGACTAGCGTTTGCCTGCAGCTTTGCTTGTGTGGATGTCTTCATAGTCCATAAGCAGTCCCTAAAAATATATTTCTCCCCAAAAATGTACATTTATATACATGTAGTCATTTTGGAGTTGAGGAGCCTGCACACTGCACGTGCGAAGTGTCAAGTATCTGGTTTTTCCTTTGTTGCTCCTCTCCCTGATGTCACATTGAGCATTGAGATAATACATACCTCAGTTTCTTTCTAGGTCACTAAGCTATATTGCCATTGCATCTAGTGATATACAGGAATTATGATTTACATGTGAAAGTAGTACAAAAACATTAATAAGGATTCCGTGTGGTGTAATACAGGAGAAGGCCCATTGGGGGGTGACACCATGAGCTACCACACCGGGTGACAA
Organism: Taudactylus pleione; assembly: GCA_031769625.1. Lineage (NCBI taxonomy): Eukaryota > Metazoa > Chordata > Amphibia > Anura > Myobatrachidae > Taudactylus > Taudactylus pleione. The sequence continues at coordinate 5,620,621 of JAUIMM010000374.1, read as the reverse complement.
CAACCCTAGTGACGCTAGTGACCAGTGGCGGAACTCCTGGAGACAATGGAGTCATTTGCCACCAGGCTCCAGCCCTTAAGGGGGCACCTGGCTCCATTGTCCCCCGGGCTGTTCTGGGCACTGCTATGGAGATGGAGTGCCGCTGATCGGCGCTCCACCTCCAGCGGCGTCAATACGGGGGGTGCGGTCGCACCCCCTATTTTCCGGGCGCCCGCTGAGTGTGTTACCAGCGGGCGTCCGGCTCCTTCTTTCCCCCCGGCGGTAGCTGGAGGAATGGAGCTCACTCCTGAGCTCCGCTTCCGGGTCCTGCAAAGCACTATGGGAGTGACGTCATGACGTCACTCCCATAGTTCCGAGGAGCGGGCACCAGGGACGGAAGGCAGCAGCACTGGAACGGGGTTTCAGGTAAGTATTGTTTTGTTTGCTTTTTTTGTATGTGTGTGCGCTCGCGAGGGGGCTCACTACAGGGGGCATTACTGGGAGCACTACAGGGGGAATTACGGGGGCTTACTACAGGGGGCATTACTGGGGTCTTTCTACAGGGGGCCTTACAGGGGGCTTATTACAGGGGGCTTTCTACAGGTGGCTTACTACAGAAGGCATTACTGGGGGCTTACTACAGGGGGCATTACGGGGACTTACTACAGGGGGAATTACTGGGGGCTTTCTACAGGGGGCATTACTGGGGGCTTTCTGCAGGGGGCATTACTGGGGGCTTACTACTGGGGGAACTACAGGGAGTTTACTACTGGGGGCTTACTACAGGGGGCTTACTACTGGGAGCACTACAGGGGGTTTACTACTGGGGGCACTACAGGGGCCCTTACTACTGAGGCACTGCAAAGGGGGACCACTACTGGAGGTACTGCATAGGGGGACCATTACTGGGGGGCACTACATAGGTGGCACTGCATAGGGGGACCTCTACAGAGGGCACAGCACAGGGGGACCACTACTGGGGGAACTGCATAAGGGGGCGGCAGCTGGGGCTGGCATAGGTGCTGGGGGGGTGGTACATTTTAATTTGGGGGGGCACCAACATTTATCTTGCCTCCGGGCACCTGGGATGAAGTTACACCACTGCTAGTGACGCCTCTGGTACTAACCACTAGCTGTCCAGGTGCCCTGTCCCCGCAAACCGCCGCTGCCTGCTCACTGTTTGCTGCTGACAGGCTCAATCGGAGCTGTCAGCTGAGCTCCGATCACGGACACTGCACAGTGACAGTCTCAGCTGTCATAGTCTCTGCCCATACAGCAGCAGGTGCCCTGGCCATGCCTGCTCTAAATTGGCTCTTCAGGCCCTAGGCATTTGCTTAGTTTGTCTATGCCTAAGGCCGTCTCTGGCAATAGATTGCTTCATGAGCGGATCCGCCAATAGATGTGGAGATAATCTCCACGGACGAGGAGGCATAGTATACTTAGAGATATTCCATGACCATAATAATGGAGCATGGTCAGTCCAAGTAATAGGCAATATATCCAGTGGGCCAGAATGCTGTAATATCCATTTATCTAGTCGTAGAAGGTCTATGTGGGAATATGAATTATGAACGGGAGAAAAGTATGTGTATTTCCACCCGGTTGGATTCTGAATCCACCATACATCATATAAATTGAATTCCACCAGAAGATAACGAAATGCTAAAGAGGGCCCAGAATTGAAAGAGGCCTTAGTGAGCTTGCGGGATTTATCAAGTTTAGGATCTGGTACTAAATTAAAGTTGAAATGTGGAAGAAAAGAGAATGGTTGTATATACTAGGCGCACAAGAGCCACATTAAATGAAACTTCACTTTTAATTGAATATGTTTAAAATTGTTGTACCATTTCTACTGGGTAGGATAAAGGCAACAGTGAAATATAAAGGATAAAATCTAAGAAAAAACAAGGATATATACATATAAATTGTGCTAGAAGAATAAAGATAGTGTATAAAACAAGTGCCTGTCTACTGTTTGTTAAGGCTGCACCCACATCTGTGAGAATACCCGATATCACTCTATTTTACGGGGTCATTTAGTAATTAATAACTACCTACTATTAATTTGTATGCTGATATTTGTTGTTCTAATTTTTTTTTTTACTAAATTAAAGTCACCTAAGAAAATAAGGGAGCCCCGCCGCACTTTTTGAATATCTAAGCAAACTTTCCTAAAGAATGGCATTGGTTAGAGTTTGGGGCATAAATGGATACTAAAGTAACTCATTTGTCCTCCAGGAGCCCAGTCAGAATGAGATAATGACCACTCTTATCTATCAATGTAGATCAAAACAGACAGAACTACGAAAGAACATGGCCAAACCATTACATTTAAAGGGACCATTTGCGAAATAACCAAGAGGATATCGATGATCTCGAAAGACTGGTGGACTCCTAGAGTAAAAGTGGGTCTCCTGCAAGACTGCCACATCAGCTTTCTGTTTATAAAAAGAAGATAATGCCAATCTATGTTTAATAGGAGAGTTCAAACCTTTAACATTTAATAAAAGGGCCCTGTACTTTAGGCGATAAGATATAAAAGGAAAAACATTATAAGAAATAGCATTACACATTCCTTTATAGAGCATCCCAAATATTCATGGGAGGATATAGGGCTAAAAAAGGGGAGGAAAAAGGGAATAAAAAAAAGGAAAGAGAACCAAAATGACCCCCTACACTGGGTCCATAGGACTACTGCAAGGGACAAAATGTGCGGTAGGAATAGCATGGGGGAAGAAGCACTAACGCCACCACCCAAGTACAAAAAAACAACTGAGTAAAACAAACTAGCAAAAAAATATATCTTCGTATATAACATTGGCAAATAAGCTGAAGACAGTGAACCAAACAAGAAAAAAGAAATCTGCTTCCCCAACCAAGAGGTATTATTTCTGCTGGTAAATGGAACAGGAAGCATATCCACAGCAACAGAAGATAATTCAGAACAATACCAAATAAACATAGGCAGAGAGATGAACATACATAGGAACAGGAGAAATATACAAACAAATAAACCTCTAAGAGCAATGTGTGCAAATGCTAGGAGCTTAGGAAATAAAATCCCCAAACTAATTGCAATAATGACAAGGGATTATCTGGATATTGTGGCTACTATGGAGTCATATACTTTATTTAGGAAGGACAGAATGGGAAGAATATGAGGAGTAGCAATGTATGTCAAGGAAAGCATATATACTACGTTAATACATAGTATTGAAGAAAAAAGTTCCTTTTGGTGACTATAGAAACAGGGGAGAAAGTGATTCTTCGTATTGGGGTGATCTACAGACCACCAGGTCAGGAAGAAGAACTGGACAATAAACTACTGCACGACATTAATAAAATGGCATTAAAAGGAGAGGTTATAATCATGGGAGATTTTAATCTACCTGATATAAACTGGGAGGTGTCAACTCCCTCCTTCACTCAGTCTCTACCTAATCCTCTGTTCTGCCCCCTGCTTCCACCTTTATCCTTTCCCCCTTATCTCTTCCACCTCCTCCTTCCCTTCTCCCCCCATCCTCTGTCTGCCTACTCTCCCCTCCTCTCCCATTACTCCACTTTCTTCCTGTTCTACTCCCCCATTGTCCTACTACCCCACCACTAAACCCTCCTCCTACACTCCTCTCCCTGTCACTTCACCCCACTGCCATCCACATCTCCCTCCCTGCTCACCTCCTACAGGTTCCCTTTCTAGCTCAGGTGCCCGCACCATCACTAAACTCTATTCATATCGGTCCCCCAAATTAATCTTACCTCCACATTACAGCAACCCGGATAATCTTATTCACATCTCCCCCACAAATGCGATCTCTCTATCCTGTGCCCTCTGGAATGCCAGGTCAGTCTGTAATAAACTGGTCCCCACCCATGACCTTTTTATATCCAACTCTCTGAATCTCCTAGCCATCACTGAAACTTGGATCTCACACTCTGACACCACTTCTCCTGCTGCTCTATCCTCTGAGGGCCTTGCCTTCTCCCACACCCCCCGGCCTGGGTGTCTCCATGGTGGTGGTGTTGGGGTCCTTCTGTCCACCAGTTATTCCTACCAGCTAATACCCTCTGAACCATGCCTTACATTCCCCACATTTGAGGTTCATGCTATACGCTTCTTCCAACCAGTAAACCTGTAGCTGTCATTTACCGTCCCCCTGGCTCTCCCTCCAAATGCCTTGACAACTTCGCTTCCTGGCTCCCTCACTTTCTCTCCTCAGATCTTCCCGCCATTATCCTAGGTGATTTTAATATTCCTATTGATATTCCCACAGAATCCTCTGCAGCTAAACTCCTTACCCTCACCTCTTCATTTGGTCTCACCCAATGGACCTCCTCACCCTCCCATGTGAGTGGGCACTCACTTGACCTGGTCTTTACTCACCGTTGTGATATTTCTGATTACTCCAATTGCCCATTCCCCCTCTCTGACCATCACCTTCTCTCTTTTAACCTATCCCTCTCTCCTTCCCCTCCTCTAACTCCTAAGGCTACCATTACTAAGTGTAATATTGAGGCTATTGACACTGTTGCTTTTTCCTCCCTGCTGGACTCTCTTCTCTCCTCTATCATTTCTCTCTCCTGTCCTGAACAAGCTACTTCCCTGTACAATTCCTCCCTTACTTCTGCTCTTGATTCTGTTGCTCCAGCAATAACCACTCACTCTCGCAGATCCACACCACAACCCTGGCATTTCAAATGCACCAGATACTACAAAAGTGTTCAAGAATTGCAGAGCGTCAGTGGAGAAAGTCACGCTCTAAGGCTGACTTCCTCCATTTCAAATTTATTCTCTCTTCCTACAGTGCTGCCCTGTCTCTCTCCAAACAAACATATTTCAAGAACCTCATCTCCTCCCAGTCCTCAAACCCCCAGCGTCTCTTTGCCACTTTCAACTCCCTACTCTGCCCTTCCCCTCCTCGCCTTCCCTCCTCGCTCTCTGCCCTCGACTTTGCCACCTACTTTACATCTAAAATTTACTCCATACGTGAGGATATCATATCCCATCAGACCCTCAGCACTCCTCCCCCTCCTTGCCCTTACCACCTCTCCCCTTCTGTCTCACCAACTCTGACATCCTTCTCCCCTGCTTCTGGAGAGGAAGTCATGGCCCTCATCCGGTCCTCCCCTCCTTCCACCTCCCCTCTTGACCCTATCCCTTCCTGTCTCTTCTCCCATCTGTCTCCTTCTGCCTGTTCCCATCTGGCTCACCTCCTTAATCTCTCCCTATCATCTGGCACTGTCCCTTCTGCATTCAAACATGCTCTTGTCTCCCCCATTCTTAAAAAACCTACCCTTGATCCTAACATTCTTTCCAACTATCGACCCATCTCTCTTCTCCCTTTTGCTTCCAAACTCCTTGAGCGTATTGTCTACAACCGCCTTACCACCTTTCTTTCCTCCCACTCCCTCCTTGACTCATTTCAATCTGGCTTCCGATCTCTCCACTCCACTGAAACTGCCCTCACGATAGTCAGCAACGACCTCCTTGCTGCCAAATCCAAGGGCCACTACTCTCTGCTCATTCTCCTTGACCTCTCTGCTGCATTTGACACTGTAGACCACCCTCTCCTCCTGCAAATCCTTTACTCTCTCGGTTTACATGACACTGCCCTCTCCTGGCTTTCCTCCTACCTCCCTGATCGTTCCTTCGCTGTGTCCTCTCATGACTCCTCTTCCCCTCCACTTCCACTAAAGGTAGGAGTTCCCCAAGGTTCTGTTCTTGGACCTCTCCTTTTCTCCCTATATACATCCTCTTTAGGTGACCTCATTAACTCCTTTGACCTCCAATATCATCTCTATGCAGATGATACTCAAATTTACCTTTCCACCCCTGAGCTCTCCCCCTTGCTCCTTACCTGTATCTCCAACTGTCTCTCTGCTGTCTCTTCGTGGATGTCTCAGCGCTTTCTTAAATTTAACATGTCTAAGACTGAGCTGATCATCTTCCAACCCTCTTCCACTACATCACTTTCCACAATTTCATTATCTATTGATGGCACAACTATCTCCTCTATCTCCTCTGTCTTGGAGTTATCCTAGACTCCTCCCTCTCCTTTAAACCGCACATTCAGCACCTCTCGCAGTCCTGCCATTTTCACCTAAAAAATATCTCCAGGATTTGATCCTTCCTCTCCCAGGATGCCACTAAAACCCTCATCCACTCACTGGTCATATCCAGATTGGACTACTGTAACCTTCTCCCAGCCGGCCTCCCAGTCTCTCACCTCTCTCCACTACAATCTGTTCTCAATGCTGCTGCTCGGCTCATCTTCCTCTCCAGACGTTCTACATCTGCTTCCCCTCTCCTTCAAGCCCTACACTGGCTCCCCTTCCCCTTCAGATGCCAATTCAAGGTTCTTACATTTGCCTACAAAGCCCTCACCAAATCCTCTCCCACATACATTTCTGACCTTCTCTCCCTTCACACTCTCGCCCGTCCACTTCGCTCAACTAATGCATGCCGCCTCTCTTGCCAACTGATTACTTCCTCCCACTCCCGCATCCGAGATTTTGTCCATGCTGCTCCCTACCTTTGGAATGCTCTCCCTCTCCCTATCAGACTCTCCACCTCTCTACAAATCTTCAAACGGGCTCTCAAGACCCACTACTTCATCAAGGCCTTTCAGCACTCATCCTAACCCACCTCATGCTCTTTCCTTCCTATCTTCCCCTTCTGCGTCATGCCTGTCTGTCTGCCCCTCCCCTTAGAATGTAAGCTCTCATGAGCAGGGACCTCTTCCCTCATGTGCTTCTCTTTACATTTTCTTCTACTCTCTACTCCCCATTAGGGCACCTAACACGGGACCGCCAACTCCCGGCAGCTTATTGTGAGTGCTTTAATCACTATTTCAGCAATGTATATATGTTGTGTCCTTGTCCTGCACTGTAATGTACTGTAAGTTACTTGTTTCTTGTTCACCTATTAGTTCTATGTACTATGTAAGGCGCTGCGGAACACTTGTGGTGCCATATAAATAAAGGATGATGATGATGATGAGGTGTCTGTGGCAAGTTCAACTAGAAGTTAGGATATCCTAAATTCATTGCAGGGAGCCTCCCTCCAGCAATTGGTGAGGGAGCCCTCTCAGAAAGATGCAATATTAGACTTAATACTTACAAATGGAGACAAAATATCTGATGTAAAAGTGGGTGAAAACCTGGGATCCAGTGATCATCAAGCAGTATGGTTCACAATAAAGACAGATACTGACTCACCCCCTACAAAAAACAGAGGTGTTAGATTTTAGGAAGGCTGATTTTGTAGGGATGGGAAGATGTGTAAGCGAATCTTTGGCAGAGTGGAGGAACTTGAAAGGAGTGCAGGAGAGGTGGGAAAATTAAAAAAGTGCCTTATTAAAGGCAACAGACCTTTGTATCAAAAGGGTTAGGAAAACCACAAGGAAAAGGAAGCCAGTGTGGTTTGGGAAAGAGGTAGCAAGTATTGTGAAAGCAAAAACGATGGCCTTTATGAAATACAAGCAGAAGAAAAAATAATGAGGACAAAGAGGTGTATCTTGTAAAACAGAAGGAGGCTAAGAAAGTAATCAGATGTGCAAAGGCAAAAGCTGAGGAGAAAATGGCACAGTCAGTGAGTAAAGGGGGTAAAACTTTTTTTTTAAGTATATAAGCGAAAGGAGAAAAACAAAAGGTGGAATAAAAAGACTAAAGACAGAAGAGGGAGTCTTATTGAGGGAGACAATGTAATAGCTAATCATCTTAATAATTATTTTTGTTCAGTATTCACTACTGAAAGAAAGGGCAAGGGGCCACAGGTAAGTTACAGATGTATTCAGAAAAATGAGGTAGGAACAAGCACATTTACAGAGGAGAAGATCCTAACTGAACTCTCAAAACTGAAAGTGGATAAATCAATGGGGCCAGATGGGATACATCCAAGGATACTAAAATAGCTTAAAGAGGTGCTGGTAACACCATTAACAGAATTATTCAACCAGTCACTAGTTACTGGAGTAATTCCAGAGGACTGGTAAGGAGCAAACGTTGTCCCACTGCACAAAAGTGGAAGCAAGGAAGAGGCAAGCAACTACCGTCCAGTGAGCCTTACATCAGTAGTAGGGAAATTGATGGAAACACTCTTAAAAGAAAGAGTTGTAGATTATCTCAAATCCAGCAATTTGCAGGATCCCAAACAGCATGAATTTACTGGTGGGAGATCATGTCAAACAAATCTTATTGACTTTTTTTGCTGGGTGACTAAGGAAAAGATAAAGAGGGGGGGCATAGATATAGATAATCTAGACTTTAGTAAGGCTTTTGACAATGTTCCACATCGCAGACTGTTAAATAAACTGGAAAGCATGGGATTGGATACAAAGATAGTTGAATGGATAAGATAATGGGTGCAGGAAAGGAAACAGAGTTGTAGTAAACATAGTGCAGTCTCAAGAGGGAAATGTTACCAGTGGAGTACCTCAGGGATCTGTACTTGGACCAGTGCTTTTTAATATCTTTATTTGTGATATTGCAAATGGTATTGAAGGGAAACTATGCCTTTTTGCAGATGACACAAAGGTATGCAACAGGGTAGACTCACCAGAAGGGATAAATCAAATGATTGATTTTTTAGGTAGGCTAAAGGAATGGTCAAGAATGTGGCAACTACAGTTTAATGCCAATAAATGCAGGATCATGCACTTGGGTCTCATAAATCCAAAGGCTTGGTTGCTTAGGGAGAGCAATCAGTAGCAGAAAGAAAGAAGTGATAATACCACTGTATAGGTCATTGGTACATCCTCATCTCGAATACTGTGTTCAGTTCTGGAGGCCATATCTCCAGAAGGAAATTAATACATTAGAGATTGTACAAAGAAGGGCAACTAAAATGGTGCGAGGTCTACACCACAAAACGTACCAGGAAAGACTAAAAGATCTTAATATGTATAGTTTGGAGCAGAGAAGGGAAAGGGGGGACATGATAGAAACGTTCAAATATATAAAGGGTTTTAACAAGGTAAAGGAAGGAGACATATTTCAAAGAAATTGAAGTATTACAACAAGAGGACATGTTCTGAAACTGGAGGGTGGTAGGTTCAGGGGACATTTGAAGTAAGATTACTTCACAGAAAGGGTAGTGGACAAGTGAAATAGCCTCCCATCAGAGATGGTAGAGGCTAAGACAGTAGAGCAATTTAAACATGCATGGGATAGACATAAGGATATCCTTCAGAAAAATTAAGGATCAATAATATTGAGATAACAATATGTTTAAAAATGGGGCAAACTAGATGGGCCAAGTGGTTCTTATCTGCCATCAAATTCTATGTTTCCATGTTACATATCGAATTAGTACTCCCACAGGAGACCTAAAGGAGGAGTCTGCAAGGGTATCACAAAAAGGAAAAAGCATTTTTGGGGGCACAACTTAAAAGAAACAGTATGGAAATAAATTGACTAAATTGTAAGTTTTAATATACTCAAAATAAAATCACTAGTCACAAAGCAAGTGAAGCCTAGTACTGTAAGTATAGTCCTCAACAGAAGAAAACACCCTCTGTCTCACCATGTGATGGCAAATAGTGATGTTCTAAATACAAATAGTAAAACATCAACATCTTTTATAAATACTGGTTGGTGTCACATAAGTGCTTTTGAGAGACAAGTACCCAATGATGGTGAAAATTTAAATAACAATGATACAGGAGTAGTTATATCTAGGGGTGTGCACCGGCCACTTTTCGTGTTTTGTGTTTTGGTTTTGGATCTGGATCTTTCTTCGTGTTTTGGATCTGGATTGGTTTTGCCAAAACCACCCTTCCGTGTTTTGGGTTCTGGGTTTTGTGTTTTGGATCTATATTTTTTTGAAAGCATAAAAACAGCTAAAATCACAGAATTTGTAGGTTTTTCTGCTCCTATGCTATTATTAACCTCAATAACCTTAATTCCCACTCATTTCCAGTCTATTCTGAACACCTCACACCTCACAATAGTGTTTTTATGTCCAAAAGGTTGCACCGAGGTAGCTGGATGACTATGCTAAGCGACACGGGTGGCCGGCACAAACACGTGACCCATCTAGGCGTGATACTGCAGTGGCAGACAGGATGGCAGTTTGAAAAACTAGGCCCCAAACTGTACATAATGCAAAGAAAAAAAAGAGGTGCAAGATGGAATTGTCCTTGGGCCCTCCCACCCACCCTTATGTTGTATAAACAGGACATGCACACTTTAACAAACCAATCATTTCAGCGCCAGGGTCTGCCACACAACTGTGGCTGAAATGATTGGTTCATTTGGGCCCCCACAAAACAAGCTGGCAATTAATCTGTCCCTGCACAAACTGGCTCTACGGAGGCAAGATGTCATCCTCATCCTCCTCATCCACCGATTCCTCACCCTCTTCAGTGTGTACATCCTCATCCTCACAGAGTATTAATTCGTCCCACTTGAATCCACCACCACAGGTCCCTCTGTATGTTCTGGAGGCTGGTCTCCCTGGAAGAGCTGATAATTAATTTTGATGAACATCATCTTCTCCACATTCTGTGGAAGCAACCTCCTACGCCTTTCGCTGACAAGGTTCCCGGCTGCACTAAACACTCTTTCAGAGTACACACTGGAGGGGGGGCAACTCAGGTAAAATAGAGCCAGTTTGTACAGGGGACCCCAAATTGCCTCTTTTTCCTGCCAGTACAGGTATGGACTGTCTGACATGCCTACTTGGATGCTGTCACCGATGTAATCCTCCACCATTCTGTCAATGGTGACAGTATCATATGCAGTGACAGTAGACATGTCAGAAATTGTTGCCAGGTCCTTCAGTCTGGACCAGATGTCCAAACTTGGTCCTGCCTGCCCTGCATCACCGCCAGCAGGTTGCTTAGGATACCTAAGTTTTTTCCTGGCAGCCCCAGTTGTGGGAGAAAATGAAGAAGGAGCTGTTGATGTGTCACGTTCCGCTTCAGCTGACAGTGTGTTCACCAGCAGGTCTTTGCACCTCTGCAGGCTTGTGTCGGCCGGAAAGAGAGACACTACATAGGCTTTAAACCTAGGATCAAGCACGGTGGCCAAAATGTAGTGGTCTGATTTCAACAGATTGACCACCTGGAATCCTGGCAAAGCGAATGAAGGGCTTCATCCACAAGTCCCACATGCCGAGCGGAATCGCTCCGTCTTAGCTCCTCCTGCACTTTCTCAAGCTGCTTCTGCAAAAGCCTGATGAGGGGAATGACCTGACTCAAGCTGGCAGTGTCTGAACTGACTTCACGTGTGGCAAGTTCGAAGGACTGGAGAACCTTGCACAACACGGAAATCATTCTCCACTGCGCTTGAGCCAGGTGCATACCCCCTCCTTTGCCTATGTCATAGGTGGATGTATAGGCTTGTATGGCCTTTTGCTGCTCCTCCATCCTCTGAAGCATATAGAGGGTTGAGTTCCACCGCGTCACAACCTCTTGCTTCAGGTGATGGCGGGGCAGGTTCAAGAGTGTTTGCTGGCGCTCCAGTCTTCGGCACGCAGTCACTGAATGGCAAAAGTGGCCAGAAATTTTTCGGGCCACCCAAAGCGTCTCCTGCACGCCCCTGTCGCTTTCAGAAAATTCTGCACCACCAAGTTTATTGTGTGAGCAAAACATGGGACGTGCTGGAATTTGCCCAGATGTAATGCCCGCACAATATTGGTGGTGTTGTCAGATATCACAAATCCCCAGGAGAGTCTAAGTGGGGTAAACCACTGGGGGATGATTTCCCTCAGTTTCTATAAGAGGTTGTCGGCGGTGTGCCTCTTACTGAAACCGGTGATACACAGCGTAGCCTGCCTTGGAACGAGCTGGCGTTTCTGAGATGCTGCTACTGGTGACGCTGCTGCTGTTGCTGCCTAAGGTGATACATCTACCCAGTGGGCTGTCACAGTCATATAGTCCTTAGTCTGCCCTGTTCCACTTGTCCACATGTCCGTGGTTAAGTGGACATTGTGTACAATGGCATTTTTCAGGACACTGAGGACACTTTTTCTGACGTTTCTGTACAGTCTCGGTATCGCCTGCCTAGTGAAGTGGAATCTAGATGGGATTTGGAACCGGGGACACACTACCTCCATCAATTGTCTAAATCCCACTGCACTAATGGCGGATACTGGACGCACGTCTAACACCAACATAGCAGTCAAGGCCTCAGTTATACGTTTTGCTTCAGGATGACTGCTGTCGTACTTCATCCTCCTCGCTAAGGACTGTTGGAGGGTCAATTGTTTAGTAAAAGTAGTGGTGTTCCTACTTCCTCTCTGGGATGATGAACGACTCCCAGCAGCAGCAACAGCAGCAGCGGCAGCAGTAGGCGTAGCAATGCAGGATCCTCCGGAGGAATCCCGGATAGGAGAGTCAGTCATGCCAGTGACATGGCCTGCAGGACAACTTCCGATCCAGACTAAGGAGGAAATTGACGAGGAGGGAGTTGACGGTGTGGTTTGCAGGCGCTTGGATACAACAGGACAACGGGATTTAGGTGTCCCTGGACTGCTTACGGTCTTAGCCAAAGTTTCTGAACTTGACAGTAACTTTTTATGAATGCGCTGCAGGTGCCGTATAAGGGAGGATGTTCCTAGGTGGTTGACGTCCCTACCCCTACTTATTTCACCTTTACATATGGTACATATGGCAAGACAGTTGTTGTCCGGATTTGGATAGAAATATTGCCAGACCAAAGAGGTGGAATGTTTGGTCTTCTGCCCAGGCATGACCGTGATGGGCTTTTTCATCCCACGGACAACAACTGTCTCCCCCGGAGCCTGATTTAAACAAACCACATCACCATCAGAATCCTCCTCGCCAACTTCCTCCTCAGCGCCAGCTACACCAGTATCCTCATCCTGTTGTACTTCAACAGTGACATCTTCAATTTGCATATCAGCAAGTGGACTGTGGGTGCTCCTTTCAGCACTTGCAGGGGGCGTGCAAATGGTGGAAAGAGCCACCTCTTCCCGTCCAGTGCTGGGAAGGTCAGGCATCGCAACCACCACCACACTTGGACTCTCCTTGGGGATTTGTGATATCTTCTTAGAAAGCACAGTTCTTCACTGTGCTTTTGCCAGCTTAACTCTTTTGATTTTTTTAGTGGGAGGAGGGCTTCCATCGTCATGTGAAGCTGAACCACTAGTCATGAACATACTAGGGATCGACCTTAGCCGTTCCTTGCCACTCCGTGTCGTAAATGGCATATTGGCAAGTTTACGTTTCTCTTCAGCTGATTTAAATGTTTTTTTCAAGGTCATTTTCCTGAACTTTGTCATTTGGGATTGTATGTGCCCTCTATTATGACATTGGGCATCGGCCTTGGCAGACGACGTTGATGGCATGTTATCGTCTATGTCATGACTAGTGGCAGCAGCTTCAGCACTAGGAGGAAGTGGTTCTTGATCTTTCTCTATTTTATTTTTATCGGAGAAAGTTTGGTCCTCCATTTATGTTATATCGATTTGAAATATACGTGCGGCTAAACACAGAAATTTTTTTTTATTTTTGCTGGAGAGTAGAGCACTTTGTGGGTTACACCAGCCTTTAAGAAATGAGCCAGCTGGCTCTTTACTTATGGGACACAGGCGCATGCTTGGCGCTGCTCCTTTGTTGATGCACATGCGGCTATTGCGCACACAATTCACAAACACAGAAAATATTTTTATTTTTGATTTGGAGTGTACTTTGGGGGTTACAGCACCCTTTAAATGTCAAGCCAGCCGGCCCTTTACTTATGACACAGGCGCACGCTTGGCACTACTTTGTTGATGCACGTGCGGGCTACTGCGCACACAATTCACAAACACAGAAAATATTTTTTTTTTTGGTTTGGAGTGTACTTTGGGGGTTACAGCACCCTTTAACGGTCAAGCCAGCCGGCCCTTTACTTATGACACAGGCGCACGCTTGGCACTACTTTGTTGATGCACGTGCGGCTACTGCGCACACAATTCACAAACACAGAAAATAATTATTTTTTTGGTTTAGACTGGATTGTACTTTGGGGATTACAGCACCCTTTAACGGTCAAGCCAGCCAGCCCTTTACTTATGACACAGGCGCACGCTTGGCGCTGCTCCTTTGTTGATGCACGTGCGGCTACTGCGCACACAATTCACAAACACAGAAAATAATTTTTTTTTTGGTTTGGAGTGTACTTTGAAGGTTACAGCACCCTTTAACGGTCAAGCCAGCCAGCCCTTTACTTATGACACAGGCGCACGCTTGGCACTACTTTGTTGATGCACGTTCGGCTACTGCGCACACAATTCACAAACACAGAAAATTATTTTTTTTTTGGTTTGGACTGGAGTGTACTTTGGGAGTTACAGCACCCTTTAACGGTCAAGCCAGCCGGCCCTTTACTTATGACACAGGCGCACGCTTGGCGCTGCTCCTTTGTTGATGCATGTGCGGCTACTGCGCACACAATTCACAAACACAGAAAATATATATTTTTTTGGTTTGGAGTGTACTTTGGGGGTTACAGCACCCTTTAACGGTCAAGCCAGCCGGCCCTTTACTTATGACACAGGCGCACGCTTGGCACTACTTTGTTGATGCACGTGCGGATACTGCGCACACAATTCACAAACACAGAAAATAATTTTTTTTCGTTTGGCGTGTACTTTGGGGGTTACAGCACCCTTTAACAGTCAAGCCAGCCGGCCCTTTACTTATGACACAGGCGCACGCTTGGCACTACTTTGTTGATGCACGTGCGGCTACTGCGCACACAATTCACAAACACAGAAAATAATTTTTTTTTTTGTTTGGACTGGAGTGTACTTTGGGGGTTACAGCACCCTTTAACGGTCAAGCCAGCTGGCCCTTTACTTATGACACAGGCGCACGCTTGGCGCTGCTCCTTTGTTGATGCACGTGCGGCTACTGCGCACACAATTCACAAACACAGAAAATATTTTTTTTTTTGGTTTGGAGTGTACTTTGAAGGTTACAGCACCCTTTAACGGTCAAGCCAGCTGGCCCTTTACTTATGACACAGGCGCACACTTGGCACTACTTTGTTGATGCACGTGCGGATACTGCGCACACAATTCACAAACACAGAAAATAATTTTTTTTTTGGTTTGGACTGGAGTGTACTTTGGGGGTTACAGCAACCTTTAACGGTCAAGCCAGCCAGCCCTTTACTTATGACACAGGCGCACGCTTGGCACTACTTTGTTGATGCACGTGCGGCTACTGCGCACACAATTCACAAACACAGAAAATAATTTTTTTTTTGGTTTGGACTGGAGTGTACTTTGGGAGTTACAGCACCCTTTAACGGTCAAGCCAGCCGGCCCTTTACTTATGACACAGGCGCACGCTTGGCACTACTTTGTTGATGCACGTGCGGCTACTGCGCACACAATTCACAAACACAGAAAATAATTTTTTTTTTGGTTTGGACTGGAGTGTACTTTGGGGGTTACAGCACCCTTTAACGTTCAAGCCAGCCGGCCCTTTACTTATGACACAGGCGCACGCTTGGCACTACTTTGTTGATGCACGTGCGGCTACTGCGCACACAATTCACAAACACAGAAAATATATTTTTTTTTGGTTTGGAGTGTACTTTGGGGGTTACAGCACCCTTTAACGGTCAAGCCAGCCGGCCCTTTACTTATGACACAGGCGCACGCTTGGCACTACTTTGTTGATGCACGTGCGGCTACTGCGCACTCAATTCACAAACACAGAAAATATTTTTTTTTTGGTTTGGACTGGAGTGTACTTTGGGGGTTACAGCACCCTTTAACTTCAAGCCAGCCTGCCCTTTACTTATGACACAGGCGCACGCTTGGCACTACTTTGTTGATGCACGTGCGGATACTGCGCACACAATTCACAAACACAGAAAATAATTTTTTTTTTGGTTTGGACTGGAGTGTACTTTGGGAGTTACAGCACCCTTTAACGGTCAAGCCAGCCGGCCCTTTACTTATGACACAGGCGCACGCTTGGCACTACTTTGTTGATGCACGTGCGGCTACTGCGCACACAATTCACAAACACAGAAAATAATTTTTTTTTTGGTTTGGACTGGAGTGTACTTTGGGGGTTACAGCACCCTTTAACGTTCAAGCCAGCCGGCCCTTTACTTATGACACAGGCGCACGCTTGGCACTACTTTGTTGATGCACGTGCGGCTACTGCGCACACAATTCACAAACACAGAAAATATATATTTTTTTGGTTTGGAGTGTACTTTGGGGGTTACAGCACCCTTTAACGGTCAAGCCAGCCGGCCCTTTACTTATGACACAGGCGCACGCTTGGCACTACTTTGTTGATGCACGTGCGGCTACTGCGCACTCAATTCACAAACACAGAAAATATTATTTTTTTTGGTTTGGACTGGAGTGTACTTTGGGGGTTACAGCACCCTTTAACGGTCAAGCCAGCTGGCCCTTTACTTATGACACAGGCGCACGCTTGGCACTACTTTGTTGATGCACGTGCGGCTACTGCGCACAGAATTCACAAACACAGAAAATAATTTTTTTTTTGGTTTGGACTGGAGTGTACTTTGGGGATTACAGCACCCTTTAACGGTCAAGCCAGCCGGCCCTTTACTTATGTCACAGGCGCACGCTTGGCACTACTTTGTTGATGCACGTGCGGCTACTGCGCACACAATTCACAAACACAGAAAAAATAAAAAAAAAATTTCGTTTGGACTGGAGTGTACTTTGGGGGTTACAGCACCCTTTAACGGTCAAGCCAGCCGGCCCTTTACTTATGACACAGGCGCACTCTTGGCACTACTTTGTTGATGCACGTGCGGCTACTGCGCACACAATTCACAAACACACAAAAAATATTATTTTTTTAGCACTTGGGGGGATCACCCCTGATGGACAGAGCACCCCCTGGACAACACTACAGCACCCCTGTAGGACTGGGACACTGCACAGGACTTTGGAGTGGACACAGCCCCTATGGAGAACTGACTGCACAACACAGTCCAGCCAGCCCCTATGGACTTTGAAGTAGTGGACACAGCCCCTATTAACAACAGCAGCACTGCACAACACAGCCAGCCCCTATGGACTTTGAAGTAGTGGACAACAGCAGCACAGCGCAGCACAGCACAGCACAACACTACTCTGCACTACACTACACTACACAGCCCAGCCAGCCCTAACTCCCACCCTCCCTCTTCACTGTCCACAGCCGAGTGAGAAAATGGCGCCGACGCGGGTACCTTATATAGGATCCAAAACCCGCCAGATCCGAGTCAGGCGGGAAAAGTCGAGCCTGACTCGGATCGGCCTCGGATCGGGGGGGCTCGGGGGGGTTCGGATTTCAGAAATCCGAACCCGCTCACCCCTAGTTATATCCCTTTAAATTATTGATTGTCACACTGTGTTAATAACTTGTAACATACTGTTGTTACTGAAAAAAGCAAGAATATGATACACAGAGTATAAATTGTAATTTTTACTGTAAATCCATTAAAGATGGTGGGTTATACTCTCAAATGCCATTATCTGCAATACATATCAGAGTCAGTTTCATTGTTCTATAAATCTGGTAATTGTAATATATATTTGTCACATTGCCAGTAAAAACGATATGGCACACCGAATATATGTTGTTACATATCAATCATAAACGTTGGTAATGTTAGCTAGCGCTTTCTGGTAAAATAAAGTCAGCATACGGTATCATGAAATAATAGGAGATAAGCAGTTGCAACACATATCCTGTGGTATCAAAAATCGGTATCACCCGATTTTTCCTACCACGGGCAGGGGCACCGAGAGGGGGGGGAGCAGGTACAATTTACCCGGGCCTGGACTTCCAGAGGGGCCCGGTGGCGATCCGTGTCTGGTGCTGCCCCTCCTCTCTTCCTCCCTCCTTCGCAGCAGCCAATGTAGTGGGAGATTGCTCACGGCTGCTTTGCAGCAGCCACAGCAATCTCCTATGCCTGAAGGGGGGAGCAATCACACTGATCGCGCCCCCCCTGGCTTTGCGCCAGGCTGAGGGCTCACAGCGCCCCCTCTCCGGCTATGCAGCGCTGCAAAACTTTGGTTTTTGGGGGGTTTTGCTCAAGGGAGCGTAGCCTCGCTTCCCGCTATTAGACCATGCCCCCTCTTTACCTGGGCCCCAATTAGGCCACGCCCCCTCTTTACCTGGGCCCGGCGGCACTCTCTATGCCCCTGACCACGGGATATATGTTGCAACTGCTTATCTCCTCTTATTTCATGGTGCTCACAATGGGGGCAGTGAAAGAGCCGGGGAGACCCTCCAAACAGAGGAGACAGTCAAAAATCAATCCCCATTCTCATCAGGTACTGGGGAGGACCCCGTTGTCTGCTCTCACGGGTGCCCACAGGTCCTGGACACCAGTGTCTGTCAGGCACTGCAGCAGAGGGTGGCCAGGTCTAAGAGCAGGACCCGCTGTAAGTAGGCCTCCGGTTGGAGCGGGGAGAACCACAAGGGGACAAGTCTCCTGGGACTCGGAAGACAGGGCCGTGGGTGATGCTCTGGCGGCCCAGAAATTGAGGCTGCAGCTACGGGCAGAGAAGATGAGCTGGCTGTTGCACACCAAAAGCTCCAAAATTACATGCAGCACCACAGCGGACCATTCACAAAGGCTGTTAGGCCATGCCCCCGCATTGAGGTGTTTCAATGAGACCCGTTGCCACAGGTTTATAAAATCAAGCACCTAGCCATGCATTTTCCGTTTGCAAACATTTGTGATACAAAATGGGTCATTCTGAAGAGCTCAGTGACTTCAAGCATTGTACTGTGATAGGTTGCCACCTTTGCAATAAGACGATTCGTGAAATTTCATTCCTGCTGGATGAACCATGGTCAACTGTAAGTGATATTATTAGAAAGTAGAAGCTTTTAAGAACAACAGCAAGACCATGTAAAATCACAGAGTGGGGTCAACGACTGCTAAGGCGCATGCTGCATAAAAGTCGCCATCGCTCTTCTGATTCCATAGCTAAAGAATTCCAAACTTCCACTGGCATTAATGTAAACTGTACGGCAGGAGCTTAATGGAATGGGTTTCCATGGCCAAGCAGCTGCATGCAAGCCTCACATTACCAAGTCAAATGCCAAGCGTCGGATGGAGTGGTGTAAAGCACCACCGATACTAGACTGCGGAGCAGTGTTCTGTGGAGTGACAAATCATACTTCTCTGTTTGGCAGTCAGATGCGTGAGTATGGGATTGGCGGATGCCGGAAAAGTTACCTTCCTGACTGCATTGTGCCCACTGTGAATTTTGGTGGAGGAGGGATAATGTTTTTCAGGGTTTGGGCTAGGCCCCTTATCTCTAGTGAAGGGCAATCTTAATGCTTCAGCATACCAAGACATTTTGGACAATGCTATGCTTCCAACATTTTGGGGAAGGTCCTTTTCTATTCCAACATGACTGTGCCCCAGTGCACAAAGCAAGGAATATAAAGACAAGCTTTGATGAGTTTGGTGTGGAAGAACCTGCCTTACCAGCACAGAGCCCTGACCTCAACCCCATCGAGCACCTTTGGGATGAACTGGAATGGAGATTGCGAGCCAGGCCTCCTCGTCAAACATCAGTGCCTGACCTCATAAATGCTCTACAGAATGAATGGGTACAAATTCCCACACTATCTATCTATCTATCTATCTATCTATCTATCTATCTATCTATCTATATATATATATATATATAGAGAGAGAGAGAGAGAGAGAGAGAGAGAGAGAGAAAGAGGGCACTCACTAGTGTTTATGTCCTGAAGACGGTCCATAGTGGATTGAAATGCTGACTTTATGTCTTCACAGATAAGTAATAAAGATGTGATTTTAATTTTCTACTACAAGTACCTGGTGAGTGTCCACTTTCTCTGTTTCTGTGTGTTGGATGCTTATTTGGATCCTTGAGGAGCACCACATTGCTGACTTACTCTATTTCCTGAGTGTGGACACCAGCAGGTTTTTATATATATATATAAAATGCGGAGGTTCGGTACTCGGGATAAAAGTGCAAAGACAGGGGTGCCTTCCTAAATAATTAGTATAGGAAACAGTAATCCTCCAATGTGAGGTATAATAACCCAACGATATCGGAACAAAAAAGGAGGCACTCCCACGTTGATAAGAAGAAAATCATGTAATTATAGCATGGTGAAAATTAGTACAGAAGCATGTCAACGTTTTAAGGTCCGCAGACCTTTTCGTCAGGACTGTACGTTGACATGCTTCTGCACTAATTTTCACCATGCTATAATTACATGATTTTCTTCTTATCAACGTGGGAGTGCCTCCTTTTTTGTTCCGATATCGTTGGGTTATTATACCTCACATTGGAGGATTACTGTTTCATATATATATATATATATATATATATATATATATATATATATATATATACACATATATAATTATTTGGGTACAAAAAGTATCAGATCTTAGTAGGGATATTTATTTATAAAATGCTGTTTGAATGCAGGGATGTGTAATGTAATGCTTTTGGGCTGAATTGTGAGACATGGGAAGGGGAATACTGTATGGCTTTCAGGCCTTTTTATCAACCCAGGTTTGCTGAGGTAATCATGTGGAAACAAGATAAATTAGGCAGGGGGACTTACTGTTCCTTTCAGATGACAAGCAGAACAATTACGCAGGGCTGGGAAGTTACAGTTCAGTGGTCTGTTTTGCTGGAAACAGAATCTATGGTAACATTTCTAAGAAGGAGGGGATGTAAGTGCTTTCATTGCTTGGACACAACAATTTCTGTATCTGACATTAACCTGGTTTATATAGCTGGGTAGAAGGATTAATACACACTACATACATACTATTCTCTTCAAACACTCACAAGCGGGACAAGAGAAGTTTTCTCAAGATGGTAATGCTAACACAATTCAATTTGTATCAAGTAACCAGAGTTGCTTTTCTGCTTGGTATTATTATGGCTTTGGTAAGTATTACGTAATTTACCACTACATATTGTTATATATTATACTGTATGTATATAGTGCTATCCTCTTTGGCAACATTCTTCTTGATATGAGAAAATATATATTTTTAAAAGTTTATGTAAAGGACTGAATTAATAAGAATTTTAAATGAACAAGTAAATAACCTGATTTATTGACTGATTTAATCACAGACAATTGGAAGATGATATTTCTAAAGAAATTATAATCATTTATAATATTTGAATTTATAACATTTCAAGACACAGATCTCCTGCAGCACAAACAGAATGCACACATGAGAAAGACCAGATCCACATGTAATGTGGAACAACATATGGTAGGTTACTAAATTGTGTAATGTTATATATCACTAAGCCTCAACATTGGCTCTTATATGTCAATATACAGTCATGTTTTGAGGCTTACATTAAAACACTTAAATTATTATGCTAAATAATATATTTACATATGTTTACTAACAGTTTTCATGTTATAAAAGCAACCAACACTGTAAACATCAAAGGTTGCATGTCTCCTGAATTTCGTGTACTTGGCCCACGGCCTCCTCCACGGACACCTTTATTCTACATCTTGGATTTCATAAAACTGGAATACTGATATCAAATTCCTTCCACCCACTGATGCTTCTGTTGTAGCCCAGAACTTACTGTTGTTACCATACCCAGCTGTCAGCACTGGTTACAATCTGATTGATGGACAGCACAAGCTTTTCACTAACCAAGTAATCAGATGGGTTAAAAGCCCACACTAAGCAAATCCATGTGTCAGATATCACTAGGCCTCAGGATGAATAAGTAAACTACTGGGGACTGAATTGTTTCACCACCAAAAATTTGAGGTCTGCATTTTGTTAAAACTAATGATCTGTGGTGGATCGGACAACCACCGGGGGAGGGGGAGCCGGATCAGATACCCGCAGGGGAGGGTGGCCGGATTGGACAATGGAGGTCGCAGGGGGGGAGAGGGGGTGAAAGACAGCGGGGAATACATACCTTATCAGAGCCGGATTAAGGTCTGTGGGGGCCCCTGAGCAACAAACATGTAGGGGCCTCTATTAAATTTGGGCGAACTAGGGGTATGCGCAATGGGGACCTTATGCTGAGCACAAAGTAGTGTCAGTGCCCACAGTGGTAGTGTCCCATATGCAGTGCACCCAGTTGTAGTGCCCCCAGGAGTGGTGCCCCTTATACAGTGCCCCCTAGACAATACCCCCATTACTAGTGCCCCAGTAGTCATGCCCCCTGTAGTCATGTCCACAGTAGTTATGCCCCCTGTTGTAGTGACCCCAGTAGTAATGCCCGCTGTAGTAGTTCCTTCAATAGTAATGCTCTATGTAGTAGTGCCCCAGTAGTAATGCCCCAAGTAGTAGAGCCTCTAATAGTAATACCCCCAGTAGTAATGCCCCCCGAGTATTGCCCTCAGTAGTAATTCCCCCGAGTACTGCCCTCAGTAGTGATGTCCCCGAGTACTGCCCCCAGTAGTGAAGCACAAAGAAAACGAAAAAAAAAAAACTTACCTTAAGCCCCACTCCCATGTCCGCTGCCGCCCGACTCTGGTCCGCTCGGCTACTCCTCTGCACTATGGGAAATACGTTAAACCAGCCCTGCACCTTATACACATAGCCTGAAGGTAATTTTATAGAATATTTTTATGTTGTGCATCAAACAAATTTTGTGTATAAAATGAATTTGTTTCTTATACACCTTATACACACAGCCTGAAGATGATGTTAAACAATAGTTTTAATAATTTTGGGCATTAAACAAAGTTTATTTACACTGAATCATCATCGTATTTCGGAACATTTGGATATGGGAGACTCAAACTATATCTATATATATATATATATATATATATATATATATATATATATATATATATATATATTTCAACAATAGTGAAACACCAGCGCCATCTACTGTGTGAATATCGAAACTGTGTAATTATTCCAGGAGTATAAACTCTTCCTTCAAAACTTGAATGAATATAGTGAAAGATAATTGTATTAGTAAATTATCATATAAATATGATAAAAGTGCACTAGTGCATATCACACAAAACACAAAAGTGTATATTTGCTTAGTTCACAGCAAAAACGTGCACAGTGGTGGTGCAAAAAACTCCAATAAATATATACCTTATACCCAATAAATACCCCTACCCATAATATAGTGCATGTGCTCATACCAAAGGACTTTTGGCTTATGTCCTGACGTCCACACTGTTACTCACGTGGGTTATTTAAAAAGGAGGGAACATTGGTACCAATGAGTAATATATAAAAAAATCATATTTAATAAAACAATATCTAAAATGTACATCTAAGAACAGAATTTTGAGCTTAGCTGAGTCAGGCCACCAAACGCAGGGTATGGACCACTCCTCACACCAGAAACTCCTCTACACGTTTCATCAAACTGCCAAATGGCTTCTTTAGGACTTCTTCATATATATATGTTGAGTCTCCCATATCCAAACAGAATGGGTGTGAAGTCCCAGCGCCAGTTCAGCGTAAAGTAGAATGTCAGTGGCGTAAATCTTAATCAAAATGACTTCCTCACATACTGTAAAATAGGAATCCATCCATCTGTCATCCTAACCCTCTGTCCCTCTG
Source organism: Taudactylus pleione (assembly GCA_031769625.1). NCBI lineage: Eukaryota > Metazoa > Chordata > Amphibia > Anura > Myobatrachidae > Taudactylus > Taudactylus pleione. The sequence continues at coordinate 5,597,113 of JAUIMM010000374.1, read as the reverse complement.
TCTGCCCCTCCCCTTTAGAATGTAAGCTCTCACGAACAGGGCCCTCTTCCCTCATGTGCTTTTCCTTCCTTTACTTATATTGTTATCTACTCTATACTCCTACAACAACACCTAACCCTTGACTTTTGCCATCCTGCTACTGTTGCAGTAATGTTTATATACCATGTGCCTGTCTTGCAATGTCTTGTACTGTATGGCACTGTTTTCTTGTTCTGTTCATCTGTTCATGTACTGTTTCTGTACTTTGTTTATGTACTATGTACGGCACTGCGGAACCCTTGTAGTGCCATATAAATAAAGGTTAATAATAATAATATACCGATGCCGGCAGCCAAAGGTAGAAGATCCCGACAGGGCAGGTAAGTACCCTATCCCTACCCCTCTCCCCCCTAACTCTAACCCTCCCTTAGTGGTGCCTAACCCTAACCTCCCCCCTAGTGCCTAATCCTTTCCTCCCCCCAGGGGTGCCTAACCCTAACCCTCCCTTACTGCGCCCTAAACCTAACCCTTCTGGGGGTTGCATAACCCTAACCTCCCCTAGGAGTGCCTAATCCTATCCTCCCCCCAAAACCTAACCCTAACCCGGCTACGCTCCCTAAACCTAACTTTCCTGCCTTCATGGCTAACGCTAAGGGCACCCCGGACTTACCTCATTTGGGCTGGCTTCTTTTGGCGTTCCGGCATCAGGATTAAGATAGGCGTTGGTATTTCTATGCCTATCTTAAGTCCCTTGTCAGAATTTGGATGTCGATATAGAGATTGGCGGCCTTGCAGACACCGGTCTCATAACTACATCCCATCCAAATATTTCTTTTTTTCTGTGTGCCAAAATAATACAACCCAGAATATATTATTCAGTGGTGTTTACCTTTATAACACCCTGGCTGTACACATTCAAATTTGAAAGGAGAATTTATTAAAATAAAAACATAATGCAAATGACCTAATTATTTCCAAATTCAAAATAGTATTACATATAAAGTGCAAAGATGTTATAATCAAATTCCATAAATATCGTTACATATACAGTGCAAAATTAGTACATAAGAATCCCATTATCTCATACCCTTTTAGGCTGGTGGTGTGAGCAAACATTCAGGTAGCCAAAGTCTTGTAGATGACGGCGGTTTTAACTACACACCACCAAGCTTTGCCTTGATCATCTGGGAAAGAGTCCAAAAGTAGGAGTCCATTCAATACAGTGTAGTAGCAACACAACGCGTTTCGGATGCCTCAAAGGATAATTTTTCAAGTGCAGGATACTATGCAGTTATGATTGCTTATATTTAAATAAAAATACCAGAAATTAAAGTTTAGTGCTTCCTGTGTGGTTTGTGTTCCACCGCGGGAGCCGGCACCCTGAATTGGTGCTGGCTTGCATTCCATCACAGGAAACCGGAAACCCGGAAGTTATCACTGCGAGTCATCGCTGGAGGATGTCTTTGGCAATGTTTGCATTCCAGAGAGTACTGTGGAACTTCCTGTTTGTGTATCAATCAGAAGTAGGTGAATATATATATATTTTTTTATAAGTAACATTCCTTTCCACAATATTTGTTTTCAGGTGATGGATTCCTGTCGTCTTTTTCTCTCTTAGGGCAAAACACCAATTGCCCCAAATTGTGCTAATGTGGTACTTTGTATTCTCACTTAGTCCATCCCTAACTTTGGTAAAGTTGGTTTGCCCTGGTATTTGTTGTTGGTGGTTGAATCTTATTGCACATACAAAGATAAAATGATTTAAATAAAGAAAGAAATGTTAATATAAAATTCATGTTCGCATTAAATTTCATATATACCAGAAGGTCAAAAGCTACCAATTAAAATGCAGGAGAGTAAATACAATAAAAACAAATCATTCTAAACACCATTTCAATTCAGAATTAAGGGCCTGATTCAGAGCCGCTCGTAAGTGGCCGCTCGTTCACTCCGAGCGATGTTTGCCCAACTGCGCATGCGTACGGATCATTATACGCATGCGCGAACCAGTCAGTGCGGTCGAAATTCATGTGCTCGCAAAATAGCGAATGCCTGATAATTTGAGTGACAGAAAGAGGCGTATGTGGGTGGTAACAGGGGAAGGTGCTTGAAAACGGGGAGTGGAGATCAGAACGCAGGCGTGCTTAAAGGTCAAAACGGGCGTTTTATGGGTGTGCATAATTAATACAGCAGCGTCATTGACCATGTCACTGGGTTATTTTATAGCCAGAACTGCTCGCAAGATTGTGGTAGCAAAAACCAACCCCAAGAATAGCGAGCAGTTCATACCCTGGTCGATGTACTCGATTAATCTAATAAATAGCGGACATGATGTAGGATGCGAGCGGCCAGGGGGCGTATTTTTCCAAAAAACGACCGCAAGTTTTGTTCACTTGTTCAGACCTAGAGGCGTGAACAGACCGCAAAGAGCGAACGGTTCATTTGAATAGCCACCCCTATTTTCTGGACAAGCGAGCGCTAATTGCGTCGGGCTCTGAATCAGGCCCTAAGTCCTTTGGTGATTAACGTGTCTAATCTGTAAATTCATTGCATCTCTTTTTTTGCAAGCCTTTTTTCTAGATCTTTGGATTGCCAGTTTTCTTTCACTTGTTCAATGCCCATAAACTTTTTAATGTGGAATTCTGATTTGTTATGATTAGTTTTAAAATGTTCTGACAAAGAATGCCCTAAAAGACCTATACAGATGTTGTATATGTTCAAAAAGTACATATGTATTGCTTGTGCTCCTGAACCGGGGTGCTGCTGATAACCCTAGGTGGAGAACACCAACCGCTATGATATACAAACACAATTTATACAAAGGTGGATAATCTGTGCTCCCCTTGTTGGAACTGTTATAAAACCTTAACAACAGAGTTGTATGAACAACAATAGTGTCAATGGTATGGTGAGCAGATAAACTACTTGCTCAAAGTCAGTTTCCCGGAGTGTTATTTCCAATTGTCCTGTGGACGCTTTTCCTTCTTTTATATCCCTTCAATTGAATTCTTTATTCATCCTCAATGTGTTACCAGATTGGGCCTTTTGAGAAAAGCACCCTTGGAGACTTAGAAAGGTGAGCCCGGGTCTCTCTCCTTCTCCTCACAGCTGTGGATCCCTCCAAAGGTCCAATGGGTCAGCAGGTAACTCCCTTCAGCTCACCATACCATTGACACTATTGTTGTTCACACAACTCTGTTGTTAAGATATCAGTCCCAACAAGAGGAGCGCAGATCACCCACCTTTGTATAAATTGTGGATGTTGTATATGTGTTCAGACATGCAGGTTTTCAAGTTTCCTGTGGTTTTTCCCACATATATCAGCCCACATGTACACTCCATTCCTTGACTGGCACGTAATTATTGATAATATATTCCTTATTATTTTTATTTGTTGTACATGAGGTAGTTTTTCTAGGGTTTCCTTTGTTGTTCGTTGTGCGGCACATCAGACAAGAACCGCACCTATGAAAACCTTAAATTCTATCGCTCGTTGGATTCACCTCCTTCAGTGCATTCTTTACTAGTTTATCCAACAAGGATTGGGATTTTTTATAGGTAGAGACTGCTTTTGATGGTAAATGATCCTTCAGTATTGGGTCCTCCTTAAGTATTATCCAATTGTTTGTAGTGTGACCCATACTGACTAATGAAGGCCCAATTATATGTCGAATTACCAGTTTTTTTTATCCCTATCTTATAGTAATTCATCTCTCTCTATATGAACTGTCTTTCCTTTTGCTTTATGTAACACTTCTAATGAATAGACCTTATCCTTAAATCTATTAATCATTTCTGTCATTTCTCCATTACATATACAGTATATTCCTCTGTACAATTCCTCTTTATGCATTTAAATTGCCCTATGGGGATATTTTCCAGCCACCTTTTATGGTGTTTGCTGGTAATATCTATGTAAGAATTCAAATCAGTTTCCTTTCTATGGGGTTTTGTACAGATAATGTAATCTTTAATATAAATGACAAGATCTAAAAAAGTGAGATTAGTTGGACTAATGGTAATTGTTAAAAATATATTAAAATCATTATTATTCAAATTTTGACAACATTGGTTTAAAATCTCTGTATCTCCTTTCCACATTAAAAAAAAATCTATAAAATGGAATCGACACACCAGGTTTGTTCCCTCCACCTTAAAAGGATCTATGTACAAATGCTCCCAATAGGCCATAAATAGCTGGGGGCAAAACTGGTGCCCATTGCGGTTCCAAAAATCTGAAGATAAAATGATCTTTTAAAATAAAAATAAGTATTATTTAAAATAAAAACAATACACTACATAATAAAATCCTTCAGCACTCTGGAATAATTGCTTTTATCTAGGAAGAAAGTAATTGCTTCCTGGCCTTTACTCCAATCTATAATAGTGTAGAGACTATGTTAGGGACCCATCTTGTGGGTTCACCTTGACATGGTGGATGGGCAAACAATTTTGGCCAAACTTGTACTAAGAACCTCACTTATGCTCTATTTTAATTGTAGAGTTTATCAGGATTATTTTGCACCTGTATTTTTTGTCACTTGCATTGTACTACAAGTCTCAGCATGGTAGCACCTCTTATTATGTTTAAAATTAGGGTGTGCAGTCCAAACACCCTCCCCCTTTCCACTATATATGTGAATATGGATTGTAAATTCCACTGGTAGAGGGAATTGTGAAAGTGCTAAACATTCTCTTACTGTATAATGCTCTGTAATACGATGGTGCTATATGTATGGGATAATACAGAATACTGTTATTAAAGTCTCTTTTGCTCACAGTTTTTAATCTTGGATACATGTCAATCTCCCTTCAGCAGTGCTTTGTTTCTCTTACAGAGTGTGCTATGGCTGAAGTATGCTTCTCTGGATAAATCCAATGACATCATATCATATTATTACAACCACAGATTATCTCAAGCCACAATACAGAAGCAGGTGAACCGATTTCCTCCTACATCAATGTTGTTGTTCTTATTGTTTCTCGACTCCTAATATATTATAATATATTTATTTAAGATATATTAAATTCAGTGCAAACTGCACCCTGGGGCACATGCACCTAAAGTTAAAGTGCAAGGAGGGCCCTCTGAGCAAAACTATGCTTAACTCTGCATGTGCTGAGATCATTGCTGCGCTGTGCAATAAGGGGGTGTGGCTAAGCCTCAAGGAGGGCATCTTTTGGCACTTGGGGGAGGGGGTTTATGCTGCTCATAAAAATATTACACATATAGTGACAGATGGGGAGGGGGGATCTAAACTGGGACCCATTGTCTCTGGGAGTGAGGTTGGGGCTCTGCTACAAGGATCTGTAACCACTAGGTGGGTGGAGGTTGATATTGCTAGGGATCCTTTGACACTGGGAGGAGCTATTATTGATGGGGGGTGTGAAGTGAAATTACAATGGGGGCCTTTGGTCACAGTGGTTGGGGGGTGCAAAACAACTCCTTGGTATATTTTTTTTTATAAAATATTTAAATATCTTTTAAAAAATACCTTTTAAACTTTTTCTATTAAAAAGCACCTTTATATGACTCAGATCCCCCTCATGCCCTTTTATATGCCTTAGAGCCATATATTGGGGATCTGTAAATGATCTATACACATGGTGATGTGAGCAGCCATTGTAGCTGAGGTAAGTCCTAACATATAAAGCATAATGGGGTTTTCAGAGAACTGTGCTGGTTGCATTATTTGCTGGGTAGCCCTTCAGTGGTGTGTAGGCTATGGCTCTCCACTTGTGGAATAATAGTATATATTGCCATTATAAGGCAGACCAGAGCCCCCTTATATCCCTTTATATGCTTCAGAGATCCATTATGCCCCTTTAAGGGCCTGATTCAGCAAGGATTGCAATTGCAAAGCTGCACGCAGGCTATAGATATATGATTTATACACGCAGGCAGCTTTGCAATTACAATCCTTGCAATAATGCAAATGCAGCAGGAGGTGTATGACACCCCCTGCTGCATTTGCGATCCCAGCACTGCGACGGAGGTCACAGGCTGGGACCACCATCGCGACCATCAGTGGTCGATGGTCGCAATGGTGGATGGCACTGAGGCTCCGGTCAGCTGAGTAAGCCTCAGCTTACTCAGGCTGGATGGCTTGGGAGCCCAGGACACTGCGTTGATCAATGCAGATCCTGGGCTAGCCACTCCCAGAAAACACAGGAACAGAGCCCGCCCCCGCACCGTCCCTTAAATGCCTCTGCCTGTCAATCTAGCAGAGGTATCCAAGGGTTTGCGTGCGACTACACAGGACCCATTCTGCACACTTGCAGAATGAGGGGGTCATTCAGACCCGGTCGTTAGCGCCGAAGCGCTCGGACCAGGTCGATGGCCCCCCACAGAGCATGCGCACGATGGCGACGGCGCCGTCGTGCGCATGCGTGAGCCCCGCTACGACCGACAGCGCCGGTCATAGCGGGTCTCGATCCAAAGGGGGCGAGCTGTCGATGTTGATTGACAGCTCGCCCAGTTTGGAAGGCGGGCCGGGGGGCTGGCAGCCCAAACGGGGGTGTTCCCATGGGAACACCTACCATTTGGGGGCGGCCCCACTGACATCACTAGTGATGTCAGTGGAGAGCTTCCGGCTCAGACAGAGCCGAAAGCTCTCCGGGGCTTACGACAAGGGAGACCCTACCCTAGGGTCTCGTCGTAAGCCCCGATGGTCATGATGGTCTTGACCATCGCGACCATCACCTTAGGCCTTACCACCGCAAAGGAGGACGTCTTGAAAATTCAAGAGGTCCTCCCCTCATCCAGACCGACCGCACGCTCTGTGCGACCGGCTCTGAATGAGGTCCTGAGTCCTGTGCACACACGCAGATTCCCGGTAATCGGAAATCTGCAATCAGCAGTGAACTTGTGTTCACTGCTGAATCAGGCCCTATATCCTCAAAGCCCCCTCATGTCCCTACATACTATATGCCTCAAAGCCTCCTCAGGACCTTAAATGCCAGTTCAAAGCCTCTTCATACCACACAGCAGCAATGAGTCTCAGTGTTTGACAATTGCAACTCCACCTGTGGGTATGCTGGAACTTGAAGTTTCACAAGTATTTTGAGGAAATACTATGATCAAAAAAACACACACTGGCATCAATTTTGCCAAAAGCTAATTCCATGCCATTAGTTTGCAGAGTGTTGGAGAAAAGTGGAGAACAAGATGGATACACTGTAAGCCCAAATTCCACGCATCCCTAGTCAGACTGGAACATAGGACCCCAGTGCTGTGGGACAAGACCATGTCACCCGTGTTGTTGTTTTGGAGATTTTAGCTTATTTTTTATTCTGTAAGCTGCATTTGATATAACAAAAAGATTTCTTGAACATCAATAACATAGAAAACACATGCGGAATAAGATTGTGTCAATGTTTTCTCTCACCATTTACAGAAACATTTGAGGTTTGCGGAGATTTCCATGGTTTGACTCTCATATTTACTTTTTGTTTCTTGTACCAGGTGACTACGGCAGAAATAAAAATTCTCAACACCAAAGGAAATATTGAAGTCAATAATAAAGAGGATGGCAAAGACACAGATGTGGATGACACATGTCCCATATTTCAATTGATGCCAAATAAAAATACATCAGATGAGGTTTCCTGCAAGAGGGCAGATTTTGTTCCTGGTTCTTGTCGAATAATGAATACCATTTTCAGAGAAGAACCTGCAAACTGCAGCCACCAATCAACACACATTATCTGTGAAGCTAAGGTAATCATACATTCTTTGGTAATTTAGGTTTAGTGACATATGGGAATGACAATAGAAGTTAACTACTAAGCAGGGTTGTAATGGCACAAGGAGCAAACATTATGGATGGACATTTCCACATAGGAAAAGTCTATACATTCTATGCATAGCTGACAGGATTCTCTGAACATTTTATTAATTTTATTTTTATTTACTTTTTACCTTTTCCTACAATTATTGCTATTAGGACAAATGAATGAATTATTAGTTAATAATTAACTCTGGTTCCTCTAAAAGGAAGCCAACCCCCATCTCCTCTTCCCCAGTTCTCTGATGGAAGCCTGCTACCAGGGCTATTACAAGGAGAGGCATTGTGCGATTGTGTGTTCGACCCTGTGTGTGAGTGTGTGGGTTTGGTCTAGAGGAGTGTGAGAAGCACCGATGACTGAAGAATAGCGGACTTGCACTGATGAGTGATAAATATCAGACTTGCACCGATGACTAAGGCATATGGGACTTGCACCAATGACTGTGGAATATCGGACTTGCACCGATGACTGTGGAATATTGGACTTGCGCTGATGACTGGATTATCGAATTTGTAGAATATCGGACTTGCTCCAATGATTGTGGAATGTCAGACTTGCTCTGATGACTGTGGAATATCGGACTTTCACCGATGACTTGGAATATTAGACTTGCACCGATGACTATGAAATATTAGACTTGCGTTGATGACTGGATTATCGAATTTGCACCGATGACTGTGGATTAGGAACCAAGTCAGAGTGGACACCAGAGGAATCGATAACGGATTCAGAGCAGCAGTCAGTATCCACTGGTACCATCTTTGTTTACGGGGCAGCGCAAGTACAAAGCTCACACGCAGAGCTGTGTGGCTTATGGCACTGGCAACCCAGGCCCTGCTGACCTGGAAGCTCTATATCCATGGGTAGATCCAGATTGGCTGGAAGTGTCAGCTGAGTACCTGACTAGACAGAATTGGCTTGAATCCGATCACCTGATGCAGGGCAAGATGGCACCGTCCATGTTTCTGACCCGGCGGTACAGCCCCCCGATTCCTGTTCAGTGCACACATGCGCAGCGATATCGGCACTCGCGGAATCCGCCGCAGAGACCACCATTGTGGCACGAGTCACGCTTCCCCAGCCCAACAGAGCACACCGGCGTCTAACAAGCTGGGCCTGGTTATGGGAACAGTACATGGAATTGTGACAGTGAGGAATGAACAGGGGCGGAGGGATCCAATGGGAAACCATTTCACAACTCCAAACCTCCTACTTATAGGAAGGAGTGGGGATGTGTGAACAAACACCATTTAAAGATGGCAATGGTTTTGAGTGCCCCACTGAATTTAGGTCCCCATACTATTGTATGGGGACAGCGGGACAGATCTGGACTGAATGGTAAGCAGGAGATATACGTGGTGCCCCTGTCCAAGAACAGCTCTGAGAGCTGCCTCCTGTTCACCGATGGAGTTTGGATAATCGGGAAAATCACGCTATAGAGGGAGCACTTCACGACGTAGGAGTGGTGGCCGAGTCCATCTGCAGGTTCAGCATAATGATGGACATCGGAATCTGATGCTTACTAACCATCAATGTTTTTGTTCTGATGGTAGTGTTTTCACCACTTGATGGTTGCAGTCAGATGTTTGCCAACATCGAATGGAAATCAATTGATAGTGTTCCAATGGTTGTTGTTTTTTTTTAAAATTCCTGATAGTTATGGGGCATATTCAATTGGGTGCGAGAATAGCAGAAAATCCACACCAGCGAGGTTTTCCTGCAGGTGCAGGTTTTTTGCTATTCAAATAGGTGCAGATTTTTTTTCTTTTTTTACGCGCGGGGAAATTTTTATTCACACACCTCCAGAGCAAGTGTGATTTTTTTTTCTTAAAATCGTTTTTTAAAGGAAAAATCAGCGGGACTTGCTCTGGCACCCCGGCGGTACCCCCCCTGAGGACTAATTAAGCAATTGGAAGTTTCCAATTAGTTTAATTAGTCCTTAATTGCTTATCTTCTGCAGCGCTATCTTCTTCATCCAGCGTTGGAAGCCGGGTCTTCTGCAGCAGGGTGAGTATGTCAGTGTGTGTGAGGTTTTGTTACTGTTTGTAAGTGTGTATAATTGAATGTGTGTGTGTATGAATGTGTGTGTGTGACCCCCTGTTTATGTGGCCCCCCCAGTGTCTGTGTGCCCCCCCAGAATGGACGCTGGGATAACTACTTCTCCCAGCAGATGTTGCCCCCCCCACCAGCCCCTGGAGTCTCCCAGCAGCCCCCAGGACTCCCAGCAGCCCCCTCTCCAGTGAGAAGATAGAGGGGAGGCCACTGGGAACCACGGAGACCCCCGGGCAGGTAAGTGCAGAATTATGTTTTTTTATTTTTTACGCGGTGCAGGGTTTTCAGAGCTGAAGACCCCGTGCCCACTTTTTTAAAATTGGATACCGCGGGTATCGGGAGCACGTATACCCGCGGTAATACAAAATTGGGCTCAAGGTTTTTTACCTCGCTAAACCTCGCGCCCAGTGGAATATGTCCCTGTTTGTCTGCATTTGGGCATCTTTATGGGTTCACTGGAGACTGTCTCTCACTCTCTGTCTGCCTCAGATGTGACCCTGCTCAGTCTCTGACTTCCTCCCATCTCTTGGTTGCTGCTAATCAACAGGGCATATTTCTATCTCTGATTGGCCTCACTTTCTAAGAGAGCCAATATGTGCACAGCTCTCGGCCCTGCAACAACAGCAGTCAGTCACTCACTCACAAAGCACAATCATTTTTTCTGTTACTTGCTTCATTCAAAGCCTCAGTCTCAGATGCTCTCTTGCTGTTTCAGCACCCTGGCCTGCTCTTATACTGCAGCTTGGGGCAAGCTTTTTTTCTGTCACTTGCTTCACTAAAATCGTCACTGCTCAGCTCCCTTTTGTTACAGATAAATAGTTCATACACCTAAACCTTAATCGACCCATGCTGTATAGAATAACAAAAACTCCAACAATATCTGTCTAGTGGTTAAAGAGATTAGCCCAAACAAACAGGCAGACCCCTAAAATGGGGACTTTATTTTATATACATAGAGATATATATGTATACACAGAAGCACTCACCCATCCAAACAGGACAAAGTATGTGACCATCACTCACATTTAGTAGATAGAAAAAGGCTTTATTGAAGAATCAGATAATACATGTCATCACGGCAAGTGCCGAAGGCTGTTTCAACTATATACTATCAGTTTTCCTCAGGGGCTTTGAAGACTGTGCTATGGAGACGATCTGTATAGCCAAAAAGGGTTATCAATCAATCTAATATACAAATGCACACTGAAAGTCTCAAACAGAGCCAACTAAGAGATCATTGGTTGCTGTACTTCCATCTGTGTGAGCAATGCCTGTCATCACAGTGGCTTGACAGACAGCCCTTTCTGCTTGGTTACCCGGCTAACAACATATCATAACTTCACACCACGTGAACGATGAGCCGAGTCATTATGAAGCAGCAAAGTAGGGAGGGCCAGTGAAGCTTTCCAATGCGCCATCATGTGTGCCTAGTGTTTTAACCGTTGCTGGGGAGGGTGGTTTAGTGGCCACTGGGTTGTGTGGGCGGTGCATCGGCTGACCGCTGGCAGATAAAAATATTATTCTGTCTACAGCAGCACAGCAGATGCTGTGTGCCTATTTTAATGGTGGGCCTGGAGCTGCAGCTCCATCCACCCCATTGTTAATCCAGTCCTGATCCAGATAACTCCTCCCTCTATATTGGTATTCATAAGGAGAGTGCTGACTGAGCCTCCTTATATTGCACATTGTTATTTGTTATAGTTAAATTGTATTCTCTTTATTCTTGTAGTTATAAAAAAATAATAGCTCATTAGTCTTTATTTGATACAATTCAAAAAATTTGAGTAATGCATTTACCAGTTGTTCCTGTAAAGCCTTATGTAGTAATTTGTATCTCTTCCATGGTTCTAGTCAGACAGTTTTCTTTAAATGTAATAAATTTCCCTTATAAGTTCCACAATAGAGTAGTGGTTTATTAAGTAGGTTTTCAATTTAAGTTATTACAACATATTTTGAGGAAATACTATGACTATTCATAACCGCCTACCATAGTGTATCCCTGGTAGTTTGTTCTCTTACTTAGCATTAGTAGCAGGGACAGATTATGGACAAGGTGGTACAGGCATGCCTGTCACCCACCGCCATCGGGTTTTGCAGTCAGTTTTTTCCTATACTCCACTCGGCCATTAGTGGGTGAGGGGGACACAGTTGTGACAGGGCAGGAGAGGTGCTGTGGAGGGATGGTGCTGTACACACAAGAGGAGATCTGTGCACCTTCAGTTAAATTCTCCTGTATTTAAATCATACATTTCTCAGCAGTGATAACCAGGACTATAACTATCAACCTCATACACCACAGTCAGACACCTAATTCATGAAGCTATTTGCTTCAGTGTTGGAAGCCTTATAATTCCAACTATATGAAGCTAATTGCAGCTAAGCAGATCTATATACTGTATGGCTGCATATAACTATATATAGGGAAATAATATCCCAATTAAATTCCCAGTGAAACCGCACTCTCTACACTCAAAGTAACACAATGTGAGGCGGTTTACTCATTGAAAATATATAATCATACTGATAAATGATTATCACACTACTAAATGGGAGACTAACAAACAAGAGCAATTAGATATGTGACTAAGACAATGCATTATCTCTATCCCAGGGACGGGCTGGGCTAAGGGGCAGGGTACTCTCCCGGGCCGGTACAATGCTGCTGTTTGGGGCCACGGACACGCTGTGCTTGCACATAGCTTGTGGTTGGGAGGCATGCAGAGCATGCATCTGGCCACTCTGATCCCCTCTGACTGCTGACACACACTCGCTCTGAGGGCCTGATTCAGTAGTGCACCGCTGAACGCAGATTCCCGATGTTTGGGAATCTGCGCAGGCACCAGACCCATTCTGCGCATGTGCAGAATGTGTCTGCAAGTCCCCTTGCAAATTGGCAGCAGACTGTCAGTGATTGACAGTCTGTTGCCATTTGGGGGCAGGGAGGAGGCAGTGACAGCCTCCATTACCCGAAACGGAGGCGTGTCGCCACCGTTGAGGGGGAGGGAAGAGGCCAGGATCTCCGTCTGTTGACGGAGATTTCCTGGCCTCTTCCTCTAATCTGCGGCGGCCGGCTGTGGAACCCTATGGGTCCAATGGCTATGTGACTGCATTCATTAGCATATTTTTGCAGCAGACTTGCGTGTGTAATCACAGCCATGATTGCAATAGTGATCCATAAATGAATCAGGCTCTATGTTCTTATTTAAGAAATAAAAAATAACCATGGGTTTCATGGCCGGGGACATTACCGGACATTAGAGGGTAATGCGTGGGGCGTGGCTGTGCAATTGCGTCATTGTGGTCCTATCCCGCTACACAATGCCGAAATGAAAGGCACTGTAAAACAGGAGCGGGGCCATGATGAGGCGATTCAGTGCAAATCGCGTCACCCCCCTATCCCTGCTCCGGGGGTTGTGTGGGTGGAGGTGGCAGGAGACTTGCCTGCTTTTCTGGACAGCCGGGAGCACCACACAATTTTTAGGAGCCTTTTGGCTGTTCCGGGAGAGTAGGCAAGTATGACACAGAGTTGCATGGACCTAATGGCTTCTGGCATATTGAGGCTAAATGAGCAAGGACACATCTGTACCCTTCCTTCTGTGCAGGACCACCCAAAATCTGTTTTCAGCAGGAGAATGTTTGACACTGGCAGCAAATGAAATGTGCACTGCATACTGTATACAGCTGATGAGTTCTCTTTGGAAGATGCAATGTTCCTGCCTCTTACACAGTCACAACAGTACTTTGGCAGCAAACAGGCAATGGAGGTTTCCAAGGACTAGACTGACTGCATGCCAAGTAAACAAAACGCATAATCCTTTTAATTAAGGAAAAAATAAAGCTCTATTGTTTCTAAATGTTGATGCAGCTAATTGTGTTTTAATTTAATAGCAAAGAAATGAAGGAAACACATGAGATACATACATAAGGCTAGTGATAGAAAGCTGACAAGGGAATAAACACGGTGATAGAAAAGAGTAATAGAGGGAGAGATATATGTGGCCGGATACCAGTCACACGTGTGTAAAGTGGCCGCTGCGGTACTGAAGGAGTTAAACCTCGTGCTGAGGCGCTATTTTTAAAAAGACCTTTAGGTGTAGGGTGCTACAAATTTATAGGTAATAATGTATTTTACCATGTTAGATTTATTGCGCTATGCGCAGTTGTTAAATTTAGGAAACTAGGTTAAATGTACAGCCTATGTATTTATAATGAATGTATAAGGTATTTTGGCCCTCATTCAGAGCCGCTCGCTAGCGGCAGTACGCTCGTTCCGAGCGACGTTCGCACATCTGCGCATGAGTACGGTTTTTAGTACGCATGCGCGAACCAGTCAGTGCGGGCGAAAATCGTTTGTACGCTATATAGCGAGTGCCTGCTATTTTGAGTGACAGAATGAGGCGTATGTGGGTGGTAACAGGGGAAGGTGCTTGAAAATGGGGGAGTGGAATTTGAACGCAGGCGTGCTTAAAGGTCAAAACGGGCGTTTTAAGGGAGTGCATAATTAATACAGCAGCGTCATTGACCACGTCACTTGGTTTTTTTAACTCAGAACTGCTCGCAAAATAGCAATTGAAAAAACCAACCACAAGAATAGCGAGCAGTTCATACGCTGTACGATGTACTCGATTAATCTAATAAATAGCGGACATGACGTATGGTGCGAGCGGCCAGGGGGCGTTTTTATCAAATAAACGAGCGTATGTTTTGCTCGCTCGTTCAAACTTAGAGGTGTGACACACTGCAATTTGCGAACGGATCATTTGAATAGCCACCCCTTGTTTTTGAACGAACGACCGCAAATAGCGAACGGCTCTGAATCAGGCCCCTTGTTTTTTAATGCTTTGACATTTATAACCAAATGGATTTTGAGACATTCTAACATCCTAAGTGATATGTTATTTATCCTGTGTCCAAACTCTTTGTTTACAGACCTTTCTTTGAAATGCACTCCAGAGGTCTCCTGTGTGTCTGTATAAATGCAGGTTTGGGGAAAACAATTTGTTTGTTTTTAAGAATTTCCTGTAGTGTGGAACTTCCTATATGCTAAATACTGTAAGATAGTGTTTTAGGAAAGCCAACTGGTTTGAGTGGTAACAAGGAAATTTAGTTATTTCCTTTGAAATGTAAGATTTGTTTATTCTGTATAGATAGCATGATTGGCTAAAAGAAACACAGGGTGGATTTACCACCTGTGGTATTGTGTGTAAGAATGGGACATAAAGAGGGCATGTGAGCGCTATCTGTAGGTGTGATTCTTTTTGGACTTCAAGAAGGAATGAACTTCTATAACATCTGTATGCTGTGATTTACCCTGAGCACCTTCAGCGAGGGGAATTGTCTTTTTCAAGACATTGAGCAATAAACATTTTGCCTTTAAGCCGACTGCATCTATATCCTGCGACCACTGGAATAGTGCAAAACGCTATTCTGTTCTCCAGCTGTTCTGGATTGAGCCCAGTGTCTCCTAGCTAATGCCTTCTGCCAGCTACCCTGCAGAGACTTGTCCATGGTGAGGACTAGGGGAGATTAGCTGACACTAATCTGTTGCAGCAGCATACCCACTCAGAAGTAAATGGTTCCAGGTGCTGATGGTAGGAGCCTGGGTGAAGCGGTTCCAGGTGCCGATGGTAGGAGCCTGTGTAGAAGTAAGCAGTTCCAAACACCTTTGTAGGAGTTTGGTGGTGGCAGCGTGTTACCCGCCCATGCCACGGTGGGCAGTAAGAGGGAATACCTAATACCCAAACATCCAGTGGGATCAAAATTAATCTGTAGCCGCTTGATGGGAACAAGGTTATCTGGCCATAGATATTGGGGACATAGCGGTGGGATAATCCCAGGCGGCTTTTAGGTCACTCGATTGGAGAAACCTAGTTACTCAGGAGAAGAGTAACTGCAGTTCAGGAGAACGCACAGGATGGCTGACTACAGCAGAACGGAGTCGCACCAGACGGAGGTGGGAATCGCTGATGGCGACAGCATCCATGAGGATGGTGTAACAGCGGACGCCCCTCAGAACCTGGTGAGAGCTACAAGACCCGGGCCCCTCTCACAGCAGTTATGTTTCCCATAGAGATGAGCGGGTTCAGATCTCAGAGATCCGAACCCACCCGAATTTCGGGGATCCGGGGCGATCCGAGCGAAGCTCGGATCTCCCTGCCTGCCCCGGATCCCTCAAACGAGGCAAAACCTCACGAATCCGCTGTCGGGTCGCAAAGTTTTGTATTGAGCGTGCTTAACACTGATTGGCTGAGAAAGCTGCCTGTCACGGCTCTCAGCCAATCAGCGTTAAGCCCATTAAAAATGCAGAAGAAAAAGAAGATGGCGCTCGCCATCCCCCGCCGCCTGACACCGCTGGCACCCCTACTGGCAGCATCTCCCGCTGCCAACACCACCGCTGCCGACACTCCTGCACTGCTGCCCCACATACTGCGGACACTGTCAGCACTGCCGAAACTCCCACACTGAGGACACCACCAGTACCCCTGCACTGCTGACACTGTCAGCACACATGCACTGAGGATACTTCTGGCACCCCCGCTTTGCCGACACTGCCAGCACCCTGCATTGAGAACACCTCTGCACTGCCGACACAGTCAGCAAACCTGCACTGAGGACACCGCCGGAACCCTGGATTGAGAACACCCCTGCACTGCCGACACAGTCAGCAAACATGCACTGAGGACACCGCTGGCACCCCCGCTCTGCCGACACCGCTGGTACCCTTCACTGAGAACACTGCCAGCACCGCCGCACTGCCACTCCATGTACTGAGGACACTGCCAGCAACCCCCGCACTGCTGACACAGCCAGCAAACCTGCACTAAAGACACCGCTGGCATCCCCGCACTGCCGACACAGTCAGCAAACCTGCACTAAAGACACCGCTGGCACACCTGCACTGCCGACATCACCGGTACCCTTCACTGAGGACACTGCCAGCACCGCAGCACTGCCATTCCATGTACAGAGGACACCGTCAGCAACCCCGCTCTGCCAAGTCTGCCATCACAGTAAGGGCACTATTGGTGTATCCAACCCACACTGTATCTGTGTTGGAAATTAGAAGCTGAACTGCCACATGTTAGTGCAGCCCACTGTGTCACTTAGCTTAGTCAGCCAGCTAGCTGGATGCAACCTTTTGGGCTTAACTAGATTAAGCAAATAATATTGTGAGGTGGTCAAAATTGATTGGAAATTACTGGAAATAAATGTTGAGGTTAATTATACTGTAGGAACAAAAACAGACCCATTTTTGTGATTTTAGCTGTTTTTATGATTTTTTAAGAAAAAATATAGTTCTAAAACCAAAACACGAAAACAAAACATGGAGGTGAGGTTTTGGCAAAACCAATCCAGATCCAAAACCAGGTGGGATCCAGATCCAAAACCAAAATACGAGGGTTGGCGCACATCTCTAGTTTCCCAACATTCCCCACCAGGCTGGAATCGCAATTTCCTGATGGGGGTTGAACGTATACACTAGCAGATCGGCTAGCGGAGTTGGGAGAAAGGGCAATGGAGCAGGAACGCAGGCTCATCATCAGGATGTGACATGGCAAGTGGGCACCACCGGCTGTGGTACCCTGAAAACCATTGCCAATTAGAATGCATAAAGTTTGCCAAATTTGCAGGCAGCGATCGATTTATTGATGGACATTTACAAGCATTTGAAAGGACTTGCAAACTCTATGATATGCCTAAGCGGGAGTGGGTCAGACACCTAGTACCCTTTCTGTATGGAGAGGCTCTGGAGGCCTATCGAGGAGTGGCCACTGAGGACTGTAGTGACTATGACAAAGTCATAAGGACCCTCCTATAGTGATATTTCATCACTCCTGAGTCCTACACGAAAATTCTGGGACTTGCCCAAGAATCCTACCAGCACCCACGAGCAGTTCACCACCCAGCTGAGGCAGTACATGTTGAAGTGGGTGAGGGGATCTGGTGCCACTACCCGGGTTGTATTGATTGACCTGATGAGCTAAGAGCAGTTCTATCACAGGTGCTCCCCAGAGGTAAAAGAGTGGGTGCTAGACCGGGAGCCACCCAGCTTGAAGATGGCAGCTCAGTTAACCGATAAGTATGTAGTAATTCAGCCACAAGAACAAAAGTACACTCGCAGCAGCGAACCTCAAAAGACTGTACAAACAGGGGGATACCGCTTTTAGGCTCAAACCCACGCTTAGTAAATATGCGTCTTATATACTTGTCTTTTTTAAAAAATCAATAGTTGGAATGATGTTCTAAAGTCAATCATTTGGTCTTTTTTTCATCGGTTTTGCCTGTAGTAAATGAGCAGTTTGCAAAACCGACAGAATAATTAGCAAAATACAAAATTACCCCCAGGACTCAAGAGCAACATTCCAAAATTTCAGATTTAGGGGGTATATTTACTAAGGTTCAATTTTGTGTTTTTTGTTTGATTTTCGGTTGTTTTTAGGTATATTTTGCAATTCGAGATTTACTAAAGTCAAAATTAAACATCGGCCCAAAAACGACTTTCGACCAAAATTGAACGTCTCTGTCAAACCGATACTTTTACATAGCGGACTATAGAAACATCAGATTTACTAAGAGTCGTTTTTAAATTCGACCACAAAACTGACATACAAACCACCCTAACAATAAATCTGCCTGAGGCAGGCGAGTTTGGGAAAAGCAGTGATCAGTGCAGGCTTCTTAGGGCTAAAAGTAAATTAAAGTGCTATTATGTAGCAATAATTATTTTGGGGTGAGCGTTTGGGAGTGGGGCCCCCGGGGTTGTTCTGGCTGAACCTTTCTCATGGCATCACCACTTAATTCACATAGAATATTTTTTCACTTCTCTAATCGTTTGTAAATTATTTATGTCATTTTAATTCTATTACATTACAGTAATGGTGCGTACACACTGGGCGATAAAGTGGATGACTGAACGATAACGATATCGTTATCGTTCAGCTGTCTACTTTATCGTCCATTTT
This sequence comes from Taudactylus pleione, assembly GCA_031769625.1. NCBI lineage: Eukaryota > Metazoa > Chordata > Amphibia > Anura > Myobatrachidae > Taudactylus > Taudactylus pleione. The sequence continues at coordinate 5,578,331 of JAUIMM010000374.1, read as the reverse complement.
TAACACGAAAAAGATGAACGATGACGACGACGCGCGTCCCCGCGGGTCGTTCGTCATCATCGTTCATCGGGCTGACATGCAGGCCAACCTGACGATCTCGTCAGGTTGCTGCATGTCAGGGAATGGGGGAGAGAGCCCGGCGCTGAACGATATCATTAATGATATCGTTCAGCGGCTGTGCTCAATGTCATGAACGACATTGAGCACAGCCTGCCGGGGACAACACTACACGATATCGCTCAGGGAGCATATCGTGTAGTGTGTACCCACCATAACACTTATTGATTTATCTGTACACATCTATCCTTTACACGTCACTATCACCTTTTTTCCCCTTTTCGTGTGATGCCCTGGGGATGGTCCTTGGCTGGAATTTTTTGGGGTGCCTTGCTTCTTGGACGTGAACCCCTTAATGTTAGGGACGCTGGTATAGAGGAGCCTTGATGTCGGCCCAGCGCTTATTCATATATTTGCAAATGTATGTAATCAATACCTCTGAATTTCTATTATCATGTAGGATTCAAGTATTTTTGATTTAGCTGCAGTGTGCTGGAGGGCAAATTCCTTTTTTCTGTAGTTCAGTGTAAACCCCGCCCTTTACAAGCACCTGTAGTATATCATTAAGCTGACTGAGCAACTACCATATTTTTCGCAAACATCAGATTTACTAAGAGTCGTTTTTAAATTCGACCACAAAACTGACATACAAACCACCCAAACAATAAATCTGCCTGAGGCAGGCAAGTTTGGGAAAAGCAGTGATCTGTGCAGGCTTCTTAGGGCTAAAAGTAAATTTAAGTGCTAAAAAGTTAACAAAAAAAGGCATGGGGTCTCTCCAAAATCCGTAACCACACTGAGCTGAGCTGAACCTTTCAGACTGAGCTGGTATAGGGAAAAAAATTAGCATGGGGTTCCCCCTATTTTCCTGAACAAGTCGGGGTGCTAATGCCATGGCAGGAAGACACACTGCATGGGATCCCACTGCCATCACATTAACCAGCCACAAACTGGTCAGCCCAGGGAGGGAAATCCTCGGAAAGTGGGAGCTCCAAAAATAGATTAGGGTCCTCCCTCCCAAGGAACAACCAGGGCTCTTGCCCACACCCCTGGATGCATTAGGTGCAGGAGTGTAAAATATACATTTAATATTATTCTTTACAGTGGAACTACAGGTCCTAGCAAGCCTGCCCCGGAATTCCAGCACTTGGAAAACCACAAGTGCCAGCATGCCCGAACACTCTTAGCCTGCTGGCACCTACAGTTCCACTGTAAAGAAAATATTACAAAAACTACAGCATCCATATTATATTACTACACCCCTCCTCCCCAGATAACATTAAAAACGCCCCTCCCCAGGTACTTCGCGATTGTTGAAGGAGGATCTCTCATCTCAGTACCAGTCCGGAGCAGAGATGTACTGTAGAAGAGACTGTTAGAAATTTCTTGTTTTTTGGAAATTTTTTATGATTTATGATACATAAGCCTCTATGTGTCCTATCACCCCGTAAATTACATCTGTATCTGTGGGGGAACCCACATTTGAAAGAAAGGAGTCCTCTCTTTCATATTATGTGGCCCCCTAGTAGCTATTGTCTGTTCATCACCTCTGATCATAGACAATATTACCCTGCTGTAAGGGCTGCTACAGCTCTAATGCTCTATTACATGCTTTATGTAGGCTAAATCGGGCACAAATGAACTACATTTGTTTTGCTAAACATATGGTGCACAAGATGCTACTAAGGAAATAATTGCATAGAAGATTTTCTTTGACTCCTGGCAAGGCAGGATATGCTAAGTCCTCATTATTGTTGTAGTTATTATTATTATCATTACTAAAGCTTCAACGTCATCCACTCCTCATTAAAATTGTTTGTGTGTTCCTGTGTATTTCTAAATATTAATAAGTGACAAATGGGTAAATGGAAATCTTCAGATGAAACTTATTTTTGAACATGAAGTCCATTCTCCCATCTAATGGAACTTCATAAATTTAATCTCTGGGGGAAAATCTGGTGGTTGGCTCATTCAATTTATGTATAAATGCATTCTCATTGTTATTTAGTTAGGTTGTAAACTGAAGTAAATTGCCCAATAGGCTTCAATCAACATCATTGTTAAATCCTAGTTAGATTCATATTATCCTGACTCTTATACCTGGATAATATACTGAGTGCAAGGATGATTAGAATTTCCTGATCTGCAGTGATCCTGCCTATGGAAACCCCTAGTGAGTTATGTATACAATGTTCTTGTCTAGAGATCAGATATGAGTTTTTGCTTTTTCATGTGGCCATTCAATATTAATGACCTGTTTGTACTCTATTTTTTATTTCACTAGCTTTCAAATTCAGAAAAACCACATGTATTGTGCCATCACAATATCTGCAAGAAGTTCTCCTATTTATCTATTGGTTTATACATGCCTGAAATAGGTAAATATAGATGGCACAAACTAAACTCAATTGAAGAACTTGAAAGTTTTATTAAGAGCAAGCTGCTCATGGACTACCACATCCTCTATCCAAATAATGGATTTTGTGTAATTCAGTGTACTAACAATGCTGGGGAACATGTATCGCAGCTACTCATATTACCACCCGTGCCTCATCCAGCTAGTAAACAACCCAGGAAAATACACAGCAATAGGCCGTTATTAAATATTAATATTTTGTTACTGGATTCTGTTTCCAGACACCATTTTTATAGGTCATTGCCAAAGACTTTACAAAAATTTAGAGACCTGAATGAAAAACATTTCAAAAGTGGACATGTGTTTGATTTTGAACTCTTTCAAGGGATCAAGGGGCGGACATTGGAATCATTACAGGCCCTTTTTGGCGGCTACAGGGCTTTACTTCCTGTGTTGGATGCTTTACAGATGCCTCTGAGCACGGTGGATATAAATGAAACCTTTGGGAAATTTAGAGCCTATGGCTATGAGACAGTCTATGTGGAAGATATGTGCTGGCTCTATGATTGGGGTCTTGTTAAGGAACAAGGGGCAATTAATCTGTCTATCCCTCTCCTAGAGAGAGCATATCTATTTAATGAAGCTCTTCGCAGGGCTGGAATAGACCGCATTGATGTTACCTACAGTAGCTGTTTAATTCTTCAGGAGAATGGAGTGAGGGACACTTTTCATGGTCCTGCCTCTGTCTGCTACAATGGCATCCATCAGCACACCTATCTTCTACAATATCTGGAGTACTTCATCAGCCGTTTCTCAAGCTTACATAGGCCTACTTTTACTTTCATGATGTTAGACATAGCACATGAGGACACGGGCATCAGGATAAAACAGATAGATGATAATCTAGCCAGGCATGTCTCTTTTTTGGCACATCAACCAAACACAGTATCATTAATTCTATCAGATCATGGAAACATATATGGACGCTTTCTTTCTGCATCCCCAGAATCCCATGTGGAAATCTTCCATCCTTCTTTGTTTATGATTGTAACGGATAGTGCATCAAAAATCTTGGGAGATGCAAAAATGAAGGCATTGCTGGTAAATCAAAACAGGTTAGTTAGCCTTCTAGATGTGCATTACACTTTATCCGGCATGCTTCCCTCCATTAATCACACTCATGGAAAGCTATCAAGAGTCAATGTTAACATTGATGGTCTATTAAGCCCTGTTTCTCCCTTAAGAAAATGTAAAGATATACTAAGGCAGCACCCAAATATGTGCATTTGTCAAGGTTCCTACATAATGGAGAATAACTCTTCCTATTACTCTTTATTTGCAGAGTTTGCTTTGAGCTGTATTAACAGAATGATTATCCAACAACAAAGGAATAACAGAGGATCATGTATGATGCTCACTGCTACCAGGTTTAGTGATGTAAAAATCAGCACTGAAGAAGGAGTTGGTGAAATTACAATTTTGCTGGACCTTTATGTCATGTCATCTTATAGCACCAGGGACAAAGAGGAAAGATTCACAGTAACTATGCTTTTTGGTTCTACAAGCCAGAGAGAGGGAATACTTTTCCTGGGGTACAGCAGACTGACGTCATTTAGTGTATATAAGAAATGTGCAGACCCTACTGTTGACTTACAGTTATGCATTTGTGACAGATTCCCGGTATCTGGAAATAGGTTTGATAATTATAATGCATCTGAAAGTGTATTGTGGACAAAGACTTACAGGACACTAGTCCATGAGCCATGCCTTTTCCTGAAAACCAGGAACTATACAGAAGGTGTGGTGCTAGCCATTTCCAATACTTGCTCAGATAGAAAGTACAGCATTCAATTTAATTTCATTAGTAAGAACCTGAATTCTTCTAACAAAATGCCTGTCAAACAGATTGTTGAGTGCAAAACAGAAAGTTTGCTTGTGGTTGGCATTAGAAAAAAAGAAAATCAGCCATGGAAATACAGGTATACACTGAAATATAAAAAACTGACATTAAAAAAACATAAAACTTTTATTCTATCTTAATAAAAAAGACATTGGGGTGAAATTAATTAGCCATAGCACTTACTGCGTGGCTGCAGCTCCTGGGTTTTTAATGCCTGAAGCTATTCAATTAGTCTGTTTTCTTGAGGAGTAAGCCATAGATTTTGGCTTAAGTGCCCGGAGATATGGGTTAACCTTTTGTTGGGCAGCTGCGGAAAGCTGCAAAAGCCCTATTTATCGCACATTTCTGTTCGCACCTCAGGGGCAAACAGAAATCTGCATTAAGTGCAGACTGCGGGCTGTAATTGAACAGCCCTCTGCACTTAACCCAGGAGCTACAAGCCCATGGTAACTGCAGCAGGTACTTGAATTTGGCCAGTGTTGGACCGAGCGTCACATGGGCCTAGGGCTGAAAATGTTCAAGGGCCTATTATGTGAAGCAGAGGAGGTGTGACTAGTGTTGTGTGGGTGTGGCCAGAGCCATTTGGGTGTGTACAATCCCTACATTATCAGCCCCAATGTCTCCCTACATAGATAAAAATAGAAATATTGCATCATTTTGTGAGAAAACTAGAAATACAATTTTAAGACTTATGATGATGGACATATGTTTATGTGGAGGCCTGGAGCTGGAGCTCCATCCGCCCTGAATTTATCCCATTATGTTCATGCAATGTTAAGCGATTATTTAGATCATGTAAGTAATAAATTAAATAAATACTGAGGAAAATTAATTATTTTAAGGGCATGCACACAAACTCACATAACATATATACACATGACTTATACAAGGCAAGAAATGTGGTACTGTACTTTTATTCATTTATATGGAAGATTCTAAGTGACTCCAATAAAGAATAAATACATACTCTTCACTTTAATCACTTTTGGTATTTTTTTAATCATTTTTGGAATATTTAAGCAAATGGAAAACTCAACTGAAAAATTATTCCATTAACCTGAGTTCATCAAGAGTTTGAGGGGCCTATTCATCATAAATAAAAAAATTGATGGAGGTAATTAAGTTTAGAACTCGCATGGAGTTCTACCTAATTACCTGAGGAATTCATCATTCCTCCTCTATAAGTATCTATTCAGAAAACCTGTCATTTTTGCGATTACAGCTTTTTTTTTGCACAGTTACATTCCCAAAATCGGTGCATGCGCAGCACTGACTACAGCTGCGGTAATTCTGTGCCCCCCCAATCACCTCCCCTCCGCTCACCTCCCTGTCCCCCACCTACCTGGCCGCAGCAGCCGCGGACCCCGACCTCCCACCAGCAGAGGAGAAAACAGTAAAGTTGCAAAAAAAAAAAAATATATATATATATATATATATATATATACACATTTTTTTACTGGGTTCTGCTGCGGTAGAACACAGTCAGAGCAGCTGCCGGAGCTGGAGGAGGGACAAGGGAGTGACGGAGGGTGCCAAAGGAGGACCTGCTTATGCTGAAAGCAGGTAAGTGTAACCAGCTGTACACTACCTGAGAGTGGCATATAGTAACACCATCAAATTAAAAAAATACATCATTTTTGGAATTTGATGAATAGCATAATTTCCATATCCCGTGGAAATGAAAGCAGGCGGACTTAACCAGTGATATCTCCTGTGTTAAGTGTGTTCATGAATACTAAAATAACGGTAATTAAGGAAAATGTCCTTAAAACCGTTATTTTAGTCTTAATGAATAGGCCCCTGAGTGAGATGTGTCATCGAATGCAAGAAGAAGATCAAATGTGTTTGGAGGATTAGTTTAAATGCAGGTGGTCTGGCAGGTTCTCCTTTCATCCTGTAGATCGGGGATGGGCAATAAGTGTCCCTCCAGCTGCTGCAGATGCCAGGGCCGCAACTAGGGGGGGCTAGAGGTGCACGTGCACCAGGTGCCGGAATGCAGGCGGTGAAAGAGGGCTGACTCACAGTGGCTTGGGGCCTGCAGATTCAGAAAATGGTCATCAAAAAATGGCCGCCGCCAAGGAGGAGACAGATGCTAGAGGTCCTTACTGGACCTCTAGTGTCTGTCTCCTCCTTGGCGGCGGCCATTTTTGGATGGCCATTTTCAGCAGATCCCATGCGGACGAGCCATCCGCATGGACTCTGCTGAAAAAGGCCATCCAAAAATGGCTGCCGCCAAGGAGGAGATAAACACTAGAGGTCCTACTGGAGTGCAGTGCCAGTGCAAGTGCCGGGAGAAGAGAGCTGCATCTTCTCCTGTGAAACCCGCTGGAAACGAGCATAAACCCCATAGCAACGAGCATGAAACCCCTTGGCAACGAGCATGAAACCCCCTGGCAATGAGCATGAAATCCCCTGGCAACGAGCATGTAACCCCCTGGCAATGAGCATGTAACCCCATGGAAATGAGCATAAACCCCATGGTAACGAGCATAAACCCCATGGCAACGAGCATATAACCACTGGCAATAAGCATAAACCCCATAGCAACGAGCGTTAAACCCCCCTGGCAACAAGCATGAAACCCCCTGACAATGAACATGGAACCCCTGGTAATGAGCATAAAACCCCTGGGAATGAGCAGGTAATTTTAAAGTAATTAGAAGCCTTACTGCAGCGCATAAAATGGTGTCGGGCAAATATGTAAGTGGCACTTTGGTAATAGGCATTACGGTGTGTAGCATAATGTGTAATGGGCATTAGGGTGTGTGGAATAATGTAAGTCACTATACCAGAGACGTTTGACTAGTGCATTGCCTTATGGAGGAGCAAGGACAAAATCCAGGTGCGGGAAGGGAGGGGGTGCAAAATTGTTGCCTTGCACCGGGTGACAGATATCCTAGTTTCGGCCCTGCAGATGCACAGGTCCTCACCCACTTGGAAAGCTTGAATCTTGGATGCTATTTTTAAAAAGAGACATTGGAGAAAATAAACATTAGAAAAAAAAATGAGGGCAATATAAAGTTTTTACATCTCCCATACTTTTGTGATATATAACTATTATTGGTATTTGTAATTTTGTTTTATTGAATGTGTTTGTCTTTCCTTTTGCAAAGGTCATGAGTTTGATAAACTTCTCTGGTATAGGTCATTTTCATCTGAAAATCTTTCACGAAATGGCTTATAACTCTCCCACACAGTAGCAAAGGAAGAGAGAGGATGCCACACAGGTCAGGGTATAGGAGAAGTTATCCAACTTCAAAAAGAGAATGTAGTGTGAAAGTAATAGAAAGATAATGATAAGATGCTAACAATGTATTAAGGAGATACAGTACCACAAAGATTAGTAAATGTTGTTTTTTTTATATACAATTTACTGTACAGAGACAAAGGGGATTTTTGCAGAGTGCAAAATAAGAAAGGAAAGCTCTTTTTTTGCAGGCATGCTTATAAAAAATAAAGTTTATTTGTTTGCAGTATATAGATTGTATATTAGTACTTACTTTAGTTAATATAGTCTTTTTAAATAAGGAGGAGATAATACTCAGGAGGACTTGAGTGAACAAAAGAAGTTCCTCACCAAGGACACAAAAAAGACAGACATCAAAAAATAAATTCCAAATATGGTAGAGGTTCTCAAAACTCTTCCTGATTCAGCCCCGGTCGCAAGCGCTGAGCGTTTGCAACAGGGTCGATGGTGGCCCAGAGCGCATGCGCACTACGGATCCGGCTCCGTCGTGCGCATGCGCGAGACCCGGATAGTGACGGGCAATCCGTCGCGCCGGTTCTCGCACCAAAGGGGGCGTGCTGTCGATGTTGAGTGACAGCACACCCCCTTTGGTGGGCGGGTCATGGGGGGTTGCTGTCCAGACGGAGGCGTTCCCAAGGGAACGCCTACCGTTTGGGGGCGGCCCCACTGACATCACAAGTGATGTCAGTGGGAGAGCTTTCAGCTCTGTTTGAGCCGAAAGCTCTCTGGGGCTTGCGGCCACGAGACCCTACCACATCCTGGCCGCGCAACCATCGCGACCATCATCCTGGCCGCTCACATTAGCTGTGGGTGGCAACCCACAGCAATGCGAGCGGCCAGGAGGCCGCTCCATAAAAAAAAAAAAAAAAGACGCCCTGAATCAGAGCGAGCGCTCTATCAGAGCGTCCGGCTCTGAATCAGGGCCACAGTCCTCGAGACACCTTAACAGTCCAGGTTTTAAGGTTATCCATGCTTGACCACAGGTGACTTAATTAGTACCTCAGTCAATTTGATATAACCATCTGTGCTCAAGCATGGATATCTCTAAAACCTGAGCTGTTGGGGTGCCTGTAGGACCATGTTTGGGAACCTCTGTCATAAGGAGTATATCTACTTGTTAAAAATATACATACATATTGCGCAGATAGTTGAAAGTAGAGACGAGTGGTTCAGTTTTCTGTTCCCCCAGCCAAATCAAGGTGTCAAATTGAGGCAAAACATCCTACTCTCGTAAATGTCATATGTCGCTTGTTTTACATTACATATAAGCCCCTCCTTGTCAAATGACATTCCATTTCTACTTCCTGTTCGCCCCTTAAGAGTAGCTCCACCTTTTTGGGCAGGCTAAAAGCATTGCACAAATCAAAATGATCTGTGCAGGCTTAGCTATGTGTAAAAAGAAACAGAATAAAGGGTTCATTGAAAAAGAAAATGGCATGGGGTCCCTCCCTCAAAATCAGTAGTCAGCGCCGGACCTCTCAGCCTGGGCTAGTACAGGAAAAAATTTCATGGGGTCCCCCTAATGACATCACTGGAGTCGGTAACACCCAGTGCAGTAAGTTAAACCCCTCTGCATGCTCCAAAAAGGTAAAGAAAAGACTGTATGTTTTAGTACAGTATCTTATTTTAAAAAAAAATCATACTCACCAGGCCCTTGGGTGGCCTTCACTTGCGTCCATGTAGGCATCTTTGGTCTTCATAAAATAACTATACCTATAACTATACCTAGAAAACTCAGCACACAAGTCATTGTATGAGTATAGCAAGCGCAGATAATGACTCTCATTGTCACATTAGCTTATAGAGCAATAGAGGGCAACAGGTGGCCGCCGGGCCACATGCAGCCCGCCAAGCCTTCTCTTGCTGCCCCAATTCCTATCTGCTTTGATGTCATATTTGTTTAAAGCTTGGAACATTTATTTAAAATGTCTGCTAAGATGTTATTTACAGATAGGTGTCTATTTCATTGATTAAATGTATTCATTTTATTTACTATTGAGATTAAAAGTAATTGTGGCCCTTTTGACAGCTAGAGGGCCACCCAATGCCAGTGGTTATAGTAAAATAAATACACCTGCTTTTTTCTTTTACATGCAAAAATTCTCAATAGCCATTATACATCATGGCAGTACTGTAATTCATATGTGATGCTTCACCATTTATAGCAAAGTCTACACAAAGCTGAGAGTTGAATAGGCGAGGTGATTGCAACTAATCTGATTACTGTAAAAGTTGGTGCACTTAATTATTTATGTGTTGTAAGCTAGTTTATATTATTAAGTATGCATCTGAGTTACATGGATTGATTGATTGCTTCCTCTGGACATGTGCGTTTCCACAGCAGAAGGAGTTGTCATGGAGTTTTGTCCTCCAACGTACTCTCACATGCGCGAATGGGTGTAGTCGCTGTCAGCAGTGGAAAATATTTTGACAAATGAGCACCTTGTTGCTTTTGGGTATCCTTTTCTAAAAGTATACTTTCTGAGCTATGGGCCTGATTCAGTAGCGATCGTAAATGCAACTACGTATACAGATCGAGCGATTGTTAGCCATTGCACATGCGTATAAGCTGCAATGCTCGTGCGCTGCAATCGCAATGCGATTACGCATGCACAGAGGAATCCATCACAGAGTGAGTGACAGGCTGTGAGCGTCTGGGGGTGGTGACAGGCTGTGAGCATCTGGGGGTGATGACGGGGGAGTGGTTGGAACAACGCAGGCGTGCCTGTCAATTTGAACCCCATTGCTTGAGTGAGCAGAAATTAGCCACTGAGATTGCATACACAGCTTGAGAGCCCACTATGGGCTTGAGACTTGCAGTATCTGTGGCAGGTCAGATCTGGTGTAAATGCTGCATGCAAGGTCGTAACTAGGGTGTTGCAGCTGGTGCCGTCGCACAGAGCGCTGGATGCCCTGGGGAGGAACCAGCCATCACCACAATATGTATTTGCCGGGTACACTGCTGCGATGTATGTTATGCAGCAGTGCGCCCAATCAGCCCTTCTGGCAACTCAGTTTGGGACGCCTCTTCCTCCCCCTGCCGCCTCACCTACTTCTCCTCCAAAGCTGTGAATGTCCCAGGCCCAGCTCCTGTACTGTTTGTGGGGAAAGATGGCATGACTCTACCCAATTATAATCCAATTTAAAAAAAAAGTGGTCACAGGGTTCTCAGAGCTGAAAAAAATTCTCACCTATCTGGTGTTATCCAAAGCTCTCGATGGCCTCCCCTCCATCTTGTCACTGGGGAGGGGCATGCTGGGGGTCTTGGGGGCTGGTGGAAGGCTCTTGTGGCTGGTGGGAGGTGCAGGGGCTGCTGGGAGATGTAGTTCTTCCAGCGCCATTATACACATATGACAATAAATAGCACAATGAAACTAAAGTTAGTAATAGTATCAAATAAAATGCAAATATAACATATACTGTCTTAGTACTACTGGATAACCATGGTTTTTGTGGGGGTAACCAACCCTTAAGGCAGGGATGGGGAACCTCAGGCCCGGGGGCCTTATAAGGCCCCCGGAATCATTTGGTATGGCCCTCTGAGCTTTTTTCTGCTAGACTCATCTGGCTAATAGGGTGCCTAGAATGGCATCCTGCAGCCAGAATGATATGCAGCAGTGCCACCTGGATCATCCTTAGGACGCTTCAGGCAGTCACACCACTGTCCTCAAGATACTCCGGGCATTGCTGTAATCACCTGCAATTGTGGCCCCGCCCCCACGGAGGGTCGTGGCCTGCACCGGGTCCGCGAATAATGTTACATATTTTATAATTGCCCCCGGCAGAAAAAAGGTTCCCCACCCCTGCCTTATGGTAATAAGACACATTGGTCCTCATTCAGAGCCGGACGCTCTGAGCAGAGCGCACGCTCTGAATGAGGGCCGTCCTCCATAATTATGAAGCGTCCTCCTGGACGCTCGTATAGCTGTGGGTCACCACCCACAGCCTATACGAGCGTGCAGGTTGATGGCCACGATGGTCTTGACCATCGCGACCATCGCCACTGCGAGCCGGAGCCTGCGGTTGAGTTTCTCAACCGCAAGGCCCGGAGTGATTTTGGCTCTATCAGAGCCAAAATCACTCCCACTGACATCACTAGTGATGTCAGTGGGCTGGCTTCTGATGGTAGGCGTTCCCTTGGGAACGCCCCCGTCTGGGAGGCACGCCCCCGGCACGCCCACCAAAGGGGGCGTGCTGTCAATCAACATCGACAGCACGCCCCCTTTGATCAGACACAACGAGCGAAGGAAAGTCCTTCGCTCGTCGCGTCTGGCGCATGCGCACGACGGAGCTCCCTCCGTCGTGCGCATGTGCAGTGCACACCATCAACCCACTTGCGAGCGTACAGCCGCTTGAGAGTGGGTCTGAATCAGGGCCATTGTCCCAAGTGATAATAGCAACAGTAATCCAGGACAATAACATTATACTAGGAAAGTAATGTCCCCATGTGAGATGAATGAAGAAGACGCTTTGAGCTTACATAGAACTTTCCAAGAATTGACCCAAGATATGTCTTGCTAGTAAATTGGATAGAATCCCAAACAGGTCCAGCCAGCCCTGTAACAGGACTTTAGTGCACCCTGTGCCACTGTCGCTCCTTCTCCTAAATACATACTGCTGTAATGTGCCTCATGGGGTGGGGGTGGGCAAGAGCGCCATGACTGGAGCACCACACACCGTACAGGTTGCAGGGTGCTGTTCCAGGCACCCTGCTACCCAGATGCAGGGGCCGAGGGGCTGTGATGGTGCCGTCCCCTGTATGTTCCACCCTGTGCAATGGCACAAGCTGCACCACCCTCTTTACGACCTGGGCCAGTATTGGACAGCTGGCCTCCTGATGGAATCTGCACAAGTGATTACATTAAAATTTCCAAAGATGAGTGGCAAATTCAGTGCTTAAAGCGCTCCTAGAGAAGTGGTGGAACTCACCCTCCCCCCCCCCACAACACTTTTTTATTAAAGGGACTGCATATGCCGTAGGCAAAATAAGGGTGTGGTCTCCAAAAATAGGGCATGTGGTCACATGGATTGCCTACTTGGACAAGTGGACGTGATCTACGCATAGGAGAGGTGAGTATGGATTTTTTTTTTCAGGTACACCCCTATGGATTACATTGGATACTAGGTGAGTATGTGTGAGTGTGAGTGTGAGTGTGCATGTATGTTTTAATAAAATTTTACATTCACGGTGTATGTTTGTTTATTTACGTATTTCTTTAGTTGTGGAACTACAAGTGCCAGTGGGCCCGTAATGCCCCGCATGCTGGTATTTGTGGTTCTCCAAATACCAGCATGCAGGGAAGGCTTGCTGGTACTTGTGGTTCTACAACTAAAGACAATATGGACCATTTAATTTTAAACTTTACACTAACACTATCAACCCGGCACCCACGGCCATAGGGTGCCGGGGATAGCCCCGGGCTATCAGTCTAGGCCTGGGGTGCCCTGGAGAGGGGTACCCCTTTATTGGGGGGGTACCCAACTCCCCAGGGATCCCCGGCCTGAACTGACTAGCGGTCAGGGATAATGCTTTGGCCGGGAAACCGGTGAAAGGTTGGCATTATCCCCCTGCTAGAAAGAGTTCGGTGCTGGTTCTGGAATTTTCAGGGGACCCCTACTTGTTTTGTCCCCTGATTTTCCAGAACCAGGACCAGCTCAACAGAGCCCGGTGCTGGTTCTTAATATACAGGGGCCCCCTACGCATTTTGGCCCCTGTATTTTTAGAATCAGAACAGGCTTTATAAAGCCCGTGGCTGGTTATGCTTTTGGGGAGGGGGTGCACGTTTTTTTTTTTAAAACACACACAGAAGCCATCACGGATCTCACTGATCTGTGATGGCTTCTCTAAAACTCGCACCTTTTAATGCTACTCGCATTAAAAGGTGTCAGTTTACATAGTCCTAAACTCGCCTAAACTCGCAAATGCAGTAGCCTCGAGCTGAAAAGTTCGCAGGCTATTGAATTTGCGAGTTTCAGTACAAACTCGCACTTTTTAAAAGTGCAAGAAAGTGCGAGTTTGTACTGTTACTAAAACAGACTACCTATTACATTTGGCCCTATGTTTGATCACATTGAGTTTTTCTATCCCATTCTGTAATTGACAACTGTAGAAAAGGGAACAATGCCTTCCATTGAAAATAAGCTCTAAAGTCTTAGTTAAGATGATGAAAGATGAAAGGAACTCCCGATGTCTTAATGCTCTTAGCTTTGCCTATAAATTCTTGAGCATGGCAGTCCATAATCCACTTAACTGTTTACTCTATGGAAAAAGACATACACATCACTCCTACATGTTGGCAGGGTCTGACTAGTGTGTGCTGAGCTCTGAAAGTAATTCCAGACTGGCTATGTAATGCCAAAAATAATATATTTATATAGTACACACATTTTATAATATTCTACTTTACATGTACTATGCAGACTTATTTAACTATTTTGAAATATCAGAATAGGAGAATGAATGGGAGAATGAAGTCACTTTTCCAATGTGAAAATAAACTACTTATGAAAGGGATGTAGTCAGGAAGCCGGTGGTCAAAATGCCGACCGCAGGCTTCCCGACAGTGACATCCCGGTATGGGACTAATGATAGGTGTCTAAATACCGACGCCTATCATTAGCCCCTTGCCGAAATCCAGATGCCCGGCATACCGATCGTAAGTAAGCCGGGCTTCGGGAGGTGGTAGCCGCGGGGAAGAGGGTTAGGGTCTGTTAAATCGTAAATAAACCTCTAAATATATTCCTTCCTATAAACCTCTAAGATTCACCTGCCTAGAACCTCTAAGACAAAACCCTGCCTAAAAACCTCTAAGACAACGCTAATTGCGTACGCAGTATGACCGCAAATAAAGACAGGAGTGGAATCTTGTGGTTCCAACGCACAAGTATTATTCAGGTAAAAGTACAGTCAGTTACACGCAATCTATATATACATAATTTAGGCGTTAAAGGAAATAATACAGACCAAGTACGGTTATACATACGCTGCGCCTCCGGACCCAGAGATAGACTTCTCACTAGATATCCTCAGCTCACCCAAAATTCAGCATTAACTGCCAAACCAGTGTTTGGACACATGTATTTATTCCCCCCCAGACTGAAACAGGACAAAGGGGAAACTTCCTGCTGATCTCATTGGTTCCCAGGGGAGGAGCATATGTAACGACACATTTAACAGGTTGTTTCAAATAGACTTTTCCTGCCTCTAACAGCCGGGGTCTTTCTGGTAACGCCTCCTGTAACATTCCATCAACTAAAACATTTTGTTGCTTATAAGTTCTGCGATCCATAACTTGAGTTTGCATGATGCGATCTCTCCACCGATAACACCGGGATTCTGTAAAAAGTGTAGGCATCAGAACGAGATCAAACATACCTTGCTTATCATATATAATACCTTAGATATCAAAAACCTCTATTTCTTAGCATTTAAACTAACTTAACCAACTTGAATCATACATTTTGATGCTTATGGAACCTTATGTGCGAATATGTAGTGTGTGGGTATTCGGGGTTTGATATAAGGACGCTAGTTATTAATGGGTGAGATTTAAGTGCATAATCTCTCATACACGAAGTGAACATCCAGCAGTGTGGATGGCTGAGGGTTGTAATTCCACATGCCCTCTGTCAGCAGGCCCCCACCTGCTGTGTTCAAAGGAAAACAAAACCTCTTTTGTTCTCACAGACACTTGTGTGAAGTGCAAATGTATTATCATCTCAAACTATGGGATTAGGAGACATCTTGTCTAGTATTCAGGCAAATCCAATTGTGTAGATATTATATTACAATTGCCACAACTATACTTTATCTGCATCCCGGGATTCCCAATTTGTATGTAAAAATACCCATTGTCTCTCCTTATCTACTTAGAAAGCTGGTTTTTCCCGTTGCCCTTGGTGTTAACAAAAACATTGCCATCTGTTCTTAGTTAATGGGTTATAACTTGAATTAATGCTGACCACACAAAATGGTGTCTTGTGATCTCATTTCCAAAATGGCATCGCTGTGATTAAATTTTAAACTGAACTTGTCTCACTCAATTATTCAGCTTTGACAGTCCACCCTTTGATAGCAAACAACATGCTATCACAACCTAATTTGAATCTGTTTAGCCATGCATGAGAATATACCGTTCAATGTTATTATGGTATGACACAGTATGGTCATTTGAACCATTCAGATAATGCGTCTCCGGGAGGGACATAAAACTGCCCTTATATGCACACCGTGGATCCTTAAGGGATCATGGGAAAGATGTGGGGATGCACCTATCCTATAAGGAGAGCCTTGGAAGGGGTTGGGACTGCATTACCTAAGATGACTTAAAACAACATAAACGTTATATCCATGCACGACCACTCAAACTCAGGCTACATTGTTATACACTACGTCATAACTCAGGATTGAATTACAGTTCTTCCTTATTATTGTTATTCACATTTTCACAACAATTTACTGTACTGAAATTGGACCGGCACTCCCCTGATTTGGTATAGCACTCCTCCTCCTGACTCCACTCCATCAGCTCCGCCATCAGCTCACATCTCCTTTATTGGTCCCCCATCACAGACACCGAGCATCCCCAAACAGATCATCATGACAAAAAAAATAAAACTCTGGAAAAAAAAAAGAACTAGGATGACCACAGCAGACCACTCCAATGCTTGAAGCACTGATCTACACATTTCTTTAGCTCAGATATCTCACCATCACCTTTTTAATCCTTCCGGCACAAGCCCGCAATCGACAGGTCCACGTTATCGGCCTTGTCTCTGCCTTGTATCTCCACCGGTTGGTTAACCTCCCTATAGTGAGCGGAATGGATCCACGTATCTTCCCTGGCCACCCTTTGAGGATGCTGTATCGTCAGATACGGACCTTTCCACCGATCAGTCAAACAACCTGAGCTACAAAAAAAATTTGGATCATAACAAATTCCTCCAGATTTGACATCATGACAGGTTGCATTAGACATGTTAGTTAATAACACTTCCAATTTCGGTTATTCTCATTCATCTTCGTGAGACCCTGCACAGTAACCTCATTATCAATTTTTCACATGAGGCTGCCTGTTTGGACAGTATCTCAAAGGGGGGGGGCAAATAAAGGAAAAGACAGTCTGTGATAATCTTAGTGTTGTTACCCATCATCTTAAGCATGTTCTGAAAAAAGTCACCTGTAAAATAAGTCCCCCTATCACTTTTAGTAATTCTAGGGATATAGTATCTGCATACAGGTTCTTGCAATTAAATCTTGTTATTAATAGCTACTGCTCTAAATAATGCCTGTGCCGCTGGGTTGGATAGTTTTCCGAGTAGTCGACCTCAGCCTGGCATGGCTGCCGTTTATCCTTAGCAACCTTGTGTCCTATGAGTGGGAGATAAGGCACAACAGTTTAATATCATTTAAACATGACCCAAAATACAACAATAAATCATCCACATTTTACATTAGAACAGATCCATTGATAGGTTGAAAAAAAATATAAACAGTCATATAAGGCCTGGGAGAAGATACTGGGGTTACCTATGAACTCATGGGAAACTCGTGTTCCTGTATGGTGTTCTTCGCTTTGCAGTACTTACTTACGTGTCCCACTCGGTGACAGTTAAAACATAATTTTGAACGGGGTGGATGAAAAGATTGTTGTGGGATTTGAGCAAGAGGGAAAGGTGGTGGGTATGGGTAAGGATAGGGAGGGTAAGGATATTGCAGGGGATATGAGTATGGGACCTGTGGTTGTGTATGATATGTGGGGTAAGGATGTGTTTGCTGTGGTGTGGGATTGGTGAGGACGTGTAATTGTTCAGGTGCAGGTGTGTGTGTGGGTGCAGGTGTGTCGGTTGGCTGTGATGTTATTGTCATTCCTTCCAGAGCTTGTATACTGACAGCCATTAGTTTTTCGCTCTGGGTCTCTCTCTTTTTGGAGATGTTTTTATCATGTTCTATGGCAGACTCTATGAGGTTATCTATTGTAAGTCCCCTCCAGCCAGGTTGTGAGGTCTGAACCCGAATCTTTAAATCGTCTTTCAGACCGTCCATGAGTACCGTGACTATCATTCCCCTGTGGTGAGTGCTATCTTTAATATCTTCTATCCCAGTGTACTGGGTGATAGCCTGCAGAGCCCGGTCGCAATAATCTTCTGCAGTTTCACTCTCCTTTTGCTTAATTGTGAAGATTTTGTTCCAGATAACTACTACTGGAAAATATACACCCAATTGAGTCACAATGCGGGAAATATTACCTTGGTTTACTTGGTCTGTTAAGGGAACATCGCCATCCAATACACAGTCCGTGATAAATTTTGTCACGTCAGTATTGTGTGGCAGGCAGGCCCTTAACACTACACGCCAATCTTTATTAGTGGGCTCATGAGAACTACCCAAATTTCTCAAAAATCTTTGACATTTGGCTAGTTCCTTTTTGGGATTGGAGAAATCATTTATGATGGAATTCAGTTCTGCTCTTGTCCATGGACAATGCATTATTACTTCCCTCGTGGGCACTACACCGTTTGCATCTGCATTTCCATTCGGAACAGTTATTGTCCGAATGGGATGCAGACCGGCAGCGTTGCTACCTCTGACCTGATTACCTGGCTGGGGGTTTAATCTGCTGCTGCTACGTACGGTATTAACAACTTCCTCTATGGGTGCAGAGTGTGTTAACACTTCCCTTGCTGTTACCGATGGAGATGGCGGCACCACCCGTGATTGTGGTGATGCAGCATCTATCATTTGCACAGCATGGGAAATGGCAGACATTACAATAGGCTCATCATCCATATCATAAACACTTTCTTTATGGTTGCTTAAGAGAGGTTACAAGTTGCTTGTTACATTTTTATTGGTATTTTTGGTAACCGTACTTGCACCTCCATCCACATAAGGTGGGGGAGGTGAGCGTGAACTGCTGGCAATACTCTCCACAACGCTACTTTGCCGCACGTGCGCGCCAATTTGCGGCTCGCCCGTATTGCATCTCAGCGTCGTGGATGTGTTTTCTGGCAATGCGTTCGCAACGCTAGTTTGCGTCGTTTGCACATTTTTAAGCCAAGCATCCCCTTCATGCTGCCATATTTTTAAACATTCAAAACACTTAATCTTTTTCTCTCGGGATCTCACCATACTGATGTGATCCTGGACATTATCTAACGCATTTTTATCAAAACTACCAAGTCTGGGAAACGGTCTAACACTCTTTCTCGTCATATTAAACCATATATCACAATACCTTATTGCATAAGTACCGTACTTAGTATGCATAATACGACGGGCTGATCCAATTGGAGCCTCCATTAGCAGCACATCATTGCTTAACATTTCTACCGTTTGCGTGGCTCCCATTTTGAGACAACTCCTACGCTTTTTCAATAAAAATTTAAACTGGTGAAAGACAATCAAGATACTTTCACTTACCTGTGAACGATTTAAGTCGGCGGCGCCCACACACCTGGATAAGATTTCGTAAGGCAACTTCCACACCTAGATAAGTTTTGAAACAGGCAACTTCCAGACCCGGATAAGCTTTAGTAAGGTAACTTCCAAACCTATGAGAGTTTATATGTCGGCCACTCCCACGCACCTCTATACAACAAAGACAACATATACACCTGCTACTGTGTTTAGAACGGTAAAGCTGTTTACCGAGCGACTAGGCTAACCCTTGCACCTAGCCCTTAAAGATCATACGGTACCCTTAACTTTAGGGAATAAATTACCCCTATCAACAATACACACACTCTTACACACTTTTTTCTCTGCGCAGAAAATAAACGTTTAACCCAGATATTGGTAGATAGAAAAAAAAATGTAAACCTCAATGGCTTTGTTAAAACATGTGGCAGCAGAACCGGAAGTGCGTATACGCTATTGTGCAAACAGCCGCATACACAATTATGCGACTACCACACAACCGTATAATGACTTTTTAACTGCGTACGCAAAAATGCGTTTTAGCCGCGTACGCGATACTGCGGCACCCCTCTAAACGTAAGGTTCTATCAACAAAGGAAAAAGAAACTTTTTCCTTTCTTGTTCCTGGATTCTGATCAGCGCTTCCTCTACACAATAACCGGCAGTACGCTCTCAGCAACACTGTGGTAATGAGAGACTAATGCGTCTCTCAAAAGGCGCCTCCACCCTTTTGCTGAGAGAGGACTGACGGAGTGTTATCGTGTATCAGATAGTGTGATAAACCGATGCGAGCTCCCACTGTTAAATCGTAAATAAACCTCTAAATATATTCCTTCCTATAAACCTCTAAGATTCACCTGCCTAGAACCTCTAAGACAAAACCCTGCCTAAAAACCTCTAAGACAATACCCTGCCTAAAAACCTCTAAGACAACGCTAATTGCGTACGCAGTATGACCGCAAATAAAGACAGGAGTGGAATCTTGTGGTTCCAACGCACAAGTATTATTCAGGTAAAAGTACAGTCAGTTACACGCAATCTATACATACATAATTTAGGCGTAAAAGGAAATAATACAGACCAAGTACGGTTATACATACGCTGCGCCTCTGGATCCAGAGATAGACTTCTCACTAGATATCCTCAGCTCACCCAAAATTTAGCATGAACTGCCAAACCAGTGTTTGGACACATGTATTTATTCCCCCCCAGACTGAAACAGGACAAAGGGGAAACTTCCTGCTGATCTCATTGGTTCCCAGAGGAGGAGCATATGTAACGACACATTTAACAGGTTGTTTCAAATAGACTTTTCCTGCCTCTAACAGCCGGGGTCTTTCTGGTAATGCCTCCTGTAACATTCCATCAACTAAAACATTTTGTTGCTTATAAGTTCTGCGATCCATAACTTGAGATTGCATGATGCGAACTCTCCACCGATAACACCGGGATTCTGTAAAAAGCGTAGGCATCAGAACGAGATCAAACATACCTTGCTTATCATATATAATACCTTAGATATCAAAAACCTCTATTTCTTAGCATTTAAACTAACTTAACCAACTTGAATCATACATTTTGATGCTTATGGAACCTTATGTGCGAATATGTAGTGTGTGGGTATTCGGGGTTTGATATAAGGACGCTAGTTATTAATGGGTGAGATTTAAGTGCATAATCTCTCATACACGAAGTGAACATCCAGCAGTGTGGATGGCTGAGGGTTGTAATTCCACATGCCCTCTGTCAGCAGGCCCCCACCTGCTGTGTTCAAAGGAAAACAAAACCTCTTTTGTTCTCACAGACACTTGTGTGAAGTGCAAATGTATTATCACCTCAAACTATGGGATTAGGAGACATCTTGTCTAGTATTCAGGCAAATCCAATTGTGTAGATATTATATTACAATTGCCACAACTATACTTTATCTGCATCCCGGGATTCCCAATTTGTATGTAAAAATACCCATTGTCTCTCCTTATCTACTTAGAAAGCTGGTTTTTCCCGTTGCCCTTGGTGTTAACAAAAACATTGCCATCTGTTCTTAGTTAATGGGTTATAACTTGAATTAATGCTGACCACACAAAATGGTGTCTTGTGATCTCATTTCCAAAATGGCGTTGCTGCGATTAAATTTTAAACTGAACTTGTCTCACTCAATTATTCAGCTTTGACAGGTCAGGCTAGGGGAAGGGGGGTTAGAGTCAGGCACACCCGGGGGGATGTTAGGTTTAGACACCCCCCAGGGGATGTTAGATTTAGACACCCCACGGGGGATTAGGTTTAGACACCCCCCGAGGGATGTTAGGTTTAGACACCCCCAGGAGGGTTAGGGTGTGGGGAGAGGGGGGGTTATGTTTAGGCAACCTTGGGTGGAGGTTAGGGTTAGGCACTAGGGGAGAGGTCAGGGTTAGGCACCCCTAAGGGAGGGTTAGGGTTACGAGGGGGAGAGGGGAGGGTTAGAGGTCTTACTCACCTCTGCCGGGATCTTCATGTGCCAGCCTTCCAGCGTCAGTATTTCATCCACCGGGCTTAGGTAATTCATACCGATTCCTTATGAAATGCATAAATGATAGTGACAAAAAAATAATAAAAATCCAATATGCAAAAATATATAGAATTCCACAGCCCAAAGGCTGTTTTGTAGCTATATATGATGCTTCTTCTTTAGCACAGATGCACACAGTTTTACAAGGAAGCACACAGATTTGAGGGTCAACGTGGCAGAATCTGCCTGGGTGCAAAACTTTGCAATGGGGGAGCTGGGAGCATAAGTGTGCTTATGTTTGTACTGACATGAAAAAAAATATATTTAATTTTGGTATTTTCCCACCTTGCATGAGAACACGCCAATATTTTCTTCCCACAATAGGACTTGATTTGATTTTGTTAGGAGAAGTTGCTGTTTGCGCCCTAGACAATTGGTATACCAACTGTGTCGGAGAATCTGCACCCACCAAAGAAATTTGCTTACAACACAAAAATAATAAATAGGAACATCCATTAAGCTTGATTCCTTCTGATAACATGATCCGGCAGGTGTAGCAGGGACAAACAGGATTTTGTAGGGATGGGAGGGGGGTCCAAATGGTTGATTTTGGAAAATGCAAAAAAACACTTACTGCTGTAACCCAACGCCAAAAGTAGGCTAAACACAGCTGTTATTCACTGAGTACATCATTGATTGTAAGAGGAACAGTTTTCATATATTCCTAAACATGTTCCATGATACCCATGAATAGTCATTTAGATATATTCCCTAACTTGAGATGTAAATCAAAAAGTCTGTCTTACATGATCATGTTAGTATGTGACAGTCATAATGTTATATTACACATTGACAGCAAAGAATAATACAGTGCAGACTGATAGGTGGATGGGAATGAGGGTGAAGCTTGAGAGAGTGAGTAGGGAGGAAATGGGTGAGTGTGTGTGGGGGTTAGTGATTGTGGGGGGGGCTGAGTGTGTGGGGGGGTGAATGAGTGGAGAGATTGACAAGGTAGGGGACTGGGGATTTGGAGGGAATGGATGGGTTGTCCTGGATTGTTGATCTGTAGACCCAGATTTAAGACATCCACAGTTGCTTCAGCCTCTAAACTAAAGGATGTAGTTCTGAATTATTGGATTTCCACTATTCCTACTTCATGAAGTGGTGGATCTCTATACAGTATAT
The DNA here is from genome assembly GCA_031769625.1 of Taudactylus pleione. Classification (NCBI taxonomy): domain Eukaryota; kingdom Metazoa; phylum Chordata; class Amphibia; order Anura; family Myobatrachidae; genus Taudactylus; species Taudactylus pleione. The sequence continues at coordinate 5,555,679 of JAUIMM010000374.1, read as the reverse complement.
TCGATGACCCTCTAGCACTGGATCCCAGTTCCCATGGGGTTTTACAAATATAGACTAAGTTTGTGGCCCGGCCTTCTATGATGCAGCAGAGGTGGGTCACTTGGAGAACTAGCATCTTCTTTGCTCCATAGCCAGCTTATCATACAGCCTGATCCATGGCAAGTCAGAAGGTGTATAGGAATGTATATGGGGGTGTGGTATATTATGCCGGCATTGAGAACATAGACAATCATAATATAGACACCATAATGTTGACATGTATTTTATGTAGACAATCAAAATGTTAACATGGACTGTAAGTCAACAATCAATATGTAGAAAGTAAAAAAATTACATAACGTAGATAATTATTATATAGACATGTTAAAATGTTGACAGGGTCAAAATGAAGACAATCAAAATATAGATATGATCAGAATATCGACATTATGAAAATGTCAACAGTCAAAATATAGGCAGGTCTATATTTTGAATGTTGACATTTTACCCATGTCAATATTTTGACATGGTTCCCACGTGGGTCACTGCCAGAGAACTCAAAAGTGAAGCACTGATTGGCTAAAAGCTGGACTGTTTCTATGGTAGTATCCGGCGCTTAGCCAATCAGTGATTTACTATTGATTCCTATGGCAGTGACCTACGTAGGGGAACTGTCATTTCCGGTCGCCCTGACTGTACATACAATGTGTGTGTTTGGGTTCAGGACACCGGTTTATTATTTTTCCAAGAGCAATGGACTACTTCATGGAAAGAAGAGGAATGAGCACATCCAAGGAGATTGTAAGTATAAAATGTGATTATTTTTTTTTTTTTTTTTTAAATAATTGGTTAACACATTCGGCATGTGTGGCCTGTCATTATTTTTATATTTTCTTTACAGTGGGACTTCAGGTGCCAGTAGGTACTTAATGTCTGGGTAAGCCTGCCTCCTCACAAGAGCCTTCATGATGGTGCAGGCTTGCTGTCACCTGTAGTCCCACTGTAAAAAGCTATATTATTTTCTATTTTTTACACATTACCCCAGGGCTGGTTGTTCCATGGGAGGGGGACCTCATTTTATTTTTGGGCTCCCCACTTTCTGAGGAATTCCAGCACTGGGCTGGCCAGTTAGGGGCTGGTTATTGCGATGCCAGGGGAACCCCATTCTGTGTGTCTCCCTGCTATGGTATTACCACCCTGGAAGGTTCAGCCTGGTGCTGGTTATAGGAAAATAAGGGGGACCTCACACCGATCCCCCCCCCCCCCTATTTTCCTGTACCAGCCTAGGCAGAGAGGTCCGGGGCTGGTTAAGGTTTTGGCGGACTATGCATTTTAAAAAAAAAAAAATTCGCTTTTTAATTTATATTTAACCGAATGAAGCTGGCACAGATCATGCTGATCTGTGCAGTGCTTCTCCCAAACTCGCCTGCCACAGACAGGTCTATTGTTTGGGAGAGTTTGCTGTCATTTTGCGATCAGTTTTTGGTCACTTTATAACCGACCATTAGCAAATCTCTGGTTTCTATTGTAATCTATGTAAAAGTATCAATGGTTTGTCCGTTGTTCTAAGCAGTTGTAAAGCTGGAGTTTTTTTAGTCGGTATTGCGATCAGTTTTTACCATTAAATGCTAGGCATTAAGGGCTCACAATAATTAAAACATGTTGATTAATTTAACATATGGGTTTTCTTTCCTTATGTAGTATAGCAGAGGTATATGGCTGGGTTCTGTAACGTTTCAGGAAAGAGATGAACAGACCTACTATGTTGGCTGTTTATATTACGCTCTGGACGTAGGAAAGCTAACTACATTGAAAGTCAAGAAAATAAGTGACATGCCATCTCCGCAATTATGTAATCTGTACATTACATAGCCCTGTTCAGTGTAATAAAAGAAGTAACTCTAGCAACCACCGCTAGCTATCCAGATCACCCACACTGGCAGCCACCCCAAAGTGGACCTAGCGCCCATCATGTACACCCAACCCTTCATTTTATTGTATAATAATTATTCAATTATAAGATATTAGAGGCAAATGCTAACATTATATTCAACCATCAACATATTGAATATTTACATTTTGTATGTTGACATTTTGATTGTCATCATTTGTACCTGTCAATATTTTCACTGACGACATTATGGTGTCAACATTTTGAATGTCAACATTATCACTGCTGACATCTCATGCAAGACTCTTATACATAATATACATTATATTTGAAATAATTAGAGTGGTAATCATTACTGTATTCCTGACAATGAAAGTTAGTTTTTACTAACCATACATTTATAACACAGGTCTGCAATGAAAAAGCTTTTTTAACGAATTTATGTGATACTTATAGATTTTTGGCTTCTGAACACAAAAAAGACTCCAGATATTGCATATCACATCACATTTTTTTGCAAAACTTGTATTTATGAATAAGTCATTTTCTTCAAATTCTTTAAAGTAATAAATGTATTCTGCCTACATTTATTATAAAACATTGTCTTAAATTAATACAGTCGGTAGTATAGAACGTTGCAATTCAGTTCTCGTCATAAAACTTCCCCCCGCCCAGTGTCAGATTAAGGTCCACATGGTCCTGGAGCTGAAATTTACAAAGGGCAAAAACCCCATACTGTCTAAAGGAACATTGCACACACACACAACAACTACAACTAAAAGGTGAGCTGGCAAAGGTGGAACCAAATACAACAGATGCAACACAGTTTTGCCCTGTGCCGGCTCATTTTAACCCCTGCCTACCACCACATACACACACACAGTACACACTACACACACACAGTACAAGTGATTTAAATTTTTTTAGACAATGTCAAGTATCCAAACTACAAAGAAATTGTCAGGGAAATGCTTAATAGTTACAAACACCTTGGCTGCAATATGAGTTTAAAGTAGAGATGGGCGGATCGGATTCTGTGTAATCCGAACCGCTCTGAACATAGGGGATCCAAGTCCACCCGAACCCTGTTCGGGTGTTCCCCGCCTGACTCGGATCCCCATTCGGGGCCGAACGGCGGCCTCCTGATGTTGGATTCTCTTGAGAGAATCCGACGTCAGGGCTCCTCTAGTGTAGGGCAGGCCGCTGTGATAGCGGTCTGAGCTACATAGACACAAACAAACAGCCACCAGCGGCAGCTGTGTGTTTGTAATAGCAGCCAATGAGAGTCAGGCAGACTCTTATTGGCTGCTGCACGGAGGGAGCCGGTTGGAGCTCACTCATGAGCTCCGTTTTCCGGCTCCCTCCATGCGTAATACAGCAGAGCAGAGCAGACGGCGGCAGGAGCGGGGATTCAGGTAAGTTTTTTTTTTATATATATATATATATATATATATATATATGTGTGTTTGTAAGGGGGCGCTACTGGGGGCATGCTAATGGGGGCACTGCTACTGGGGGCATACTACTACTGGGGGCATGCTAATGGGGGCACTACTACTTGGGGCCTGCTATGGAGGGCATACTACTGGGGGGCATACTACTGGGGGCATGCTAATGGGAGCAATACTACTACTGGGGGCATACTACTACTGGGGGCCTGCTAATGGGGGCACTACTACTGGGGGCCTGCTAATGGGGGCTCTACTACTGGGGGGGTATACTACTGGGGGCATACTACTGGGGGCATGCTAATGGGGCACTACTACTGGGGGCCTGCTAATGGGAGCACTGCTACTGGGGGGCATACTACTACTGGGGGCACTGCTACTGGGGGGCATACTACTACTGGGGGCACTGCATAGGGGGCCCTACTACTAAGGGGACTGCATAGGGGCACCACTACTGGGGGCATTGTTTCAGGGACACCACTGCTGGGGGCATTGTATAAGTGGCACTACTACTGTGGGCATTGTTTAAGGGGCATTACTACTGTGGGCTTTGTGTATGAGGGTCACTACTGTGGGCATTGTGTAAAAGGGTCACTACTGTCTGCATTGTGTAAAAGAGGCACTACAGTGTGTCGTAACATAAATAAGAGACACTACTTTATGGTGTAATGTGAATCAGGGGCACTATGGGCCTGATTCAGAGCGCTCGCTCTGAATCAGTGCCCGCCTATTGTATTTTTAGAGCGGCCTCCTGGCCGCTCGCATAGCTGTGGGTGACCACCCACAGCTAGTGCGAATGGCCAGGATGATGGCCATCGGACTTGCGACGAGACCCTTGTGGTAGGGTCTCGTTGCTGCAAGTCCCAGTGGACTTCTTGATCTTACAGAGAAAGAAGTCCACCCACTGACATCACTTGTGATGTCAGTGGAGCCGGCCCTACACGGTAGGCGTTCCCATGGGAACGCCTCTGTCTGGGCAACCACGCCCCCGGCCCGCCCACCAAAGGGGGTGTGCTGTCACTCAACATTGACAGCACGCCCCCGTTGTAGCGTGACCCGGAGCAACGGCTTGCCCATCGCTATCCAGGTCTCGTGCATGCGCACGACGGAGCCGCCTCCATCGTGCGCATGCACACTGGGCCAACATCGACCTGCTTGCGAGCGCTCAGGACTCGTGAGCGGGTCTGAATCAGGCCCTATGTGTGGTGGAATGTGAATAAGATTGTGCACTGTGACTCCTAAGGCCGTAGCCCATTTTGTAAACAAGTACTGTGACTCTGCTGGCCGTACCCCACTGGGTGGGTGCACTACTTTTCATTTCTGCCACTGCTGTGTGGCAATGTGTCATAGATGTGCTTTAAACTGTGGTGTCTGTGCCGCAGCTTTGTCGCTTGGTAACCAGTCAGTTCGCTGCAACCTTTGGCTAATAATGGTGAAAACTGTAATTTAAACTGTAAGGTGGTCTAAATTGACTGTAAATGACTGGAAATTAAGGTTATTGAGGTTAATAATACTCTAGGAAGAAAAAAAAGCCCAATTTATGTGATTTTAGCTTTATTTTGTAAATTTTTGTAAAAAAAATCTAGATCCAAATCCAAAGCCAGTCACCGCAGTTTGGCAAATCCATATCCAAAGCCGGATGACGAATTAGAACCAAATCCAAATCCGGCAAAAATGGTCCGGCGCACATCCCTATTTTAAAGGTACATTTTTTGAATCCCCATATTGAGCATTTCCCGAATAATCTCGGAGACTACAGTGAAGAACAGGGTGAACGGTTCCACCAAAACGTTAAAGATGTAGAAAGAAGATACCAGGGTCGTTGGGACGTCAGCATGATGGCTGACTACAGCTGGATGATACACAGAGACGACACAGCTTATAAACGAAAAGCGACAAAACAAAGTTTAAAGGAAAAGAAAAATAAGATATCAATAATAATTATGGTTTTGTTTCTATTATTGTTTGATTTTATTGTTATTTTATTATGTAATTAAGACAAAAACACAGTGATATTATCTACACTTTTTCGTATTTCACAATAAATATGTCAAAAACAATTAAACTTCTTGTTTTTTCTTAATAATGTATGTGACCCCTTTATAGGTAAATGTGATGTGGTAATTTTTTATAATATACTATTTCTTGATGTACACAGGAGTATAATTAAGAATATAAAAGCATTATAAAAAAACTTTCAATACCCTATATTTCGCAGACCTGTGTAATTAAATTGGCATTACAAGTAATTGCCCTTAATGGACATTATGATGGTTAATATTTCAATGTTTCTTTAAATTTTTGTGGACTTATCACAACAAGATTATCCTGTGAGCTTCTGGTGTCTGAATTCCACTGGATATTTTTTTCCAGACTGCTGAAGCAGAGTATTGTAGACGGTTATCACTCTAGCTAGCTGCGTTATAAAACTCTTACATTAGTGGCCTTGCTTATCCAATTATTTCTGACCAAGAATATTTCTAGGGTGCTAGGGATGTCCAGCAACTGCACAAACATCACGCTGTGCTTGAATGAAACCTCCAGTAGCAATGGCACCTTGTCAGTGTTATTCAGTACCATCCTCTCTGTAATGCTGGCCCTGGTGGTATTTTCACTTGGATGCACTGTGGAAGCTGCCAAACTTTGGTCTCATTTAAGACGTCCCTGGGGAATCACTATAGGACTGGTGTGCCAGTTTGGACTTATGCCTCTGATCGCCTATCTCTTGGCTATTGGTTTCTCTGTACGACCAACACAAGCTGTGGCTATACTGATTATGGGATGCTGTCCTGGTGGTCTCATCTCTAACATTATCACCTTGTGGGTTGATGGAGACATGGATCTCAGGTATGATTGTACTGTTTTATGTGGCACTAGCTATATTAATGCAGGATTTCTCAAAAGCTGCTCAGATACTGTTAGATTCCCAGTATCCTTATTTTACTCAATTCTGAAACTATTTACTTAAGTCATACTTACTTATTGCATGTATAGAGGGATATTCTGAAAATCAAACGTAAAAAGTAGTTTTATAAATATAATCAATTTAATCAATGTGCAGACTCCGCACCGTAACAAATATAAAGTTACTAATAGGTTACTGTTATACTATTTACTGGACAGGCTTATGTATTTCACTTGACTTCTGTATATTATTATGCATGCAAAGAACTTAACTCCTTTGGACAAAGATATAATTGTAACATTTGTTATTTCAGAAGTGTGAAATAGAAGCAATACTTATCTAGAGATTAGTGTCACACATATGCAGTGCATGATGTCGTAGTCTCCAATAATTACCACTGTGGTCCAACCAGCCGGGGTATTTAGCAGAAAGCAATCCTGTAAGATGGAAGTCCCTTGTTGTGGATGAGCCTTGTGGATGAGATTGCTACGTTGAAATAGTTGGTTGTTCGCTGTAAATGAAGCGTGATAGCCAAAAGAGATGAAGGAGGCTTGGTCCAGTGTGTAGTGATGTAATAAAGGTCCCAGTGCAATAACGAAGGCATTATCAGCTCAGGTCACGTAGGTTTTAAGCTTATGTTTTTCCAAGATGACATGAAAACGATCAGTATATATATATATATATATATATATATATATATATATATATATATATACTACGTAACATAACTTTATTAGATACTTTGCTGATAATACATTTCAATTAATAACCAAACATTGTAACAAATAATGAAGTTTGCAGTCACGTGACCACTGTCATCTGCCATTTAGTTATGTGGGCAATCTAGAACTAATCCAGGCTCACTTGATCACATGACATTAGGTAAACACGGGGTGGGTTTTATTTAAATTACCCCACATGCGGACTCCCTGCTGCCTCGAGATATGTATTGTAAGGACAAGCTAGCATTGCTGCATTTGTAATGGAGAGTCCGTATGTGGAGATAAATGAGAATTCGGCAGATGCGGTCACGTGATGACATAGAGTTTTATCTGGATTCATCTGGATTTCTATTCAAGAAATTATCTTATGATTATATTTATTGCATGATTTTATGTCAGCTGTTTTAATAAATGTGCTTTTTTTCGCCTAACACAATCCGTTCCATTATTAGTACATATGTGATTATATTTATACTTGAGCACTGTATCCCCATTTTTATCCATTCACATATTTGAGGTTTGACTAACCTCCCTTTATATAGCTGCCTCAGAATAGCTATCCTTTGCAGCACCTGCACTAGAACCACTTGTTAGTTCTTCAACCTTGCATTTTTACACAGTCTTGCAGGCAGCAGCAATGAGCAGTTTTTCTGATTATAATGAAAGATTTGATAGAAGACAGACTTATCTAAACAGGTGGGATTTACCTATGGAACCAGAGAACTATGAAATAGAATGCCAACTAAAAGATGAATTTCATAAATCCCTTGCCAACATATTGTGTGGCTGATTGGTAAGTGTGCATTCTTACCAAAATTGGTTACATGGTGCTGGGCCCATCAGTCGGTGGTGCCAACGGCCAAGCATGTACCCCACATAAGTGTCTTGGAATGCTGTTCATATGGTGATTTCCGGGTCCCATAACCCGGAAGTGCATTTCAGTACTTCCTGGGTAGATAAATAAGTGTTATGGCTCTAGTCTAACATAAATGTAGGGTACTAAAGAATACCATTGACAGTTCTTAAAACAAGCACTTTTTTAGTGGGGAGCTCCCACCACCATTCTCTCCAATCAGCGGTACACCTGTTGTCATGGCTGGAAATGGTTGGTGACACATCCAGTACGTCACTTCCCATCCCCACCAGAAATCTTCTGGTGTCACTTCAATTTAACTGCCTTCAACAATTCACCTTCCACCAGCTCCTGGACTATTAACAGTTCTGTGGTTCCCCCCACCGTTTCTGATCCAGGAATAGCCATGCAGAAATAATGAATGGAGACTTAGGTGAAATTCTCAGATGCATTGGCACCATCCAAACAAAGCAGGATATTCAGGATCTGCAACAAAGGCTCCAGAAAAGATTGTACTCTCAGCTGGAATACTAGGACAATGTTGGTAGGCACAACAACATAGGGGTCAGAGATGTACCACAGTCAATGTCGAGGCACTCAAAAAAAAGTACTTTGACCCTAATAACCAAATAATGATTGACTGAGCCCCAGGACACTGTAACCAAGAAGCTTTCAATTGGAGCAGCATTAAGACATCATATGCCAGTTCCACTACTACAATGTTAAAGAGAAGATTATATCAAATGCTTTCAGCTTTTGCCATTTCCTAACACTAGTATGCCTATATTTATTTTTTTTAAAAATGTGTTTATTGAAGTCATCAAATGAATCATGATACACAAAAAATATATCACAAAGGTATGTCACAGTCATAACATAAATACAAATCATTTGTGGTTTTGAAAAAATGACTTCAATTTTCTCATTTTACCATTCCATAGAAAAATAATCAAGAAATTATTGTAGTGACTTCAACCATAATAAAAATAATATAAAGTAAGATAGGAAACGGGTATTAGGGGGAGGAAGAGGAAAGAAAAGGGAAAGAAAATAAAGAAAGAGGGGATACGATGGGAAGGGGGATTTGAGCCATGCGCTCCCGAGCCCAGTTTCTCTCTGCCCTGCCCTCCTTGATCACTTCTTTTTTTTTTTTTTTAGGTGTCATTTATTGGGGGATCTTGTAGGAGCAGTCTAGTTTCGTACCAGTGTGTTGATTTGAAACATTGTTGTATTTGTCTTTTAATCTCAGGATTTAAAGTATCAATAAAGCTCTCCCAAATTAAGATGAACTGTTCTGTTTTCTTTTCCTCATTGAGAGAGGAGTCGACCCAATCCATTTTGAAGATATAGAATAGTTTCTCTTTGAACATATTTAATGAAGGAGGGGTAGGAGCAATCCATTATTGCAGGATACATTTTTTTAGCTACAGCCGAGATAATTAATAATAGTTTTCTACATCCCTTAGAAACTCTAGTTATTCCTGGAATATATCCCAACACTGCCCACTCTGGTGTTAATGGAAGATAATTAATTAGGTCTGCAAGCACATATTGCTTCACTTCCATCCAAAATTTCTTAATGATCCTGCAATCCCATAAACAGTGAAACAAAGATGCCTCTAATTGGGCACATTTTGGACACGCAGAGGAGGTTGCGATACCGATAAGATGACAACATGTAGGAGAAAGATATCCCCTATAAAATAGCCTATAAAACATTTCTCTATAGGTTGTAGCTGTCAATGTGCGGAGGGAATATTGTAAGGTGCGTAAAATATTAGCTTTCGTTAGATTTGGAAAGCAGGCCTGCCACTTAGTGATACCTGTGGAGAATATTCCCGTAAAGTAAGGAACTCTTAACAGGCTGTAGAAAAGTGATATAGTTTTATACGGATCGCCAGTGGACAAAAAGGCAGCATCTAGTTTATTATCCCAATCCAAGGGAGATAAAAAGGATAACATTTTACTGGTATAATGTTGTGCCTGTAAAAAGGGCAAATTGCTAGACTGAAGAAAATCGTACTGTGCGTGTGCTTGTTCATATGTTAAGGGACGCTTAAGCGAAGAATTAGTGAACTGTCTGACTGTGCGGAGGCCCAGCGAATCCCACCTTCGGAAGGGGTGTGCTGCAGACCCGTTCTGAAAGTCATTGTTTCCCAGCAGAGGGAGAGGTAGTGAATAAGAATCATGGAGTGTAAATTTGTTACGTATTGAATGCCAATGACCAAGCTGACATCAGGAGTGGGTTATCAAGCAAAGATGATGGTATATCATGTTTGGGCATATGTAAAAAGTAGACCAAGTCCAAACCAGGTAGGAACTGTCTCTCTAAATCATAATGAGCAAAATGATTTCTATGTAGAATCCAGTCTTGTATGTATCTACAGATTGCAGCTTGATTATAAAGGAAAGTATGGGGAAAGTTAATTCCTCCCTCTTCCTTAGTGCGTTGAAGAATTTTCAAACTAAGCTTTGGTTTTTTATTATTCCATATGAATTTCCGAAATGCAGCATCTATCTTTTTAATGTCAATTAAAGTGAGAAAGTAACGGGAGGACCTGTAGAGGGTACAGCGATTTAGGAAATATTATCATTTTTATTAAATTGGCTCTTCCTAGGTATGAAAGTTGAAAATGCTGCCAGCTTTCCATTTCCATAAATATTTTATTCATTATCGAAGTAATGTTCAAAGAGTATAAATTATAAATATTTTTGATTAATTGCATGCCCAAATAAGGTATACTAGATGACGCCCACCTCAAGCCACCTAAATTGTCTCTAGGTCTAAAAGGTCTATTGCATAAAGCTAATGCTGTAGATTTGGTAAAGTTGATTGTAAATCCAGAAATATGGCCAAATTGTTCCAATTTTTCAAATAAGGGGGTCAGACTAATTTCCCGGGTTTGATATAAAAAGGAGAAGGTCATCTGCAAAAGCCATGAGCTTTAATTTGTAATCTCCAATGAAAGTGCCGCAACAGCGACCAACTCTGAAGAGCACGAATCAACGGGTCAAGTGCTAGATTAAACAAGAGGGGTGAGAGCGGACACCCCTGTCTTGTACCTCTAAACATATATATTGTATTACCGAGAAGGCCATTGACAAGTAACCTAGTACACGGATTCAAATAAAGATATTTGATTATGTTTATAAACGACGTCCCAAATTCCCTGGAGTTCAGGACTAGGAACAAATATTCCCACAAAATTTTTTCAAAGGCCTTCTCCTCATCCAAACTCAACAGAATAGTGGAGGATCTCTGATCCACTGGGGAGGAGGCCAAAACTGCAACCGCCGAGCGAATAGCCAATACAGGATGACGACCTTTTGTGAACCCATGTTGATGTGGGGTAAGGAATGTCGGCATCATATTATGTAGCCTGATCGACAATTTTTGCCAAGATTTTATAGTCTTGATTAAGCAAACTGATGGGTTTATATGAAGACAACAAGGTGGTGTCCCTATCTGGTTTGGGTGTCAAGATTGTCATTGCCTTGTTAAATGAAGGATAAGCAATGTTATCCGAATAAATTTGTTGCAATAGATTAGTAAGAGTAGGTGTAATACCATCTTTTAATATTTTATAATAATTTGCTGCAAGGCCATCAAAGCTCAGTGATTTATTCAATTTGAGCGAGTCAATAGCCATGACAACCTCTTCCTCTGTGATATCATCTTCTAAACATTCCCTCTGCTGGGTGGACAGCTTTGGTAGCACGTTTTCGCTAAGAAATTGTCTTGAATTTTCTAAATTGGGTGTTTCGGCTGCATATAAATTTTGGAAATATACTTCAAGAAGTTTTGATATGTCAGATTGAGAGGTAATGGTTGCTCCCGTTGTAGTGTCGCAATGACTAGTAATGTAATGTGTTTTCTTTTGTCGGTTGGCCATAAATGCTAAAAGTTTACATGTCTTGCCTCCCCATCGAAAATAGTGATTCTTAGTAAAATCTGTCCTAAGTTTAGCCTCCTGTACTAGAAACGCTTCCAATACTTGTTTATTTTGAAGGTAAAGGGATCTATTTTCAGCCGTTGTAAAGGACAAATATTGTTTATAAGAGGTATTCAACCTGCTATTTAGAAGGCGCAGCTTTTCCTTATGGTCCTTATTACGTTTTGCTAGGTAAGATATGACATGACCCCTCATAACTGCCTTTGACGTCTCCCAGAATAATACTGGGTTATCCCAGTGATCGATATTATTATCTACGTATTAATGCCATTTGGCTTTCAGATACTTTTGAAAGTCTTCATTTTGTGAAAGGAAGGAAGGGAAGCGCTAAAGGCAGGAAGTATTTAGAGGAGTATGTCGCGTCAAGTCTAAAACAATAGGGGCATGATCAGAAATTATAATGTTATCAATAGAAGTCCGTATTATGCGGGAATAGATTTTCTGCTATTAAAATATAGTCGATTCTAGTAAAGGAGTCATGTACTCTAGAATGAAAAGTGAATTCATGACTAGAAGCATTCTGGAGTCTCCAAGCATCGATCAGGGCATGATGAGAGCAAAGAAGGGAAATGCCTTCTCGTGGAGAGACAGAAGGTTTATTCTGTGGATTAGAGTGGTCCAGAATACTGTCATGTAATGAATTAAAATCTCCGCCAACTATAAGGTTAGGTGTATCTTGTTTCATAAGTATATTGGAAATACCCTTATAAAAGGAGAAATTAGGGAGCATATATGTTGAGGAGTGTAAAACGCTCACCTTGGATTGTGATATGAACCAAAAGAAACCTGCCCTCAGGGTCCGCCAGCATCTTTGTGATAGAATAGACCAAATTCTTGCTAAATAATATAGCTACCCCACGTTTTTTCTTACAATATGAGGTAGATACACATTCCTGTATCCAGGGGCTTTTTATAGTAGAATTAGAACTTTTTTGCCTATATTTATTAACCTAAGATTTACTTGTGGATTGAAAACTGGAGACTCTTACTCAAATTGCAAACAAGTTCTTCTTTCAATTTTTACATCACAGGAATTTAATAACTACCCCAGGCCAGGTAAATAACTGACCCATAACCTCAATATTCTTGTAAAAGCTCATATACTGTAGATGTCGGTTTCTCCTTCTCAGTAAAGCTGCACACTGATATGATCCATCTCATGCACTCCCATTTCAGTCTTGCAGGAGTAGCTGAGTAGACTGCAGTGAATGTTTTACTGGGAAAGGAGGAGTGTGTAGTGGAAGTTATAATGGACTTGAGGCACAGTAATGTAGCATGATTTTAAATTGGGGCAGTGTAATGTGGCAGAATATGAACTGCGCAATTGTAGTGTGGCACATTATGAATGGGAGGCTCTTTAGTGTGGCCTAATATGAACTGGGAGCACTGTAGCATGGTATAATCTCCACTGGTTATGGAATGCGGCATAATATGAACTGGTTGGCACTGTAATGTAGAATACTATGAACTGGGTGCACTGTAATGCTTCACAGTAAGAATGGGGGGGTCCTACAGTGTAGCATAATAGGAATTGGGGTCACTCCTGTGGTATAATGTGAACTGGTGGCACTACAATGTGGTATATTTTGAACTGGGGGAATTATTATGAGACATAAAATGACATAACATTAACTAGGGCACTACTAAGGAGGAACAAAATTATCTAGGGCACTACTATGGGACATACCATAAACAACTGCTGCAAAGAGGGGTATCTTTCTAAAAGCACTGGGGCAAGTGCCCCTTCAAAATTTTACTATAGGGCCTAGAAAGTTCAGGTTATGTCCCTGCATAAAGTCCTCCAAACGCTAAGCCCTTTTGGGCCACTGCTCCCTCCTCCACCCTTCTCTTCTGTGGTCAGCCACGCTGCTTCCTCCCCTCTGTCCTCCTTTCCCATCTCCCAGTATAATTATAACTAACTGTGCATCATATTGTCGGTTCTTTACTGTGTTTGAAACTTACATTCTGCATATTGTAATGACTTGTTTTCAATGTATATAACACTGAATCTTGAATAAAAATGTAAACAAAAGAGAAGATTTTACAGAAAATATTGCATTCAATTGCCACAAAATCCAAATGTTTATTTCTACCAGAGACTCTAACAACAGAGACCCATCAGACCATCAACTGATGATCTTAGTAAGCAAACAATTCAAATGGTTGCATATAGAGCCCTTTCAGCTACAGGACCCTGACATCATTAGTTACTATCCACGTGGACATAGAGTGGGAATAGTAACCTGTGGTGAGTGAAGAAAGCCCATGAGGGTACAAATTTGTACCATTGGTGGCCAGATACTGCAGTTGAAACAAAATAACAGCACTGTCAGGGCATGGAACTGCACTTTTGCCCTCACTCGATGTCACATCTGGGTCCTTTAGCTGAAGGGGAACTAGGATCAATACAAATCAAACATCACTGGGGCTTTCTCCTAAACATCCAAGTATAAGGGCCCATACCACTGCGACTGTTTGGTGCAATTCCCGATCCACCGATGTCTGGGTCGGGGTGACCGGGGAAATCAAACCTGTAGGATTTGACTGATATGCTGATCCCCACCAAAATATAATTGGGATCGGCGAGTCTGGGATTTTTTTTCACATGTAGAATTTGCCCGATCCTCCGACCAATTGCTGATCATCTATGTGCACGGATTGGTGGTTTTGTTGGCCAATGATATCCTCACCTCTTGTCCAGTGATCACATCAATCAAATAATATGGTCTGATCACGCACTCATCAGTAATAGCCAGGCAGGATGTAGGATAGGGCTCTTAGGGCCTGATTCAGAGTTGTACACTTTAGCACAGCAACTGCGTCTTTGGATGCAGCTTCTGAGCAAAAATATGCTAATGCCTGCAGGAGGTGTCTGAGGGAAAAGTTGCAGACACTGTGTTCGGCACTCCTTGAAAACAGGGCCGGCACGCCACAGTTTTCTGGAAACACAGAAAGCACCGTCCCTTCCACTGGGGCAGAATGAGTTGTGCGTATATCCAAACTATCAGAGAAAGTGTTTATTTTATTTATTTGAGGCCACAGGGTTTTCGTAGCACCATACATCATGGATCAAACATACATTACAATTAATTAGCAATTGGGTGATCAGACAGGACAGATAGAGACAAGCTGACAACTTTACAAGCATACATAAATATAATTATGTGCTATGGGTGGATATACGAGGGAGAGGGGAGCCCAGTTAGGTAATGCAGAGGATGTAGGCTTAGGAAGAGGGGTGGTAGGCTTAAGGTAATTTTGCGAGGCTGGTGAGTGTCTGAGAATGAGCATTCCATAATATTGGAGTAGAATGGAAGAGTTCCTTGAGACATGCATGGGAGGAGCCTTCTTGCAGGCCACTAGTCCAAGTGTAGATCACTCCTACCTAATCTTTATTTTCAGGCTTGTTGCAATGGTAGATGGCGAGCGAAAGGAGATGTCTCCAGTTTTTCTTCTATCTTCTTTTACTTGCACCACCACCAGTAGCGGCTCCAGGCACGGGCAAGCCGGTCTGTTGTCCGGAGCGCCATGGGATCCGACGGGCACAGGAAAAGCTCTCCCAGCGCTATTTTGATGCTAAATGCTCGGGGAGGGAGGGAAGAGGCTGCAACACAGGATGGTGCTGGCCACAGCAAAGCCTAGCACCGGCCCTGACCACCACAGAGAAGTAAGGTCTCCCACAACCTCAGACACAATAATTAACAACTTTTAAAATAAACTATTACTTTATTATTTTACATGTCTATTATCTGCTCTAAAGCTGGCCTAACATCTAAAGATTATCTGTCCAACCAGCCAACTACTTGATTGGTTGGAATGAAAATCTGGTAGCGTATGGGAGTAAATGATGATCAGCAATTTGCTCCTAAATTCCAGAAAACAAATGAAAATGGTTGTTCAGACAAGTTTGTTAAATGTTTGATCTAAACAATTTGTTCAAACAACAGTTTTTGTCCATTTACCGGCATTTGTGAGCAAATTGCTGATTGTCATTTGCTTTCATACCTTACTAGATTTTCATTCCAAAAATCACTTTAGAACACAGGTTCTCAAACTCGGTCCTCAGGACCCCAAACAGTACATGTTTTTCAGGTGTCCTCATAGAATCACAAGTGAAATAATTAGCTCCACCTGTGGATCTTTTCAAGTGTGTCAGCCAGGAATGAATACACCTGTGCACCTGCTAGGTGACCTGGAAAATGTGAACTGTTTGGGGTCCTGATGGCCAAGTTTGAGAACCACTGCTTTAGAAAGTCAATAAATGGAAACACAACATCACATTCCAAATTTCAACATGAGTATTGAAGTGGTTAGCTATAACAATGAAGTATTCATCTACAATTAGTGGTAACACAAGCCATAGGGAATTCCAAATTAACTCTAAATTTCACTGAATAAAATAATTATGGAGTGGACTTATAATTAGTAATGAGGAGTTTTAACAATTTAACCAAAGCTAGTCTAAATTCATTCAGTACTATAGTTTAGTATGAATTTTTCATAAATTAAGTAATCTAGGACCTACCTTACCATTAACTGACCAACTTAGGAAAATGAGTCTTATGCAATATCTTAGCTCAAATTTACAGATACAAAAATACAACATGTTCTATATGTGATATATGGTCCAAATATCATTACTTGTACAAAAGTCTCCTATATTTGACCCAGGTCAGAGGTCTAATTTCTGACTCTCCTGAAATGACCAGTTATGCACTATTTTTTATGGACTATCCATTCAGTCAAATGTATTAAGCGAGTAAGGGAACTGTGAGTTTTCCTCTGTCCTGAGGGCTATTCCTCCTCACAAATTGCCTACTTTGATCCCGCAGGTCTACTCATGATTGACTGATGAGAGGCGGATTAGAGAAGAGGGATTATTTTTGTTTTCTTTCCCACTCTCCCTAATATTAATACAGCAGCTGCCCATACATAACATTTCATTATTTATAGACTTGCTGACTTGGGACCAATGGTGAAACCCCCAGAGGCAATGGAAGCATTTGCCTCTTACCTCCAGCTGCACAGATAATTTTTTCTATAACCACTGCCTGCACTCTGCTGATCACTGCAGTCGCCAGGCAGCAGGTATAGCTGGATCTATCTATATTGTTCCGAGCAGCCAATGTCGCTTGACGGTGGCTGTCTGGTACAATAAATTATTGTTCTTTATTGTGATATGGCATGCATGTTGTCATGTAGTCATGCATGCTGCAATGCTGACAGAGGAGCTAGCCACACTGCTGACAGAGCAGCAGTTGCCCAGAAGACAAGGCAACTGTGTGTGGGCTGCAGGGGGCTGGCTGTAGAGACAGTAGGGAGCTGGCTGGGGAGACAGAAGGGGGCTGACCAGTGAGACAGAAAGGGTGCCGGCTGGAGAGACAGAAGGGCTCACTGGGAAGCCCAAATGGAGCTGGAGAGACAGAAGGGTACTGGCTAGAGAGACAGATGGATGCTGCCTGGAGAGACAGAAGGGTGCTGGCTGGAGAGACACTGGGGGTTGGCTGGAGAGACAGAAAGGTGCTGGCCGGAGAGACAAAAGGGTGCTGCCAGGGACATAGAAGGGGTACTGGCTGGGGAGATAAAAAGGGGGCTGGCTGGAAAAACAAAATGGAGCTGGCTGGAGAGATAAAATGGAGCTACAGTAACTAGACAGACAGAAAGGGGCTGGGGAGACAGAAGGGTGCTTACTGGGGAGACAGAAGGAGGATGGCTGGAGAGAAAGAAGGGTGCTCGCTGGAGAGACAAAAGGGAGCTGGATACAAGAAGGGTGCTTGCTGGAGAAACAGAATGGGGCTGGCCAGGGAGACAGAAGGGGTACTGTTTGGAGAGACAGAAGGGGGCTGGCTGGACAGACAGAAGAGGGCTGGAGAGACAGAAGGGTGTTGGCTGGAGAGACAGAGGACCTCATTCAGAGCCAGTCGCACAGAGCGTGCGGTCGGTCTGAATGAGGGGAGGACCTCTTGAATTTTCAAGAGGTCCTCCTTTGTGGTGGTAAGGCTGTAGGTTAACACCCACAGCCTTACAACCGCCTAAGGTGATGGTCATGATGGTCAGACCATCGCGACCATCGGGGCTTACGACGAGACCCTAGGGTAGGGTCTCCCTTGTCGTAAGCCCCGGAGAGCTTTCGGCTCTGTCTGAGCCAGAAGCTCTCCACTGACATCACTAGTGATGTCAGTGGGGATGCCCCCAAACAGTAGGCGTTCCCATGGGAACGCCCCCATTTGGGCTGCCACCCCCCCGGCCCACCTTCCAAACAGGGCGAGCTGTCAATCAACATCGACAGCTCGCCCCCTTTGGATCGAGACCCGATATGACCGGCGCTGTCGGTCATAGCAGGTCTCACGCATGCGCACAATGGCGCCGGCGCCGTTGTGCGCATGCTCTGTGGGGGGCCATCGACCCGGTCCGAGTGCATCGGCACTAACGACCGGGTCTGAATGACCCCCAGAATGGGGCTGGCCAGGGAGATAGAAGGGGTACTGACTGGAGCGACATAAAGGTGCTGGCTGGAGAGACAGCAAGGGGATGGGAGGGGAGACAGAAGGGTGCTGGCTAGAGAAAAAGGTTGCTGGCTGGGAGACAGAAGGGTGCTAGCTGAAGAGACAGAAAGGTGCTGGCTGGTGAGGCAGAAGGGGGCTGGCTGGAGAAACAAAAGGGAGCTGGCTGGAGAGACAGAAGGGAGCTAGCTGGACAGACAGAAGGGGGCTGGGAAGACAGAAGGGTGCTGGCTAGGAGACAGAAGGGTGCTGGCTGGGAGACAGAAGAGGGATGGCTGGGGAGACAGAAGGGTGGTGGTTGGAGAGACAGAAGGGGCTGACCAGGCAGACAGAAGAGGTACTCACCAGAGAGACAGAAAGGGCTGGCCGGAGACACAGAAGGAGGCTAGCTGGACAGAAAGAAGGGTGCTGTCTGGAGAGACAGAATGGGGCTGGCCAGGGAAACAGAAAGGGTACTGA
This sequence comes from Taudactylus pleione, assembly GCA_031769625.1. Classification (NCBI taxonomy): domain Eukaryota; kingdom Metazoa; phylum Chordata; class Amphibia; order Anura; family Myobatrachidae; genus Taudactylus; species Taudactylus pleione. The sequence continues at coordinate 5,536,966 of JAUIMM010000374.1, read as the reverse complement.
CTGGAGAGACAGAAGGGGCTGGCTAGAGAGACAGAAGGGGCTGGCTTGGGAGACAGAAGGGGTGGCTGGGGATAAAGAAGGGTGCTAGTTGGGGAGACAGAAAGGGGATGGCTGGGGAGATGGCTGCTGGCTGGAGAGAAAGAAGGGTGCTGGCTGGAGAGGCAGAAGGGGGCTGGCTGGAGAAACAAAAGGGAGCTGGCTGGAGAGACAGAAGGGAGCTAGCTGGACAGACAGAAGGGGGCAGGGAAGACAGAAGGGTGCTGGCTAGGAGACAGAAGGGTGCTGGCTGGGGAGACAGAAGGGGGATGGCTGGGGAGACAGAAGGGTGCTGGTTGGAGAGACAGAAGGGGCTGACCAGGCAGACAGAAGAGGTACTCACCAGAGAGACAGAAGGGGCTGGCTGGAGACACAGAAGGAGGCTAGCTGGAGAGAAAGAAGGGTGCTGTCTGGAGAGACAGAATGGGGCTGGCCAGGGAAACAGAAAGGGTACTGACTGGAGAGACAGAAGGGGCTGCCTAGAGAGACAGAAGGGGCTGGCTTGGGAGACAGAAGGGGATGGCTAGGGATAAAGAAGGGTGCTAGTTGGGGAGACAGAAAGGGGATGGCTGGGGAGATGGCTGCTGGCTGGAGAGAAAGAAGGGTGCTGGCTGGAGAGACAAAAGGGAGCTGGAGACAGAAGGGTGCTGGCTGGAGAAACATAATGGGGCTGGCCAGGGAGACAGAAGGGGTACTGTTTGGAGAGACAGAAGGGGGCTGGCTGGAGAGACAGAAGAGGGCTGGGGAGACAGAAGGGTGTTGGCTGGAGAGACAGAATGGGGCTGGTCAGGGAGACAGAAGGGGTACTGACTGGAGCAACAGAAGGATGCTGGCTGGAGAGACACAAGAGGGATGGGTGGGGAGACAGAAGGGTGCTGGCTGGAAAGACAGAAGGGTGCTGGAGAGAGAGAAGGGTGCTGGCTAGGAGACAGAAGAGTGCTGACTGGGGAGACAGAAGAGGAATGGCTGGGGAGACAGAAGGGTGCTGGTTGGAAAGACAGAATGGGGCTGGCTGAAGAGACAGAAAGGTTTTGCCTGAGGAGACAGAAGGGGACTGGCTTGAGAGAAAAAAGGGTGCTGGCAGGGGAGGCAGAAGAGGGCTGGCTGGAAAAATTAAAGGGAGCTGGCTGGAGAGACAGAAGGGAGCTAGCTGGACAGACAGAAGAAGGTTGGGGAGACAGAATGGGGCTGGCCAGGGAGACAGAAGAGGTACTAACCAGACAGACAGAAGGGGCTGGCTGGAGACACAGAAGGGGGCTACCTGGAGGGAAAAAAAGTGAGCTGGCTGTAGAGACAGAAGGGAGCTGGAGAGACAAAAGGGTGCTGGCTGGCAAGACAGAATGGGGCTGGCCAGGGAAACAGAAAGGGTACTGACTGGAGAGACAGAAGGGGCTGGCTAGAGAGAAAGAATGGGGCTGGCTTTGGAGACAGAAGGGGATGGATAGGGATACAGGTGGGTGCTGGCTGGGGAGACAGAAGGGGGATGGCTGGGGAGATGGGTGCTGGCTGGAGAGACAAAATGGAGCTGAAGACAGGCTGGGGGAAAGGGTACTGACTGGAGAGACAGAAGGGGCTGGCTAGAGAGAAAGAATGGGGCTGGCTTTGGAGACAGAAGGGGATGGCTAGGGATACAGGTGGGTGCTGGCTGGGGAGACAGAAGGGGGATGGCTGGGGAGATGGGTGCTGGCTGGAGAGAAAGAAGGGTGCTGGCTGGAGAAACAGAATGGGGCTGGCCAGGGAGACAGAAGGGGTACTGTTTGGAGAGACAGAAGGGGACTGGGGAGACAGAAGGGTGTTGGCTGGAGAGACAGAATGGGGCTGGTCAGGGAGACAGAAGGGGTACTGACTGGAGCCGCAGAAGGGTGCTGGCTGGAGAGACAGAAGTGGGATGGGTAGGGAGACAGAAGGGTGCTGGCTAGTGAGACAGAAGGGGACTGGCTTGAGAGAAAAAAGGGTGCTGGCTGGGGAGGCAGAAGGGGGATGGCTGGAAAAACAAAAATGAGCTGGCTGGAGAGACAGAAGGGGGCTAGCTGGACAGACAGAAGGGGGCTGGGGAGACAGAAGGGTGCTGGCTAGGAGATAGAAGAATGCTGGCTGGGGAGACAGAAGAGGAATGGCTGGGGAGACAGAAGGGTGCTGGTTGGAGAGAGAGAATGGGGCAAGCCAGGGAGACAGAAGGGGTACCGACCAGAGAGACAGAAGGGACTGGCTGGATGCACAGAAGGGGGCTAGCTGGAGAGAAAGAAGGGTGCTGGGTGGAGAGTAAGAAGGGAGCTGGAGAGACAGCAGGTTGCTGGCTTTAGAGACAGAATGGGGCTGGCCAGGGAAAAAGAAAGGGTACTGAATGGAGAGACAGAAGGGGCTGGCTAGAGAGACTGAAGGGGGCCGGCTGGGGAGACAGAAGGGGATGACTAGGGATATGGAATGGTGCTGGCTGGGGAGACAGAAAGGGGATGGCTGGGCAGATGGGTGTTAGCTGGAGAGAAAGAAGGGTGCTGGCTGGAGAGACATAAGGGAGCTGGAGACAGAAGGGTGCTGGCTGGAGAAACAGAATGGAGCTGGCCAGGGAGACAGAAGGGGTAATGTTTGAAGAGAAAGCAGGGGGATGGCTGGAGAGACAGAAGAGGGATGGGGAGACAGAAGAGTGTTGGCTGGAGAGACAGAATGGGGCTGGTCAGGGAAACAGAAGGGGTTCTGACTGGAGCAACAGAAGAGGCTGGCTGGAGACACAGACGGGGGCTAGATGGAGAGACAGAAGGGTGCTGGCTGGAAAGACAGAAGGGTGCTGGAGAGAGAGAAGGGTGCTGGCTAGGAGACAGAAGAGTGCTGACTGGGGAGACAGAAGAGGAATGGCTGGGGAGACAGAAGGGTGCTGGTTGGAAAGACAGAATGGGGCTGGCTAGGGAGACAGAAGGCATACTGACCTGAGAGACAGATGGGGCTGGCTGGGGACACAGAAGGGGGCTAGCTGTAGAGAAACTAGGGTGCTGGCTAGGGATACAGAATGGTGCTGGCTGGGGAGACAGAAGGTGGATGGCTGGGGAGATGTGTGCTGGCTGGAGAGAAAGAAGGGTGCTGGCTGGAGAGACAAAAGGGAGCTGGAGACAGAAGGGTGCTGGCTGGAGAAACAGAATGGGGCTGGCCAGGGAGACAGAAGGGGGCTGGGGAGACAGAAGGTTGTTGGCTGGAGAGACATAATGGGCTGGTCAGGGAGACAGAAGGGGTACTGACTGGAGTGACAGAAAAGTGCTGGCTAGAGAGACAGAAGGGGGATGGGTGGGGAGACAGAAGCATGCTGGCTAGAGAGAAAGAAGGGTGCTGGCTAGGAGACAGAAGGGTGTTGGCTGAAGAGACAGAAAGGTGTTGGCTGAGGAGACAGAAGGGGGCCGGCTTCAGCAAAAAAAGGGTGCAGAAGGGAGCTGGAGACAGAAGGGTGCTGGCTGGAGAAACAGAATGGAGCTGGCCAGGGAGACAGAAGGGGTTCTGACTGGAGCAACAGAAGAGGCTGGCTGGAGACACAGAAGGGGGCTAGATGGAGAGACAGAAGGGTGCTGGCTGGAAAGACAGAAAGGTGCTGGAGAGAGAGAAGGGTGCTGGCTAGGAGACAGAAGAGTGCTGACTGGGGAGACAGAAGAGGAATGGCTGGGGAGACAGAAGGGTGCTGGTTGGAAAGATAGAATGGGGCTGGCCAGGGAGACAGAAGGGGTACTGACCAGAGAGACAGAAGAGGCTGGCTGGAGACACAGAAATGGCGCTGGCCAGGGAGACAGAAGGGGTTCTGACTGGAGCAACAGAAGAGGCTAGCTGGAGACACAGAAGGGGGCTAGATGGAGAGACAGAAGGGTGCTGTCTGGAGAGACAGAATGGGTCTGGCCAGGGAAACAGAAAGGGAACTGACTGGAGAGAAAAAAGGGCTGGCTATAGAGACAGAAGGGTGCTGGCTGTGGAGAAAGAAGGGTGCTGGCTGGAAAGACAAAAGGGAGCTGGAGACAGAAGGGTGCTGGCTGGAGAAACAGAATAGGGATGGCCTGGGAGACAGAAGGGGTACTGTTTGGAGAGACAGAAGGATGTTGGCTGGAGAGACAGAAGGGGGCTGGAGAGACAGAAGGGTGTTGGCTGGAGAGACAGAATGGGGCTGGTCAGGGAGACAGAAGGGGTACTGACTGGAGTGACAGAAAGGTGCTGGCTGGAGAGGCAGAAGGGGGATGGGTGGGAAGACAGAAGGGTGCTGGCTAGAGAGAAAGGTGGGTGCTGGCTGGGAGACAGAAGGGTGCTGGCTGAAGAGACAGATAGGTGTTGACTGAGGAGGCAGAAGGGGACTGGCTTTAGAGAAAAAAGGGAGCTGGCTGTGGAGGCAGAAGGGGGCTGGCTTGAAAAACAAAAGAGAGCTGGCTGGAGAGACAGAAGGGAGCTAGCTGGACAAACAGAAGGGGGCTGGGGATACAGAAGGGTGCTGGCTAGGAGACAGAAGGGTGCAGGTGTCAAAGACAAATGAGAGCTGTAGACAGAAGGGTGCTAGCTTGAGAAGCAGAATGGGGCTGGCCTGGGAGACAGAAGGGTGCTGGTTGGGGAGACAGAAGGGGGATGGCTAGGGAGATGGGTGCTGACTTTGAGAGAAAGAAGGGTGCTGGCTGGAGACAAACGGGAGCTGGAGACAGAAGGGTGCTGGCTGGAGAAACAGAATGGGGCTGGCCAGGGAGACAGAAGGGGTACTGACTGGAGTGACAGAAGGGTGCTGCCTGGAGAGACAGATAGGGGATGGGTGGGGAGACAGAAGGGTGATGGCTAGAGAGAAAGAAGGGAGCTGGCTGGAGAGACTGAAGGGGCTAAAGAGACAGAAATGTGTTGGCTGAGGAAACAGAAGGGGTCTACCTTGACAGAAAAAAGGGTGTTGGCTGGGGAGACAGAAGAGGGCTGGCTGGAAAAACAAAAGGGAGCTGGCTGGAGAGACAGAAGGAAGCTAGCTGGACAGACAGAAGGGGGCTGGGGTGACAGAAGGGTGCTGGCTAGGAGACAGAAGGGTGCTGGCTGGGGAGACAGAAGAGGGATGGCTGGGGGGACCAGGGCCACCATCAGGGGGGGACTGCCTGGAGTACCGGGCCCGGGGCAGAGAGGGGTCCCGGCCGCAAACCCAGTCCCCCCCTTGCCTACAGGTCCATCGCAGCCGCTAAACGAGTGTGTTTTTTTTTTTTCTGTGAGATGGAGATTCTTGTCTCCATCTCACTGGAGCTCCCCATGCCTGCCTGTCAGTGAAGAGAGCTACCGCGCATGCGCGGCAGCTCCTCGTACTCTCGAAGCCACAGATATCACATAGAATGAAGGGAGCAAATGTGGTGGTACATAGCTCCACCTAGGCAATTTGCGCTGCCAGCTCCTTTGGGTACAGTGCTCGGTCAGCCACTGCGCTCCTACTCCAGCTGCAGGTAAGGCATACTTTCATACATGGGGGATTGGGCTGTGAGTTGTTACATGTTGAGGGAAATCATCAGAATAAATAACTGGGCAATGTGGGCACTGGGCAGCATGTGTATGTATGTATATGTGTGTGTAAATGTAGTCTATATATATATATATATTATATATACATCTATATAGTATATACAGTATATATATAAGCACACAGTATGTGTACATCTATCTACCTGTCTATATATATATATATATATAGATATCTATATCATTATATATATAGATATCTATATATATATATATATATATATATACACACACTATATATATATATATATATATATATTTATATATATACATATATATACAAACCACTCCAGCAGCACTCCTCATCCAGTTAATAGAAATAAGCAAATAGGTGTCTTCCTCACATGGGCCCCTTCCGGGGATCACGATGTATAAATCACCAACCAGGCGGCACTCGTATGAATAATATGGCGGGAGACCAAAATACGCCAACGTTTCAATATTTTAATATAAACATTTTCCTCAGGGCATATATTATATATTTAATATTTACAGTGTATATCTATAGGCAATAACCTAACAGTGTGGGCAGTATGTGTGTATATATATATATATATATATATCTCCAGGTAATACCATCCCACCACACAGTATTGGAGAAATGGCGACACTCAGGTACTATCATGTAAGACTTCACACAACAAAAAGGGTCTGTGCCACCATTTCAGTCCATCCAGACTTTTATTAAGAATATTCTTGCTAAAAGAAAATTTGGGCAAAGACACTGTTTGAATTCATCCATGAAAGTACCCATGAGCGACGCCGTTTGTCCAATATTGTATTCCCACTAAACGCCCATTTTGCCGCCTGCCCACATCCCGGCCCATCACACCGTGCCTCTGAAAGGAGGAGTGCATCACATAGGGAGTAGGTCTCAGAGCAACAAGTACAAGGTTAGTGTGGGGGCTGCCTGCAGACAGAAGGTGGGCTGGCTGGAGACACAACAAAAGGGGGTCAGGCTCGAGACAGAGAAGGGGGTCAGGCTGGGGAGACAGAAGGGGGCTCACTGGAACTGGGAAGACACTGCATGGCAAGAGTTGCAGAACCATGGGGGGGGGCCCTGCCTAGTTTGTCAGTCCCGGGCCCCACAATTTCTGATGGCAGCCCTGGGGGGGACAGAAGGGTGCTGGTTGGAAAGACAGAATGGGGCTGGCCAGGGAGACAGAAGGCGTACTGACCAGAGAGACAGAAGGGGCTGGCTGGGGACACAGAAGGGGGCTAGCTGGGAAAGAAGAAAGAAGGGTGCTGGCTAGGGATACAGAATGGTGCTGGCTGGGGAGACAGAAGGTGGATGGATGGGCAGATGTGTGCTGGCTGGAGAGAAAGAAGGGTGCTGGCTGGAGAGACAAAAGGGAGCTGGAGACAGAAGGGTGCTGGCTGGAGAAATAGAATGGGGCTGGCCAGGGAGACAGAAGGGGGCTGGGGAGACAGAAG